>CAHIKZ030005525.1:1192500-1510000 GCA_903632075.3 Acanthosepion pharaonis | reverse complement strand
TTGGCATGTGAGAGAGGAGTTTCAGCTATGACAGTGCAAAGAGCAGTAGAAAAAACTTGAAAATAAAATAGTACATGAAACCTGTGAGGCATCTTGTTAAAAAGTTAGAAGGTTAGAGAGGGTGAAGATCATCTTGAATAAGTTAGAAAATGATCCTGGAGTAATATATATATATATATATATATATATATATATTTTTGAGCTTAATTTCAATCCTTCATGATCTTCTGATCCTTAGCTATGATTAATTAATGATGAACAGGTCATTTTCGTTTAAGACCGGTTTAATCACGATTCTCCTGTTAAGCTTGGAGAGTAATTATACATTCTTATTGCTGAAAGCAGAGTCCAATAGTGTTATAAAACCTCAGAGAATTCCAGTAAGATATCTTTAATCATTTCTAAGATACAATGGTTCAAATCTTAATCTAACAAGTAGACAATTTTGCTGTGTACACACACACACACACATATATATATATATATATATATATATATATATATATATATATATATATTTTCTAGCTTTAGACTGCTCAAACATAAAGAACATAACAGACAAGCAGTAGATGTGTATTTCCTCACAGGGAAATTAAAATTAAACTTTTCTGAACTGAGATGCTCTCTGTAACTATGTGCTCTAAAGCACTGTGGGTCACACTGTGGCTTTCCTGACAAAAGGAGATGCAGGTTCATTTCCTACCAGATAACACATGTTTTTTAATATTCTCAATTGCACAGGCTAGATAGAGGATGTTATTCACACTGTTTAAAAACCATGCTGTCTGTTGAAACATGTGTATCCACTAATATATAACATTTAAGAGATAAGAAAAAAAAAAAATATATATATATATATATATTTTTTTTTGTTTGAATAAAAGACAGACCACGTTAAGATTCCATGTAATAAGCTATTTCACCATAACCCCTTTTACAGGGTTCTGGATCATCCAGTCTGTCTTTTATTCAAACATATTTGCTCTGAATTTTACATTGAGCTCTCTGGATATCATCCTCCTCAGGTCTACCCATATGGATTACCTAAATTTGCATAAACTATATAAATATATATATATATATATATATATATATATATATATATATATATGATGTCACACATTATAAATTGGACAAAGTCAAACAATTATTTTAAGATATTTTTATGTTTATACATTCTTTTTATAGATACAAATACTTAAGTAAATGCTCTATTTATAATAAACAGTATTAAACAACAGTATTACCGTGAAAATTTCTAGGACATTCAGGCCAGTAAATGTTGTTTAATACTGTTTATTATAAACAGAGCATTTACTTAAATATTTGTATCTATAAAAAGAATGTATAAACATAAAAATGTCTTAATATATATATATATATATATATATGCGCATCAAAGGGAAAACTTAACACATCTTGAAAACTCTGGTAATAAATTTATTTCAGTGGGAAAGTTTTTAATAACTGCCTCATCAGACTGAAATTATCCTTTCCACTTATGGATTTGATATTTTATATATATATATATATATAGCTGGCCACTCATATTCAAGGATACCCATCTACTAGGGCAGCTAGCCAATCCCTATTGCAAATGCTTGCTCAGGCACATTTATGTTATTTCAACACCTACAGAACCCAGCTGTGGTTTATACTGCAACTATTACTGAGCAGAACTTTAGTTACAGTTTCTGGAAAAGAGTGTATTATCTAGAGTAATCCACAGTCTGAACAAGGTCAGCACACTCAGACCCTTGGTCACGATGACTTGTGACTTTGTGCTAGCACAGCTACCAATGACTTCCAAGTGTACCGTCTACCTAATTTCACTCACAAGTATGGTATGGTTTTCAAGCACTTTCCAAAGGTTCCACATGTTGGGATTGACCCCTCCAAACCAATAATATCAGGAAGTCTCCTTCCTGACATATTGAAGATGATTCTAACCCAGGTCTCATGTCTCATGGTCAGAAATCAAACGTTCTAACCAGTCATCCACATGTCCACGATATATATATATATATATATATATATATATATATATATATATATATATACTACAATTCAAACATAGGCCTTCAATTTCCGATTCTAAACTTATCTATTACATCACCTGCACATCCATGCTTATACCACCTGGTATTTACAAGCAGTTAGTCATTTAAGCATTGACCATGCTTAATGTTTAATTTTGGTGATTGTACAAAAAACAATTGGGCTTTATAGCAGGATTAGAAGTTTTTACCTTTTATGGAAAGGGTCAGTTCACACAATTCAAAGACAATGTGGGATGCTGGAATAATGTTTTGGGCTAATATTTAATAACAATAAAATTATGCATGATTATTTGGAGATAAACACAGAGAATAATTGTAAGTCCTTAGACATAACATCTTTTGTGTTTGTATGGATTTCAATTAATGAACCTTCAGCCAAAAATTATTTTCCTGCAAGACAATCTTCCTTCATATCTTGCTCTTATGGCAAAAGATTATATCAGAGACACCGAATTAATGGAATGATTCCAACCTTTCCAGATATTAATTCAAAAGAAAATTATTTTTGGTTCATCATTAAAAGAGATGTTAATGAAAATGAAAAAAGATTTAAGTAAAAAAAAAAATTTCTGAGAAGTAAAACTGCAGTAATTAATCTTAAATTTGAAACCTAGAAAAGTTAGAAAAAAATCAATGGTTGGAGGAATAATGAAGGTTATAGAATGTCAAGGTGTTCATATTAACATGTGAAATAATTTACTATAATAATGATGTATTCAGGTGTAGAGGGTTATAATATAGGTGCCTTCAAATTGGATGCTGGTTTCAAGATAAATGCAGAGAATTATTATAAGTTGTTGAACAAGATACTTTTTGAATGCTACAAGTCATAACTAATAAGCTTTCAGCTAAAAGGTTTCTTCATAGAAGGCATTACTCTTTGATATTATAGTTGTATTTTAATAAAGACTGCCTTGTATCATAAGAAAGATATAATTTCTAAAAAGAAACAAGTTAATGTAACGTTATTGAGTGATCGAGATGCAGTGTTAGCAATCCAAAAAGAAAAAATCATCAAGGATCAAAGACATTCAATAAAGGAATTCAAATATCGGTAAGATAAGGACAGGAAAAAAAATTAGATTTAAGAAAGTCACAAATAAAGTTTTGAGAAAATTTAAGAGTAATAATCTAGAAAAAAAAGGATTAACTGAAAAGAAAATATTAAAAAAAAATGACTGTGTTGCAAATGTAAACAAAGAGAAAAGATGAACATGTAAAGAAGTCTGGTCTCGATAGCAAGGTTAGAAGTTGTGTCCTACATGGAAAGAGGCAATCAACACAATTTTGAAGACAACAGAGAATGGCATAGTAAAGTTTTGGGCTAATACGGAATGGAAGTAAAATTATAGATCTCTTCAAAATTAATTATGGAATCAAGATAAATGTAGAGAATTTTGGATATGTCATCTTTTGAGAAGCATGGGTTTCAGTTAATAAGCCTTAAGTTAAAGATTATTTTCCTGCAAGATAATGTTCTTTCATACATTTTGTTCTCTCTACCAAAAATAATATCAAAGACATCAGATTAATGGATTGAATTTTTCCAGATATTAATTTAAAAGAAAATTATTTGTGGTTCATCATTAAAATAGATGGCGGAATAAAGATTTGGGCTAATATGGAATGGTAGTAAAATTATAGATCTCTTCTCTCTACCAAAAATAATATCAAAGACATCAGATTAATGGAATGAACCTTTCCAGATATATTAATTTAAAAGAAAATTATTTGTGGTTCATCATTAAAATAGATGGAGGAATACAGATTTGGGCTAATACAGTTCATCATTAAAATAGATGTTAATGAAAACAAAAAAAAATATTCAAGTAAAAATGATTTCTGGGAAGTAAAACTGCAGTGATTAATCTTAAATTTGAAACCTAGAAAAGTTAGAAAAATCAGTGGCTGAAAGACTGATGAAGGTTATAGAATGTCAAGGAGTTCATATTAACATGTGAAATAATACTTTAAAATAATAAATAATTACTTTACTATAATAATGAGGTATTTGGAAATATTGTGCTAATCAAATGTTTGTATGTATCTTTAACGTTTAAATTTATTTTTAAATAAAAATTATATTGGACAAAGTTTGTTTGCGTAATAAAACCATACACATGCACCAAAAATATCTTTACTCAGATCTTTTAATAAAATAGCTGTGAAGGCCTGAAATTGGTAAGGTTCCACACAACATCTTCCCAAGAACTGTTTCTTTGTAGAATGGACTCCCAAGAGGATGTTTCCCTAATCACTAAAGTCATAACCTCTTCAAGTCATGGGTCAACTGTTATTTATCCTACCTATACATGTAATATGCATTTCTTACTTCCTCTCTTTACACACTTACAACAACCCCATTCAGTGACCTTCTGTCTTGAATGCCTCTTGAGCCTCCTATTGGGCAAATAATAGTATAAAACATACCACTTTTATTGTGCAAAAATTGACGTATAAAATCTGAAATAATGTATATGCTAGATAGACACATTTATATATGTACATTTTATGTGTTTCTTTATTCATTTAATAATGTCTTATAAGTGAATATATATATATATATATATATATATATATATATATATATATACTTGATGCAAACTACAGATTCTATTTTACCAACCAGCATATATATATATATATATATATACACATATATATATATATATTCTGGAAGTTGAAAGGCATCTTTCTTGACAATGAGTTGGTGATTACTAATATTTCCTGAGGCAGTTTTTAGAAAATGGTTTTTGCAAAAATGGATAGCGCTTTTTGTAAGGCTCTTTGGAACTCTTCAGATCCTCTTATGGTCCTCCGCTGTCTGTAGCCTAAATCTCTAACCTGTCCCTTTGGATAATTAAATCTGTTTTTTTCTTTTTTTTTCATAATCATCTAAAAGCATCTTTCAAAAAAAGATAATCTGCATGCTCAGTTTCAAATTACATTTGCCATTTGGAATTATTTATAATTTCAGATGCTAATTTCTGATGACATACACTAGCATGCAAAGCTTTTGGGTCACCTTTGTAAATTAATTACTTTTGTTAATTTTACCCCCAAATTGAGAGTAATTTACAGAATGCTTTTCTCAGTACATTTTATGATGTTTGAGGGCCAGAAAAAAGTTACTACATTTCTGTTAACGCTGTATATTACATAATAGAGCGTCTTTAATATAGTGATGTTGAAAAAAGGCCATGTAGAAATACTGAATGACAAGAACTAAATTAAACACTTAAACTCAATATCTTGAAGATTATCTTTTATATTTATATAGTGTATGAATTTTGGGGATTTATAAACTTAATGTCTCAGTAACCATTTCTTACCAGAGCTCATATTGCAAGGTTTTGTTGTTGTTATTATTGCTTTTTCTCTAGCACTCCTTATTACTGGTTCTCATATTGTATTCATTTCTATGCTTGGCCAGTTAGGAGGTTTTTATGGCCTACCATATGTACTGATTCCTTAAGTTTTTATATTTTTCAGTGATGTTCTCTGTCAACCCCATGCCACACTAGGCAGAGATCTTCCTTTTCCCTCCATATGTTGTCAGCTATGCCTGATTTTTCTATTTCCCCTTGTGGTATAGCTTTACAATGTTCTTGTAGCCTTATCTTAAGGGGGCAGCTTGTTTCTTTTTTATACTTCTTACCACAGCTGCATGGGAAGGTGTACATGCAGTCCTTAGTCAAGTTCTCCTCTATGGGGGGGGGGGTCTTACTCAGAAGAGGTGTCTGTGAAATGTTAAACCACTTTTTAAGATCATCCTGATGTTATATGGACCACAGATCTTTTGTATTTTTTCCAATAATCCCTTCACATAGGGTAGGCAGGCCAAAGTTGTTTTCTGAGTGTTGTTATTCTCTTGTACCCTACTATCCTGTATCTGCTGCCATGTGCCTCAGGTAGTTGTGACATTGAAGGGTACTGCTTATACTGACCATTTCTTGTTCATATGTTTCTGGGTTGCCACATGACTTTTGCTCAATGTTGTAAGCAGCAAATGATCCCTTTATTTACATGGTAAGGGTGATAGGAGTTGATGTTGAGGTATTGTCTGGTAACTGTAGGCTTCCAGTATACAGATATCTTGAACCCATGCTCTGTTTGAGATATTAGTTCATCCAGGAATGCTAGTTTGTTGTCATTTTCTCTCTCCATTGTAAATTGTATCAATGATCTTATTAAATTCACATAGTCCAATAGTAGCTGGACTTCTTCCTGGTGCGACTAGAGTATAAAGGGGTCATCTACAAATCTCAGATACAGAATTGGCTTTAGTGATGTGGATTCTAATACCATTTCTTCAAAGTATTTCAAGTATATGTTAGCCATTGCTAGTGATAATGGTGAACCCATTGCTAAGCCTTCATCCTGCTGATATATGTCTGATCCCATTCTGAAGTGTGTTTGTGTACAGAAAGTCAGCAACTCCATCTCCATCCTCTGTGGGTACCTTGGTGAAAAAATTCCCCATGTCCATGGATTGGATGGGAGCATCTTTGATTATTTCCATGAAGTGGGTGAAGTTTCAGATATATGAAGCCGACTTTCCTATTGGTGGGTCAAGCACCTCAGAGGGTGGCAGCTAACAATTGGCCTGAGTGGAATACCAGCTTTGTGAATTTTGAGGAGGCTGTATATGTGAAGTAGCTTGATTTAATGCTGTGATAACTGCCTATATGTCTTAGGTAGGTAGTGGTCTGTGTTCTTGATTAGGATCTGCAACAGTTTTTGTTTTGTTTTCATCTTGGATCTTTCTTTTACTGTAGCTACCATTTTTAATGAGACCCTTCAGCTTTTCAGTATATGCCATTTTGTCCATCACTACAGTTGCATTGCCTTTGTCAGCTGGTAGTATGATGATGTTTTCATTCCTTTCTAGGGATCTGATGGCCAGCCTCTCCAGTTTTGTGATGTTTGATTTGAGCAGCTTGGTTTTCTCCAGTATCTGTCTCACTTTCCATCTTAGTTCATCCACCCGAGCCTGAGGGATGTTCAAGACTATTTCCTCAATTCAGGCAATGATGTCCAAGTATGTTATCTTCCTGATGGTTGTGGCAAAGTTAAGACCATTGTTCAGCACTGACCCCTCAGAGGCACTCAGCTGGTATTGACTGATTTATCCACATCATGCTGGATGCTCTTTCAGTCTTCTTCATTGGTAATTCTGTTGAAGAAGGCCTTGAGCATGTGGGACTGCAGTTTCTATTTTATCCAATGGTTGTACCGGGCTCTTGGACAAGGGTGTGTCTGCATTTTGAGCAGCCAGACTGGCTATTCTTGAATTAATTGTAATTCTTGGTGCCAAACCTGAAGGGTTGAGTTTTAAGTCTCTACATTGATGTAGGAATGTTAGATGGTTTGATATTCGTGTCAGCTACTGGTAAGAGTTTTCTAATTGTCTCCATATTTTCAGTATATTGGGTCCATACTGATTTTTTAATATCTGTCTATAATTTTGATATAAGGTATTGTACTTATTTACACTATTTAAATATCTTAGAAAATTTAAGGAATCAGCACATATGCCAGACAACAAAAATCTCCTAAGCCAGCCAAGAATAGAAATGAAAACAATGTGGTAGTCAGTAATAAAGAATGACAGAGAAAAGCAAAAATATCAACAACAAAAAATTGCTATACAAGCTGTATATATATATATATATATATATATATATATATATATATGATAAAGTTACATAACTATAAATATCAATTTTTGAGGTTGTTTCCCTAAATCGATGTCTCTTGGGTTTTTCCATTATTCAATATATATATATATATATATATATATATATATATTGAGTGCATGGCCAAGTGGTTAGAATGTTTCCTTTCTGACCATGAGACCCAGGTTTGAATCTCACCACAGTTAATTTGTCACGAGACTCCCTGATGTTATCGGTCTGTAGGGGGACGATCCCAGCATGTCCATCTTTGGAAAGTGCCTCAAAATTACACCATGGGTTGGCCCAAGCCTTGTCGGTGAAATTGGGTAGACGGAACACTTTGGGTGCCATCCATAGCTGTGCTAGCATGAATTCACAAGTCATTGTGACCGAGGGTTTGAATCTACTGGCCTTGTTCAGATTGTTGATCATGCTTTCTCTCAGAAACTGTAACTAAAGTCTGCTCGGCATAGTTGTAGTATGAACCACAGGTGGGCTCTGTGGGTGTTAAATAAACACAAATGTGCTTGAGCGAGCAGCTGAATTAAGGGATTGGCTAGCTGCTCTAGTAGACAGGTATCATAAAATACGTGGCCAGTTATTATTATTATATATATATATATATATATATATATATATATATATATATATATATATATATATATATATAAAAGAGGCAAAGAATTGTGTATTTGAGCAGCAATCCCTCTTTAATACATGTTTCCTTGAGCATGACTGGTAGGGTACTCTTTTTTAGGCTTTTCTTGTATGCATATGAATGATTTCTTTTCTGGACTTAATTGTCCCAAATTTTAATTATTGCATTTGGCCTCAACTATTATTCATTTTCAAGGATTTCTTCTTATGCAACTATATTGTTTTGATATGCATATCATATGATGATATCCTTTTAAAGGTATCAAAGTTATATGATATCATATAAACATATGAAAATATCATTTTGAAGAGATGGAATCTAAGTACATTGGTGGTTAAGGTCATTTGTGTTTTCGAGTTTTGGATTCCAAAAACTAACCTCGAGCTTGCTTTTGATTTCATAGGTTATGCGAGGAAAGGCTATTTTTAGATGTTGTATCTCATTCTGTTTAAAACTGTTTTTCTTCCCATGAAGAATATTCGGCATCCATTATAAGAATATATTCGCCTTGAAGAAAAGAGAAATAAAATGGACAGAAAAAGAAACTAAAAATGTTACTATAATGCATTTTATTACTGCTAAGTTCACTTGACTGGCATCTGCATTTTAAATGGTAAATATTTGCATTTATTGTAATTATTTTTCTTATCTTCCATGTACTCAGATAAGTAGATGTTTTCTGCATGTAAATATAGACACGGTTGGTGTTAATCCAAATAGTGTATATTTAACATGGAACTTGGTGCATATCTGATTTTTCAAAATAATTTCAGGTTTTCAGATGGCATAAATGCAAAAAGTATCTGTTGAGATTGAGAGCATTTCATTGATGTTTGCATGTTTATAAAATATGAAGTGAGAGATAGATATGAAAAGAGATAAATAGAGAGACAGATATGAAAAGAGATTGATCTGAACAGACTTAGATATAAACAGAGTGACATAGATATATATGAAAAGAGTTAGATATGAAAAGCTATAAATAGAAAGATATGAAACGATATTGATCTGAACAGACCAAGATAAAATGAATAGACTAGGAGATTTCAGCCTGTTCATATCTTTCTCTCTCTCATTCTTTTCATATCTCTCTCTCTCTCATTCTATTCATATCTATCTCTCTCTCATTCTATTCATATCTATCTCTCTCTCATTTTATTCATATCTCTCTCTCATTCTGTTCATATCTTTCTCTCTCATTCTATTCATATCTCTCTCTCTCATTCTATTCATATCTCTCTCTCTCATTCTATGCATATCTATCTCTCTCATTCTATTTATGTTTATTAGTCTCTCTCATTCTATTCATATCTCTCTCTCTCTCATTCTAATCATATCTCTCTCTCTCATTTTCATATCTCTCTCTCTCATTCTGTTCATATCTTTCTCTCTCATTTTATTCATATCTCTCTCTCTCATTCTGTTCATATCACTCTCTCTCATTCTGTTCATATCACTCTCTCTCATTCTGTTCATATCACTCTCTCTCATTCTATTCATATCTCTCTCTCTCATTCTATTCATATCTCTCTCTCTCTCTCATTCTATTCATATCTCTCTCTCTCATTCTATTCATATCTCTCTCTCTCTCTCATTTTATTCATATCTCTCTCTCTCATTCTATTCATATCTCTCTCTCATTCTATTCATATCTCTCTCTGTCTCATTCTATTCATATCTATCTCTCTCATTCTATTCATATCTCTCTCTCTCATTCTATTCATATCTCTCTCTCTCTTATTCTATTTATGTTTATCTCTCTCTCTCATTCTATTCATATCTCTCTCTCATTCTATTCATGTTTCTCTCTCATTCTATTCATATCTTTCTCTCTCTCATTCTGTTCATATCTCTCTCTCTCTCATTCTGTTCATATCTTTCTCTCTCTCATTCTGTTCATATCTTTCTCTCTCTCATTCTGTTCATATCTTTCTCTCTCTCATTCTGTTCATATCTTTCTCTCTCTCATTCTGTTCATATCTAAAATATAGGTGGGGGACACTGGACAGTACATATTTTTCTTTAATAAGATTTCTTGAATATTCAGGCCTGTAGATGAAAATAAAAAAAATGTCCTGTTTTATAAAGAATTGAAACATCTACTCAAATATGAGTATCCACTAAAAACTATGTTTAAGCAATAAAATCTGTCACATTAATAAATAAAATATTCATCACTTCTTTAGAAATAAACATACATACATACATACATACATATATATATATATATATATATATATATATATATATATATATATAAAGCACACAGTGAATGTATATAAATATACTTTTTTAACGTCTTTGGTTTTATTTTTGTATTTAATCCATTCTTTAAAAATATATAAAATTATTTATTTTTTTATAATTAAATCAACTACACCTGTGCCTTAACAGTAGTATATAATTATTAATATGTAAATTTTATAATAGTCAATTTTGAGTATTACAACCATGCATTTGGTATTCTTACAATTAATGCTTAGTCCTTTCTTCTTGCTTTTTTTTACTTCCTCTAATCTGTAGTTTGCATTTTGAGTTGTTCCTCTTGCTGACAACCATAGATTCGGTCTTTTTACAATTGATGCTTAGTCCTTTCTTCTTGCTTTCTTTTACTACCTCCAATCTGTAGCTTGCATCTTGGGTTGTTCCTCTTGCTGACTACCAAAGAGAATGAAGAAATACTGAAAATATAAACCACTTTTTCTTTATGCCCAGTTTCATGCTGATAAATTTTTAATGTACTGCCTTTAATAGAGTAGACTAGAATATGCTTGAATTTCAAATCATGTTCAAATATGTTTCATGGCAATTTGATTGTATGACAAAATTGTGTAATAACATTCATTAGTCATGAGTTATATATAAAACAGCGGCCAGGGAGTTGTTTGCATGGAATTTTTACAAAAGGGAAGGACAATTAATTCAGTAAGGTATTGTGAAACCTTTTAAGCGCTCAAACAATACTTCTGCAACATAAGGCCTGAAAAAAAGAAGCATTTTTTTTGCATCACAACAATGTAAGGCCACATTATATGACACAGTAAATAAAATCACACAAGTGGCAAGAAAATTGCAATTTGGACAAACTCTGTTCTGCCCCATTTTGACAGCCTCAAAATTCTGGATTGTGCCAAAATTGAAAGAAATGAAATGCTGAAATTAAAGTTACTGTACACAGTTGAAGTCAAAGTACACATTAACAAAATGGACAGAACAATTGAAAAATGTCTGGCACTAAATGGTGACTATGTTAAAAAATAAACTTGTACTTTTAAAGAGAAATAAAATGACTTTATTTTTATAGCAGTTTCAATATTTTTCTGGTATAAAACTTGTTTTATGGGGACTTACTTATCGATCAACCCTCATAATTTTGAAGATAAATAAATTTCTGCCATTTTGATCCCAGTTTTATTATTCAATCTGATCAAAAACTTGTTTTATAGGATTGGAAACCTTAAATATCAGTCAACCTTCATAATTTTGAAGATAAATAAATTTCTGCCATTTTGATCCCAGTTTTGTTATTCAATCTGGTCAAAAACTTGTTTTATAGGCTTGGCGACTTTACTTCTCAGGGATTGTAATTTTGAAGAGAAATATATTTGTTATTTTCATTATTTTATCTGGTCTAAAACTTATTTTGTTGGGTTGGAGACCTTACACATTAATCAGCTCTCATAATTTTGAAGAGAAATAAATTTCTTTCATTTTTCTTTATTCTATCTAGTTTAAAACTTGTTTTATATGATTGATGATCTTACTTAGCAATCAACCCTCAAAATTGTGAGGAGAAATAAATTTCCTTTATTTTTATTATTCTATCTGGACTAAAATAATTTTATTGGGTTGGAAACCTTAATCATGAAACAACACTCATTATTTTGAAGAGATAAATTAACTTTATTTTTCATTATTCTGATTTAAAATTTATTTTATAGAATTAGTAAGCTTACTTAACAAACAGTCCTTATCATTTTGTAGGGAAATAAATTTCCTTCATTGTGATACCAATTTCATTATTCTGTCTGGTCTAAAACTTGTTTTATAAGATGAAAACTTTACTTACCAATCAAACGTAATTTTCAAGGGAATTCAGTTTTCTTGATTTTAATATCACCAGTTTCACTTTTCTTTCACTCTTTCTATCTCCTGTGACAAAGCACTAAAGTTTTGGGAGGTTCTTAGCCTAATCCCCTTTACCAAAACTAACTAAACAATCAAACATTAGAATTTATTTTGGAATCCTTCCTTAGTCAGGCTAAGGACTTTTCATTCTCTCTCTCTCTCTCTATATATATATATATATATATATATATATATATCTATATATATATATATATATATATATATATCTATATATATATCTATATATATATATATATATATATATATATATATATATTCTATATATATATATATATATATATATATATATATATATATATATATATATATATATATATATATATATATATATATATATATATATATATATTGGTTATTCATATATACATATATATATATAATTATTGTTGTTATATATTCGTATATATATCTATATATATATAGCTATATATATATATATATATATATATATATCTATATATATATCTATATATATATATATATATATATATATATATATATATATATATATATATATATATATATCTATATATATATATATATATATATATCTATATATATATATATATATATATATATATATATATATATATATCTATATATATATATATATATCTATATATATATCCATATATATATACATATATATATATATATATATATATATCTATATATATATACATATATATATATATATATATATCTATATATCTATATATATCCATATATATATATATATATATATATATATATATATATATATATATATATATCTATATATCTATATATATATATATATATCTATATATATATATATATATATATATATATTCATATATCTATATATATATATATATCTATCTATCTATCTATATATATATATACAAACTTCATCTTGGCCACTGTTCTTTTTGAAAAGACCTCCAATCTTTATATATTAACTGGGGCAGGAAATATCTCCATATAATTTTATATCTATATATATATATATCCTCCAAAATGAAACTGAGCTTTCATTTAGCCACCATAGAGAAATGGCTCATTTCCTGCCTGCTATCAGCATGGCTGATGCTAAACTCATGAAGAGGAACTACACTGCACTTTCTTGGCTTCATGTTTTCAGCTGACTTGAGGTGGAATGGCTACATCAATTCAATAGCTGCATCTACTGCAATGTGTCGTGCCAGAGCGTCTTGCATATTTACAAATCTACCATTTGTCCGTGCATCGAATACTGCTGCCATATCTGGTCTGGTACTCCTGCAATTCATCTTGAGGTTCTTGACAAAATCTAAAGAAGGATCTGCAATGTAATTGATCCTGACTTGGCATCTCGACTTCAGTCACTTTCTGACTGACATGGCTTCCCTCTGTCTTTTCTACAAATATTTTCATGGCAACTGCTCTGACAAGATTTTTTTCCCTGGTACCCCAACTGCATGAATTTAAGTATGCTACTAGATTGACATCTTGGTCATAACCTTTTACTATTGAATTAGCTAAACAGTTTATTTTTTCCCACTTCCTGACAGTGAAACTCTCGTCTGTTTACTTGCTTTCCTGATAACTATGATCTTAAAAAAATTAAATGCAATGTCAATTGCCATCTTCTATCTTCTTGAATCCCATTTTGCTTTTATCCTTTCTTTATCCTTTGCACAGTCTTTTCTCTCAACTTCATTCTCTGTAACCTTCTCTGTATTAGTGGCTTTCCTGCCTTACTTGGGGTGAAATGATTAAAAATATATATTTCTGTGTCGTACTTTATGTTTCCCAGATATCTAATTTGTTGCACCTCCAGTCTGTAATTTGAATATTGGGCTCATCCTTTTGCTAACAACCATGCATTCAGTCTTCTTGCTATTGATGTTTAGTCCTTTCTTCTTGCTTTCCTTCATTACCTGCTGTAGAACATAATGATCTTTTCAAACATTGTTAATATTTGCTTTTTTAATCAATGAATGATTTTAATATTTCTAAACAAGAAACTGTCATTATAATTCTCACTCAGATTCTTTTTCTTCTTTATATGCCATTTCTTCTCAGGATGTAGGCAATCATGGCTCTCCACAATGACCTGTCTTTTGTAGCTCTTAATAAATATTTTCTTTTTGTTATTTTTCCTCAACCCTGTTCCACCATCCATTTACTCAAGCTCACTAAGTATGTTATGCAATGTTTTCCTCTGTCCCTCTTGGCTTCAATCTGTCCTAGGAGTATTAATTTTTCCAAACATTCTTTCCTCATTATATGCTTTACAAATTTCAACTATCTCTTTCTGATGTCATGTATAAGTGTCCTTTTTGTTTCCATTTTCTCTAAAACTTTGTTGTTGCTTACATAATCAGTCCATGATATACTCAGCATACTTCTGTACAACCACATTTCTGTTGCCTCAAGTCTCTTCATCTTTGAGGAGATTGTCAATAATTCACAAGTCTTTGAATTGTTCTTAGATGTATTTCTGACTTTCACTATTAAACTTTCTTCATCGTTCCCTTTCCTATCATGACTGTTGTGTGCTAGATAGAATTATTTGCTCCATCCATGATATCCTCAGCATACTTCTGTAGAACCACATTTTTATTGCCTCAAGTCTCTTCATCTTTGAGGAGATTGTCCAGCACTCACTGCCATACAGGAAGATAGATATCACATAACTAATAAAAAGAGAATGCACAGCAATGGTTTAAATATAAAAGACTTAAGAGTTTTCATAAAAGCTCTTCAGATTCACTGAGATTTGTTGTCCATTTAGAACTGTGAACCATTTTGCAAGAACAATATGCCTAGTCAAAATAGTGATAAAAAAATATTCATTGTGATTGACACTGACTTTTCCCAGTTGCAGACATCATTTTTACCAAATACATAAATTTCAAATCTATGATCTGTTTTCAAAAGACTGTATGTTAAATAATATTTAATGACAATAAAATAACCTAACCAATTCCCTGAATACAAGACCTGCCAAAACATATCAAGCTGTTTAAAATTGACAAAAAGCAATCTTCCTTGAATAATGTTGCTTTTGTCTTCCTTAAATACTCCCTTTGAGATCACATTGATTTATCTCTGCATTTAATCTTACTTCCCGCTATCCACTCTTTCATTTATAGCACACTCTTCATTCATCATAACCATTTTAACAGTAATCCTATACCTTGAGTGGCTTATGAGCCTCATATTGGGTGAATTTTCAGGATGACAATCAGCTGCCTTGATACACCCTCCTAAAAATGAACTACGATAAACTTCTGATTCCTTCCACCATACTGTATCTTTACAAGAGCCAAATCAAACTAACATATCTGGGCTGGAGCTACCCAATCTTTATTTTCCAGCCTTGACAGAGTTCAAAAGTATTTAGCCACCTTGTGGGTGGTGAATTATTTTCCACCATACAACACTTTTCTCACAGATGAAACACTGCTAGCCTCTCACTATTCCATTGCTATTTTCATGGCAGACATTCAGACAAGCTACCAGTTCAGACCTTTGGGCATCTCAATGTGGTGTAATGGTTAAAAAGCTTGTCTTGCTAGATCAATTACAACTGAGTAGTGAGTTCGGTCCTCACTGGGTACCCCCCTACTATCGGCCTTGTGCCACATCTAAGCTGGGCTTAGAAAATCACTACCAGTTCAACTTCACAGCTAGAACATGCCATGCCACATACACTGAGGCAACACATCATATTTTTTTCTATATTCCATTAGTAAGAAAGAAGTTCCACTCAGACAGATTCTTCACCGGAACTATTACTTAATGGAACAGACCTGCAAGAGAATGCTTCTCAGATTACTACAATCTTAATCTCTTTAAGTTTATGGTTAATGGTTATCTATCCTACATATCCTGATAATATGCACCTCTTACTGACTTTATTTGTACATTCTTACAACAACCTCATATAACAACCCTCTACATTGAGTGGCTCTTGAGCCTTGTATTTGGTGAACAATAGTATTAAAAAATATGTGTATAATCTATTCAGTTGATATTAATGCAACACTTGCACCCAAATCTTCTTCACCCAGCTATAGGTTAATTAGTAAGACTTGTATCACTATACAGTTATTGCCTCCAAAGAAATTTTTTACTCTCTAAAAGAAATATTTTCTAGCTTTAAATAACCTGCAAAAGGTTGATAAACCATAGAAAATAAATGACTCAATCAATCAATGATATACATCTTTTATACATTATTATAAGATGTTTTTTGGCAATGAATTACAGACTATTTTAACATATTTAATGTTTCAGTTTCACAAGCATATTCAAATGAGTCAGTTTTGATTTGATAATAATATATGCCTTTTTCTCATCCCACTTATACACTCTTACAACAACCTCATTTAGTAACCCTCTACCTTGAGTGGATCTTGGGCCTTGTATTGGAAAAACAATAGTTTTCAAAAATATGTGAATAATCTATTCAGTTGATATGAATGTAACACTCGCACAAAACATATTTACTTAATGGCATCTTGAATATGACTGAGTAATCTCATATGAGAGTACCTGCTTATACATGTACAGTAAGGCCCACTCTGACTAGTTTATGCTATTTTGTTGGTTAATGTTACTGTTCTGTCTTGGTCAATTTGTTAGAGGCATTGAGTACTTTGGATTAAATTTGTTCTATTATCTCATGAGGCTCTCAAATAACATATCAATTCACATAACCAAGTGTTTTCCTAATGTGTTACTACACTTATATGAGACATGTTGAGTATCTCTGTGAGGTTCTGTGACATGTGATCTGGATTATTTTTTAATCAGCCTTTTGATTTGGTCCTCATAAATGAATGTAGGTCTCCTAGAATGTCGTTGGCCTTCCAGATCCAAATTTTTACTCCTGGTGATGATGAAGTCATTTTTCAGGAAAATAATGCATCTTGCTCCAGAGCAAAGAAAATTTAAACTTTTTCTTCAAGAAAGACATGTAAAAATTAATGACATGGTCATTGAACATTCTGGATTACAGTCCAATTGAAAATTTATGTCTGAAATTTAAAAATAGTCTTCCATGACAGGAGAAGGCTTCATCCACCAAGGCATATCTATTAATTACTAATTAATCTGAATGCCTTGGCAAAGATCATCCTTTGAACCTTGTGGACTGGTGCTACAAAATCACAAATAACAGAAATCACATCACTTGAGGACTTTTTTTTTTTTTTTCAACAGCAAACAACTAAAATGGATATCACATGTAACTCAAAGAGAAAATTCTTTTAGTGTCTTGGCAAAGATCATCCTTCTTTGAACCCTGTGGACTGGTGCTACAGAATCACAAACAAAGAACTATACCAAATAACAGAAACCACATCACTTGAGGACTTTCAACAGCAGCAACAACTAAAATGGATATCACATGTCAAAGAGAAAATAATGAAGCCTGAGTGTCTTGGCAAAAGATCATTCTTGAACCTATCTTTAACTGGTGCTACAGAATCACAAACAAAGAACTGTACCAAATAACAGAAACCACATCAGTTGAGGACCAACAGCAGCAACAACTAAAATGGATATCACATGTAAAAATGCAAAGAGAAAATAATGAAGCCTGAGTGTCTAGCAAAGATCATCCCTTCTTTGAACTCAGGACTGGTGCTACAGAATCACAAAAGAAAGAACTGGGTACCAAATAACAGAAACCACATCAGTTGAGGACTTAAAATGGATATCATATAAGTCAAAGAGAAAATAATGAAACAAAAAATTGGAAAGATATCCTTCCTGAACCTTGTGGACTGGTGTTTGAGAATTGACAAAGAAAGAACTGTACTAAATAACAGAAACCACATCAGTTGAGGACTTTCAATGATTCAAAAAACTAAAATGGATATCACATGGGAAGCCAAAGAGAAAATAATTAACAGTGTCTTGGCAAAAGATCATCCTCTTTTGAACCTTGTGACTGATGAGGCAGAATCACAAAGAAAGAACTGCCAATCAGAAACCACACTGTTAGAGGACTTTTCAACAGCAGCAAACAACCAAAATGGATATCACATGAAGTCAAAGAGAAAAATAATGAAGCCTGAGTGTAATAAAAGATCATCCTTCTTTGAACCTTGTGGACTGGTTCTACAGAATCACAAACAAAGAACTTTAAATAATGTAGAAACCACATGATTTGGACTGTGGTAAAGCAGCAACAACTAAAATGGATATCACATGTAAGTAAAAGAGAAAAATAATGAATATTGAGTGTTCTAGAAAGATCATCCTTCAAGAACCTTGGGACTGGGTGCTACAGAATCACAAAACAAAGAACTGTACCAAATAACAGAAACCACATCAGTTGGGAGGACTTTCAACAGCAGCAACAACCAAAATGGATATCACTGTGTAAGTCAAAGAGAAAATAATGAAGCCTGAGTGTCTTGGCAAAGATCATCCTTCTTTGAACCTTGTTTTCTGGTGCTACAGAATCACAAAGAAAGAACTGTACCAAATAACAGAAACCTGAGGCGAATGAAGAAAACAGTAACCAGCGAGTAAATTCAAGCTCTCCCAGCTGGTATTTCAACCTTGAGTCGTTCCTTCTTGAGTTCTGTCTCCAAATCACACTAACTGCCCGTTCTTGCGTCAACCGTGAACGTCCCTCAAGAATTCCCGACTCGGAAAAAAGTAGTTGTTTTTATAGTTGTTCATGTACCCATAATCCCTTGCATCTTCATGTGATCCCATAATTCATTGCGTCCATGTCCCATAATGCATTGCATCGTTATTGCATAAAAATGCGATGCCAGTCCCCCTCATTCTTTTACGTTATCTGGCCGAGGATGGATTACGGCAGAGCAGTAAGTGCTTTTTCTCTCCCTCATTTCAACTGCAGTAGCTTTACATGCTAAGCAAATACGGGCTCTTTTTTTGGCGGGGACAAGGCAAGTCACGACCAGTTGTGCTCGTCCCAGGTTCTGTCTCATGTCCGCCACATCATTCAAGGACTTTCAACAGCAGCAACAACTAAAATGGATATCACATATCAAAGAGAAAATAATGAAGCTTGAGTGTCTTGGCAAAGATCATGTTTCTTTGAACCTTGTCTATTTTCCTGAAAATTGTTTTAAAAGAAAGATTTTATAAATTTCAGCCAAAAGTAGTATTGGTTGTTCAGTCAATCAAGGCCAAATGTTTCCTTATAGGGAAATGGCTAATATTACCAATGCCAGTACCAATGTATATTTTATGAAGTTAGAATGTTTGGCTATTAAATAAAAATATTTTCCGATATAGCTTATCAGTTTATTTACTGCTAAATAAAAAATCCAAGGAGAACATCACCTAACTGGGCTAATTCCATAACTTTTGCGAGGGGTTGTCAGTAATATTGTACTGGACATAAAGTGAAGGATCTTTTTACCATTGTTATTAAGTAATAAATTGATCCTCCAACAGGAATTACTACAAATTAATATATTAATTAGAAAAAATATATTGAAAGAGACAAATGTGAAAACCTTCTACTAATAATAAGGATTTAAGACAATATGCAATCATTTCTGATGACATGGGTAATGTTAATATATGATACTACTGGACATAAAATTGGGAATCCGTTTTCTCTTGTATAATAAAATAATAAACTAATTTTTCCCAGCATATTAATACAAAAACTCACATTTGAAAAACATTCTAATAATAATGTATATTAAATAAACTTTTATCAAATTAATAGCTAAAACCTGAATGAATGTCTTATTTGAGTTTAGTTTTGCAATTTTTAGAAGTATTCCTCTACTTTCAATTATGTTGTGTTTAAAATTCACAAATTTATTGGAAACGCCAACCGAGTTTATTTCAAAATTTCTGTTTGAATTTCTGGCATGAGGAATTACAATTATTTACATTATTTAAACATAGACTATTGTCTTTATCAACTTATGGCCAGATCTTGTTGAAACACAGGTTCTTGTACAATCCCCAGTTTAGCAATATTGAGCTTGGTCAGTATCTAGATAGTTAACTGCTTGGAAATGCCAGGTGCTGTAAGCTTGGATGTGTGGATGGTGTCATGGATAAAGTCTGCGTATTAGAAATTAGGGAGTTGAGTTCCAATTCTATTCAGTTTTTTTATATATATTCACTTATGCACCTCTTCTCCCCAGCTATGGGTTAACTAGTAGGATTTGTATCAGTAAATCATTATTATCTCCAAAAAATTCTTACAATCTAAAAGTATTTTGTGGCTTTAAATAACCTGCAAAAGGTTGATAAGCCATAAAAAACAAATGTTTTGTACATTGTGCTCTCCAGCTTGCATCAAGAGTTTGTTGATCTTCATAACCTTCAGGGAATTTCAAACTTTATTTAATCTACAATTAGTAGATTGTTCTCATTCTACTATGTCTAGAGACATTTCAACTAGTTCTTATTTAGTACTGGTCAGATGTTGGTGACTCCATTTCCACTGAGTCCAAGTATTCACTGCTCAGCCCAGAGACTGAACTCATGAATACTATGTCAACAAATTCACAAACCAATGCTTTAATCCACTAGGCCATTGTCTCATTTTTTTTTTTTTTAGACAAAATTAAAAAATGCAAGTAGCCAATTAAATGAAGATTGATTTTGAAACAAATCATTTGAGAGGATTGTGCAAAAAAAAAAACACAAACTAAAAAGACTTGCTTTTTTTGGTCAATGTAATCTGTATGATGTTAATAGTACAAATGTGTTTGTCAATCTTCATTAGGAAACTTGACAAGAGCTTTAACAACAGAAGCTGACACCAGTGACGTGCAGAGCTTTGATTGTATGCCCCTAAGTCTCAAGTCAGGGTGCCTACTCTGGTCTTGCTTATCAAAATACAGATCCACATTCACACCAGCTTGTGGGACTGTAGTGCACTTGTACAATGAAGTTAACCTAACACAATTTCAAATTTCAAAAACTAAATTTTTAATTCACTCTTTGAATGGATACCCTCCCAATATGGACACCTGGAGCTGTCACATCCTCTCCATTCCTATTCTGCATGCTACTGCACTAGTGTAAGTAATTAGTAAAAGTAAAATTTATTAATGATTTAAGGCATAAAATGATGTATTGCTTGTGTATGCAACTTAGGCAAGTGATTTGTGTAATATCTGTTGTTTCACTAATGGCAAGATGATCAAATTTCAAATCTAAATTGTTTGTTCATTTTAAATATTCATAAAAAACAGAAAAATGTGTTTGGAAAATTAAGGGTTAATTTTTATTGATGTAAATGTGTATACTAAACTGGGAGGCAAGAGAATGGTCGACCTCAAGTCAACATGATGTTGAGAGAGGGTGACTGAATCTACTTTCCTTAAGACCACTGCAAAACATGTCTGAATCCAATGATACGAAAGTATCAAGAGAAAGACGATCTTCTTTCCGGAAGTGGAGTCACAAACTTTTCACATGACCGGAAACCCTTTTTTTCGTTTCTATTTGTATTATGGGAAAATTGAATTATTTATTTTTTTATTATATGTTTATTATTTATTTAATTTATTATTTAATTTCCATTCTCCCACAGATTCACATTTATACCAGCTTATGTGACTAACAGAATTTCAAATTTCAAAAACTAAATTTTTATTTTACTCTTTGATTGGATGCCCTTCCGATACAGATAGCTAGGGTCGTTGCACCCTCTGCTCCCACTTCTGTTCGCTACTAGTTGACGCTCACCATGACACTACCAACCTACAGAGTTTGTCATGTTTTTTTTTCATTATTTGTGAAGAAAATCTTCCATCTGTTGTTTGACCAAAATCAATAGTCATAGTTTTCAACACACCTTGTCCGATGACATTATTGATTGAATACTTCATAGCAGTAACTGTAACATTTATGTAATAATCGCTTGCCAGGAATGAGTTCGAATAAGTGTCAAATGTGTACATATAAAGATATTGTTTAAAGAATATAAATGTAATATGTACAGTTGAAGTTTCTGGAACACATACTGAAGAAAGAGGGCTTGGAGAATTTGACGCTCACAGGACATAGTGAGAGCAAGAAGGAAACATACCTAATAAGTTTGTATGAATGGATAGCAAAACAAACAAACATTACTATGAGCTACAAAGCATAGGAAATTGTAGAGAGCCAGGATTACCCACCTCCCCTCACATATAAAAGGAAGATAAAAAAAGATGTATGGAATGGATGTGCAGTTTGTGTTGATTTCAGTTTGCTCACTGACAGCTTGCAGTTGTCATTGATTTGATTTTGCTTGATCCATTTCTTACAGCTTATCAACCCTTTGCAGGTTATTTAAAGCCAGAAAATACTTTTTTAAATTGTAAGAATTTTTTTGACTTAAAAAATGATGTAATGGTACAAGTTTTACTAATTAACCCATAATTTGGGGAGAAGAGGTGGATTCATACCTAATCAGAATTTGATAAACAAAAATATTATAATGTGGATATAAAGTGGGGGATCAATTCTGTATTACAATTAATACATAAACTGATCTCTCACTGTAGTTTCTATACACTTATATTTCAGAGAATGTAAATAAATCTAAAAGGCATGGCATAAGTGAATATAACAAACACAAATGGAATTGGAACTCTACTCTCTGATTAACAATTCTGAGTCATTATCCATAACAACATCTGCATATCCAAGATCACAGCACTTGGTATTCCCAATTGGTTACCCATTTAGGTACAGACCAAGCTTGACTTTGCTTACCTTTGGTGTTCATGTGGGAACTAGTGTTTCAACATGATGTGATCATAAGCCAGCTATCATTGAGGAAAATTAAATCAGTAATCCAGGATCTAATTCCTGCCTGATCACTTGTGTAACACTTGACACTAATATCCTAAGAAATTCTGTCCCCCAACTATGTGTTAAATAACAGAGTAAACTGGACTCTCCATCCTTAGCTGGCAGCCAATCTAAGAGAAGAACAACTCTTAATACACAAAATAAATTAACATTATTTACACTAAATAAGAACAATGTAAGATATCCCTGAAAATAGGAATGTAATGGAGTTATAACTCTGAGTAAATAATTATTAACCCCCTAACACATATATATATATATATATATATATATATATATAATCATAAAAATGAGAAACAGCAAGACGTGGAAACAACAAAATGAGTATTATTTATTATCTGGTTGTTATTTGGTGTTGGAAACACTAGACACAACATACTGAGTAAAATTGTGAGATTGGGATCAAATTTAGATCAAATATGGATTGGAATCTGACAGAAGGATAAGATAAAGATTAAGTGTATACAATCTTTCTTATATATTTTTTATAAATGCATGTAATGAGTGTCCAGATAATTTAGCAAATACAAGAAGTGTTTGGGTTTTTCTTAACTCAAATTTTTGAGTGCTCAGAGATAAATGTTAGTATCATGGCCTGAAAAAGGAAAAGGAGATGAAATTTTCATTGACACGTGTGTTGATGGCCTGTCCGTATTGACTGCTTGTTTGATAGTGAGAATATCGTGTGTGTGTGTAGAGAAAAGTAAGGTTGGTTCTCATTGGTTTAGAAAGAGTGAATTAATGATAATTATAACTATTTTTTACTCTATAATTAATTTTTATTGTCTAGCAGAACAATTTACAGCTTTAGATTAAATACAGAGTTTAGTCTGAATTTCCATAAAGGTTACTCAGATCAACATAAACCTGATGGAGGTCAGAGGGTACAACAGCCTAAACATTGTGATGACAACAACAAAGACGAAAATAATAGTCCTCATGAAAATAATGTAAATAATGTAACTCCTCATCCCAGAAATTCAACTAGAAAAAATAAAGTTTTTGTAAGAGATAAATTATTCTAAGTGTCAATTATATATATATATATATATATATATATATATATATATATATATAATATCGCATATCTACGGACGATAATGGTATGTCCCCATTCACATAAATACAGTATGAATACTGTATGTTGGTTTGCAGTTGGAAATTCATTGTGGAATTCACTTGACTCACTTCTATCAGTTGACTACTTCTATGCGCTGCTGACGAATCTTATGTGTTGTTCTTGTCCTAAGTATTATTGTTCATTACCAACCTTTGTGTGATTATTCTATTCAGTAACCTTCAGTTACAACACTCAGTAAGAGAGCATGCTGTTTAAGTAGTCTTTGACCAGTCCATCTTGTAGGGGTGTTCACCTACTCCGCAACATGTATGTATGTGTGTGTGTGTGTGTGTGTGTGCTATATTTATGGGATAAAGTAGTCAGTATCAAGGATAGATCATATGTAAATATAAAAGTGGAAACTGAGGTCAACACTTGGAAGTGATGTTTGTTTCATGCTTAAACACAATCTTTAAGTCATCAAGATTGCATTTAAGCATGAAACAGACTGTCACCACTAAGTGTTAACCTCAATGTTTACTTTTATATTTAGAAAGAGAATTTTTTTTTTCTTGAAACTAGAGTATGTTTTCTCTGTCAACTTTTTATGCGTTATAATATGGATTGGATCTGCTGTGTAACTTTGACCTATTTGGGAAATATATCAGCATAATCCAGAACCTATGTTGGCAATAAACTACCTGCATATGGATAGAAAATGAATTCAGTCAATATGCAAAAAGACTCATCCATGTAAGACAAGGATGAGTCTTTTCACCAGACTTATTCAACTTATTCTATGGGAGAATTATAAATCCTTCCTGGATTAATTATTAATGGCCACTATCTCAACAACATAAAATATGCAGATGGCACAGTGTTGATAGCAGATACAAGAATTCATACAGAATGTAGTGAAGGAAATCAAGAAGAAAGGGCTAAACCTCAATTGCAAGAAGGCAGAATGTATGGTTGTTAGCAAAAGGGACAAACCAACATGCAAATTACAAATTGGAGATACCAGAATGAAACAAGTACAAAAATCTGAATATCTGGGAAGTATTCTAACAGAGGAAAAAAATTGTGACACTGAAATCCGAACGCACATTGGGACATCAAAAATGCCTTCCAAAAGTTGAGCAAAGTATTAAGAAACAGGGAAATTTAATTATAAACAAAGAAAAGAATATTGAACAGTTACATGATATTGGTCCTCCTATATATGACAGTGAATGCTGGACAATTTCCTTGCAAATAAAGAAAAGACTTGAGGCAACAGAAATGTGGTTCTACAGAAGGATGCTGAGAATACCATGGACTGAACATGTGGTCAATGACAAAGTTTTTAGAGAAAATGGAAACAAAAAGTTATATTTAGCATCAAGAAGAGACAGTTGAATTTCTAGGGCACATAAGGTGGAAAGAGGGCTTGGAAAATCTGATACTCCCAGGACAGATTGAAGGCAAGAGGGAGAGAGGAAAATGGTGCATAACATACTTAGTGAGCTTGAGTAAATGGATGGTGGAATAGGGTTTAAGAAAAATAACAAAAACAAAATTTATTGAAAGCTACAAAGGAGAGGATATTGTGAAGAGCCATGATCTGAAGGGGCCTGACACATAAAAGAAGAAAAAGAAAGTTGCCTTAGTTTGAAACTATCTGTATTTGTTGACAAATTTATGTAGAAGGAAGAGATTTGAGGTTTTTGCATCATAATATGCAATTGTTGAGTGCTTTGTTTCAAGAGTTCAATGATACGAGGAGATTTCTTTTATGGAGTTCACAGTGGGACTGATGGCTGAAATATTTATAATACACTACTGTTGACTAATTGAGTGTGAGTGTTAATAAGGAGGCATTCCTACAGCATTGTTGAACATTTATAAATGATATATGAAGGGAACTTTCATCTTATTATTGCTATAAAAAAATGAATATTTTCATATACAAACAAAATCAGATATATACAGTAATGGTAATATTAACTGTTTCATTATCAGAAAACATTTGCGAAACCAAATTCAAATACAACATTCATTCAGGCCTTAGCTATTCATTTGAAAAAAAGTTTCTTTAATCTACATTATTGTTATGGGAACTTACCTATAACGATAATGGACTCTTCCTGACCCTATAAATACTGCGCCTTTCAAGAGGTATAATGAATGAATGGTGTAACGAGTCGAGACAATATTAGTTCACTCTAAACCAGACTGACAGTCATTACTAACACCTTCAACTTCTTGTACTATATTTCTATTGTAATATATCTTTGTTATTCTACTCTTGTGTTCATGTTGTTCTTCCTTGGTTCTAACCTTGGACCATAACTGTGGTGCGAGGATACATTGACATTGACATTGCATTTAAATTTTTGTAGATTAAAGTTGGCTGGGAAGCGTGGAGATGGAATGGAGCTCCATAAGTAAGAAGTGTGAGAAAATAAACTATTAGCATAGAATTTATGGCTACATCTAACGAGTTAAACTGTAAATTGATGACAGTCTACTACTGCGCTTATGTTCAAAAAGTCTAGGTACCATAGCAAAGAGCTCATTCAAACAATTACCATGAAAGTATTTATAAAAAAGACATAGAGAGGCAACCTTATGGCAGTGAGAAAGTGACTGGATCTGAGATGCCAGATCAGGACCAATAATATTGTAGATTCTTCTTTGGATCTTGTCAAGGATCTCAAAGTAAATAGCAGAGGCACTTGACTATATTTGGCAGCAATATTCTAAGCATGGACAAATGGTAGACTTATAGATATGTAAGATAGATTCTGGAGTGAAAAATTGTCTCTCCCAAGATAGTGAACAAACTTTCTTAACAGATGACCTAGCAATTGATTCAATATAGTATTTCCACTTCATCTCAGCAGAGAACCTGAGCCTGAGAAGGCACAGTGAGCCACCTTCCTGGAGGATAGCATCAGTCATACTGATGGAAAGCAGCAAGAGCAGATGATTAATGGAGAGAAGTTCAGGTTTGAGTGGGTGGTTAAAATTAACAAGCCATTTTTGTCTCATTTAACTACAGACATGAGTTCATTTTGAATATTGGTTGTCATTTTAACCTTGTCAAGCTGATAAGCCTTACTATAGAGGCAGGAACAAATTCTAGTTGCAAATCATTTAATATTGGTGTCAGTTGTAAAAGGTTTAATTTGAAGAGCTGATTGTGGTATCCATTTTGTTTGTTGCTCAACTTATTGGGTCCTAAATGAAGATCTTTGTTTGTGATCCATGTGCAAGACACTCTGGATGACAAATTTTTGCATTATTTTTTAAAATTTTGTTACATGTGATATCCATTTTAGTTGTTGCTGAAATGTTGAAAAGTTCTGTTTTGCTTTCTGTTATTTGATATTCTTTGTTTGTGATTCTGTAGCATGAGTCCACAAGGTTCAAAGAAGGATGATCTTTGCCAAGACCTAAACACTTTAACTGTTCAAAGTAATTATATATATATATATATATATATCAGGTGATAGTGGGTAATGAAATGACAAAATCCTGTTACATGTTTTGTTCCCAGCCTCAATTTTTTCAGACTGATAATCGTTTTATTAATGGTGTCATTTTTTAAAAATTTTATTATTGTTCACCCAATACAAGGTCTAAGAGCCACTCAAGGTAGAAGGTTATTCATTGAGACTGTGGTTAGGGTATAGTGTAAGAGGAAGAGGTTTATATTATGAGGATATTTAGGATCAATATCAGTTGACCTTAGACTTGGAGAGGTTAAGGTTACTGTGGTCAGAGAAGCATCCTCGTGGGAGTCTGTTCCACAAAACAGTGGCTCTTGAAAAAAATATATGAATGGACTTTCCTTCTTTGCAATGGAATAGAAAGTGAAAATTGAAAACTGACAATCTCAAATGTTATCATCACCAACAAAAATTTCAAACAAGCAAAAACAAGTAGGCACAAATCTTTTAAAGAAAAAAGAAAAGTTTTTTTGAGAAACATTTTTTTCACACATAGATATACCGATATCTGAAATTTACATCATGAAAAAAAATACACATTCTTGCTATTAATGCCAACATGTGTATCAAGTCTTGTTATCTTGTTGTATGATTTTTGTTTTGCTTTTCAGTATAAAAAAAAGTGATAAAAAGGATTCCTCTATCAATTACTACTACAAATACATATAACAATGTGTTAATTACTTTAACTACATCAATCTCCAACCCTGTTACAGATCTATCCATAGCATAAGATTTGATAGATCCCCATAGCTAATTCAAATAATTATGCCATTAGGCTGTTCTGTAACTATAAAAAAGCCTCACCATGGCACAATTGCAGATTTGGGTTTTATTGAGTAGGGTTTTATGAAGTTTAGCAGCCTCAAATTTTTTAAAGTTTTGAATTTTAGTTGTCCTTTGAAGACTGGATAGTTATCATGCATAACGGAAGGCTTATAAATGTTCTTAAAATAACATTAAAACCTAGAAGTTTTGTTTTTCAGGCAAAATTAAAAAGCACATTTCTTTTACCCAGTGTTAGCCAAATTGAAGGTAAATTTTTGAGATCAGGAGGACCTTTGAAAAAAATCGGACATCAAGAAGACAGGAGTTGACGTTGTTTAAATTTTTGGACAGATACTGTGGAGAATGGAAAAATGGTTAGGAAGGTCATTGACAAAAGTAAGAATGAGACCTGGGGGACAATAGCATAGAACTTAAAAATATCTAGAACAGTGGCCATTAACACGATAACTTTGTTTTGTGACTTTAATTCAGAAAATCTTGCTATCAAGAACAATTATCATGAATGTTATTATAGAAAAGGCAAAGGGAAGCTATGTTACGGCTATGGGAAAGAGACTGAAGCTGAGATGCCAAGTCAGGATTCATAATATTGCAGATTCTTCTTTGGATTTTATCAAGAAGCTCTAAATATATATAGCAGGTGCACCATACCAGATGTGGCAGCAATATTCAATGCATGGACGAATGGTTAACTTATAAATGTGCAAGATAGATTCTGAAGAGGGAAATTATCTTGCATGACACAGTGAACCAACTTTTCTAGCATCAGACCCAGCAATTGAACCAATGTAACCTTCCCACTTCATGTCAGAAGAAAATGTTAACCCAAGAAGGTGCAATGAGTCAATCTTCTGGAGGTTAACATCAACCATGCTGATGGAAAACACAAAAGGTTTTATCAGACGATTAAAAGAGAGCTGTTTCATTTTGGAGGTGTTAAGATTAACAAGGCATTTCTTGAACTAAGTTAATAACAGACTGTAGGTCATTTTGGAGATCAGCTGCCAATATGATATTATCAAACCAATGAGATTTACCATTAAGACAAGAGTAAATAGTTGTGTCATCAGCATAGATACCAAGTTGAGAACTGATGACATTAAGAAGGTTGCTGTTATAATCACAATAACAAACATTAGGAAACATGCTCAGGTACTCAAAAACCAATTGTAACTGTGTTTCACATTATGGCGCTTTTTATTTTAGTGACTGTCTTAGATCAATTTGTTGAAACATTGAGCACTTTAGGTTTTTGTTTAGGCAGATGTCTGTTGTATTTCTCTTTTTTTTCTTTTCTCTTTTTCATGTTTTCTTCTTTGGTATTGGTAGGGTTGTTCTTTGACACTTTAATACTGATTATATGGTTTATTCTTTCTCTATGTCTGTGTGTTTGCTGCCTAAAGATATTATGTTTCAACGGAGTCTTTTGTCTAAATAGACTAAAAGAAATTCTTCTATAAAAGAAAATGGTCAAAGAACTATGTCTTAATTCAAATGTTGCCAGAAATGTTTTGAAATCAAAATTATGATTAGACCCATTATGGTGAGTGACTAATGCATTGAGTGTGTTGTTTTATAAAAGATCCCTTTTCCATGTATAATTTTCCCTAAAATTGTTCTTGATATATGAATCTATATAATACTAAAAGTCTGTGATTGTGTGTGTGTGTGTGTGTGTGTGTGTGGTCTTGTGTGGTGTGTCTGTTTGGCACATAAGTATTTAAGTGAATCAGATTTAAAAATACGTTTTGTTTATACAGTAAGTATTTTTATTTTAACTTTCTTCAAACAGACAATTTTTTAATAAAAATATTCTTAAAGACACACACAAAGAGATCCTACTTTGCTGTTTTGTACAGTTGCTTGTAGAATAATTATTTCTATTTCAGCTTTCTTTAAACAAACAATATTTTAAATATTTAAAAAATATCTTTTCGTATATTTTAAAAATTATTTTTAAGTGAATATGAATTGAAAATATCCCGGAAGTTTTATTCCTATTAAATGCTGTAAAACGTTAAACATGAACTTGTAAACCAGACCAATGATGACATGAATGAATTGAAATATTTAATGGAATCATAATAAAATTAACTTTTATTTCAATGGAATGTTGAAATCAACTTCAATGTTTTATAACTTAAACCTGTCAGAGGTCATCTGGTATTTATATATAATTTTCCCACATGTGTGTGCATGTGTGTTGATTCATTGTGTTGTAATGAATAGCAGCTTGAAATGAGAAATCTCAGAGGGGAGTTTGAATTCCAGTCAGTTTGAGGAAGGTATAAATCCATCTCTTCTCTCCCTAGATATGGGTTAAAGAGCAAGCCAGACTGGGCTCTTTAAACATTGGTTGGCAAACATTCTAGGAGAATGACAACTTTGAATTCAAAACCTGAAGAGAACCATTTAGAGACTCTGTTACAGACCAGTTCTCTGTATTTGGTTCTTCTGAAAAGTATGTTTGGTACTTCAGAAGAAGCCTTTACTATTATAATCAAATCATACATGTGGGTTGTCAGGTTGTTCTCTTCTAAGAACTGAGCAGCTGGACCCATATACAATGAAAATGACGGGAGAGTCCACTTATTATTATTACTTGTGTATGTGTGCATATAATTTCTAAGGAATTAATGGATTTTTATTTTTAATCCAATGTTATATTTTAGTGGATGCATGTGTTTGAGTAGAAGCCCTGTTTTTTTATATACAGTGTGAATTACATCTACTACCCAATGCATTCCAGAATCTTAATAACAAAAATGTGCCCCTCTGCAGATTTCAAATTTGCACCCCCACCTTGTAGAGGAAAACATCATCTGACACCATGCTGTAAAAAGTAGTTAGCCAATCAAATATGTTGGAAATGTTCTCATTTTTTATGGCTTATCAATAATTTTGTTTAAAGCTGAAACATATTTATTTTGGAGTGTAAAAAAAATTTTTTTTTGTGAGGGAATATTTCATTAACACTATTTTCTTTGCGAATAACAATGAGTCTTTCCATAGAAGAGCAATGAGGAAACATTTGCAAGAGAGGAATTAAATACTCATTGTAATCATTCATTGTCAGTTTGCTAAGATACTCTGAGATCTTCATTTCAAGAAATAGTCTTTTACTCTCCTGAATACAAATTTCCACCCACCCTATGTCCAAGGCTCATCATGGTAGCTATTCTGCAGTCAGTATGATTATTAGATTGCAATAAATCAGCTAAAGTGACCAGTGGCATTGGTCATCCATTTTAATGTTGGTTATTTGTTCCATTAAAATTGCAGCATCTGCTGTGTGACGTGTTGGTTTGACCGGGGGGGGGGGTTGCAAGGATTTAAGAGAAGGAGAGAGAGAAGAGAGAGAGAGAGAGAGAGAGAGAGAAAATGTTTATAAAAATACTAATGAATATAAAGATTGATTTTACAATGATGTTCAGCCTGTGCAAGTCCCGAGGGCCACATGAGGTAGAGGGTTACAAAGTAAGAGGAACAGTTTATGAGGACATGTGGGGAAGATAATGGTTGACCCTAGATTTGAACAGGTTAAGATTTTAATACTTGGGGTAGCATTCTCTTGAGAGTCACTTCCACAAAGGTTAATAATGAAAAAGAGGGAAGGAAAGGGAAAAATGCTGGTAAAAAAAAAATTTAAAAAAAGTATCTTATTAGTGAAAGTGGGAAATGGAAAAAATTAAATGTAAAAAGTGTGAGTTATTGTTTCTGGTTGAATGTTTAATCATTGTGCCTTCATCAGGTGACTGTCAGTCTGGGTAACCTTCAGGGAATTTTGAATTGAGTACTTTATTTGATCTATGGGGTAGATTGATCTTGTTCCAGTTTTCATGTCCAGGGATATTCATTCTTGTTCTTATTTAATGCTGCTCAGTTATTACCCACCTAGTTTTGACTGCTTTACCCAGGTATTGAACTTGAAATTACAAAAATCTCATAAACCAACAGGACAATAACCTAGTGGATAAAAGCATTGATTCATAAATTTGCTGTCTCTGTCTATAGGATTTTATTTTTTCAAATCATAGGAAATGTCTCTCCACAGGACCTATATATTTTCCACAATAGTTATCCTTCATGACCTTCACTTCTTTTGTGTTACTACCGGGTTATGGGACATTTTATCCATAAAGAACATAATGGCTATTCCATATGTAATAAATAAACAAACTCCAAGAGGACAGAAGGAGTTCATCCTGAAGTCTGAACCCGAAGTTCGCCTAAGTCTGTCAGTCAGTCAGAGCGAAACAGAGCCAGTTTGATCGAGTCAGAGGCAGTCCAAACAGTCGCAAGGCTTCCGACAATTATTACTAAATTTGATTGTTCGTACTGGGCACTTTCTAGAGACTGTATATATTCCTGTTTGTAATATATCTGTGTTATTCCAATCCATGTTCAAGTTCTTCTTTATTGGTTCTACTTTGAACTATCACCGATGTACAAGAACTCGACCATAACACTTCTGTGATGCTAGATCTCATTCACCGAGCGTCTGATTGAGTCCTAGTCTATAAGATGCAAACAAAGATGGCTGTTTATATAAGATTTTCAAATAGTTGCTGAAATTTCTACTTTTCTTTGACGTATAATGCGGAAGATCTTCTTCAGATGGCAATCTTTCCACAGTTTCCTATATTTCTTGATTTTCACAATAGTTGCTCCTTTATGATCTCTACTTCTTCTTTGTAGTACTCTGTCTATAAGATCTTCTTCTTTCAGGATGGCAATCATGGCTCTCCACAATTTCCTATATTTCTTGATTTTTCATGGTACGCAAAAGAATGATCTCTAATATTTTTTGTACCAATGGTTTCGATAAGATTCTTTTTTCAGGATGGCAATCATGGCAGAGAACAGAACCGATATTTCTTGAATTTTTAAAAAAAAAATAAAAAAAATCTAAAAATAAATAAAAAAGTAATTAAAAACAAATCAAGATAAAAAAAAAAAAACAATCATCATTTTTCCCCACAATTTTCTATATTTTGGAAGATTTTAAAATAGTCCAGAATCTATACTACCAACAAACCGCCTTGTAGTAATTTGTCTAAAATGATTTCCTTCTTTTCAAAATGAAAATGGCTCTCCACAAAATATTTCTTTGATTTTCACAATATACAGTTTATGATCTCTAGGCATTAAGTAGTACTCTGTCTATAAGATCTTCTTCCCATTTTCAATTTATTCTATCAATTTGGTCTCCAAATTCATATTTCTCTGATTTTCACAATATGCATTCACTTTTTTGATGATGACTTTTTCTTTGTGGTGTCTATCAGACGGACGTGTATATTTTTGTTGTTTTGAGTAATACTTGTCCTTTTAGTACCTTTTTGGACTATTTCCATTGATTTTTCCCTTCATCCATTTGCTCAAACTTGTCAATTTGCTGCTTTTTCTTACTTCTCTTGCCTTTGGTGAGACTCTGAATGTTAAATTTTGTCAGCCTTCTTTTCTCATTATTTCATATGTCTCTTTCTGATTATCTATCTATCAATTTTATTAAAAATCTTTATCTTCTATATTCTATTATTTCAGATAGAGTGGGTGGATTGATCTCTAAGCTTTATTATCTGCTTTGTCAATGACCTCTCATGATTAAAATCTCTTAATGAACATTTATCAGTGCATCTATCTTATTAATAATAATACAATTAGCAGAATACTTTGGCCTGATTATTGATCTCTATTTATCTAGTGTATTCAACTTGACCTAACTGTTTTTATATTTTAAATAGCAGATTTATATATTGATATATATATATAGAAAATATATTTAATTATCCATTGTCCATTTGAATTCTTTCTTTTCTTTCATTTCTACATTTTTTTATTTTCCTTATTTCTATTCAATCTTTTTTCTTTCCTTTTTCTTTCTCCATAAAATTTGACTTTTTCTCAAAGAATGCAAGTAATTTTCTGTATTCTCTGCCAAACTGTCCATGCTTTTATAATCTATCCTTGTCCTGTGATCACATTCCATGAGTTATTTAGATGGAATTTGTTTTAGATCAAAGTCAATACAATGAAAAGCCATCAGGAGATGTAGAAGCAGGAACATAATATTTAACATTAAGTAATTGTCTTTCTAAATAACAGAGTTTTCTGAGCAGAAATGGAAAGGTTTTTGCTTTGGTGAAATAATAAGAAATAAAATTGCTGACATGCAAAATTTTGGTGATGTTTTGTGATACCTGGGTTCAACTGAACTATTATTGTGTGATGCTTTAGGACCTCAGTTTAAAAATAAATGAGGCAAATTTAAATTAAAGATAAATGTGACATGAACCTCTCAATTTATTCAAATCATACTTATTATAAAACCCAGGTTGTGTGTGTGTGTGTGTGTCTGTTCGTTTATATATTGGATCGGATTTCCTACATTTTTCAACTGATTTCAACAAAACTTTACAGGACAACGTAAAATTACCTTGTGGTGGTTCTATTAGTGCCAAAATTGGAAAACACAATTGTTTTTGCATGAAATCAATTTGAAAACACGATAAAACACGATTCTCGCGAGAATGGAAGAGGGACAACTCATATCGAGTTATACTTATTATAAAAACCCAGGTAGTTTTGTGTGTGTGTGTGTGTGTGTGTGTTCGTTTATATATGTTTCGACAAAACTTTTTTTGGGATCAGTTTTCCTATTTTCATGATTTTTTTTTTTGAGAATGATTTACAAGACAATTGTTTATAATAAAATTCTATTCAATCGATAGACTTTTTGAAAACAATGTTTTGTTTGAGTTTGGGTTTTTGACCAATTCGTAAAAAAAAAACAAAAACTAATTAAGTCGGACATGCGTGTCCGTCAACCTTAAACAATAATTTTGTCAATTTTATTTTTAGTCTTTATGATGGTCGATGCTTTAAAAATTCCATTTACAATCCCGCACAATTGTTTATAAACTAAAATTTTTATTTCTATTCAATCGCCTAGACCACCATATAATGATTGAAAATCAAAATGTTTTGACTTGAGTAGGTTAAGTTTATATATAAAAAAAAAATATATAAAAAAAAAAAAAAAACAAAAAACTAATTAGACACACACCAAGATGAAATTCATCAAGAAAGTCATTGTTTTCACATACTATATATAATAAAAGTGAAAAATATAGAAGTCAACAGACTAAATTTATGTTGATGTGACTGACAGTCTGTTTGGAATTTTAAATTACATTATTTTTAATAGATGCAATCATCAGGTGGCCTGAAATTGCATTCTGCATGAAATCAGACTGATGATTCATCTTGCCTTCAGATCCATGATATTCATGGCCTTCCTCCAGCATGGAATGAGACATGCAGAATCCAGTTATAAAATGGCAACTGGCTGCTGCTGACTCTTATAATTTCAAGTGGTGCATTCTGTCCATCATGCATAGCCCTCTTCATTCAATGGTTCAACCATTGAGATCTGTTGTAATCATTATCTGCTTGTTTCATTGTTGGGGGCTTTGGGGTTGGTCGCACTTAGTCTGGGTCCTTGTTTTTAACCATTTCTATAAATATTTTCATGGTAGTTGTTCTAATGAGCTCTCCTTCTTGGTACTTTGACCATGTAAATTTAAGCATACTACTAGTTTTTTGCCAGATAGGTCTTATCGTTTTACTATTGAAATAGCTAAATGTAACTGTATGTTCTATTCTAATAAATTCTTTTCTTGCACTTCTCTCATCTGGCTTCTCAATTCTCTGCCACTTCTTCAAAAATTTAAGTACAATATCAATCACCATTTTGCTTTCTTTAATTCTGACCTTTTATTGTCCTTTCCCCTTACTAATGTCTTCTCATTCTCTTCCACTCTCAGTAACCCTTGCAGTCTGAGTAGCTTTATTGTCTTGCTTGGGGTGAAAGGATTAAAAAAGAAGATTGTATTTTAGAAATATCTAATGATTATTTCCTGAGTGTAAACATTGACTAAAACTTTATTTGTTTTATTATATTTTTTATTTTTAAATGTATAATTTATTTTATCTTATATTTTTATTTTTTATTCTTTAATATAATGTATTGATTTCATATTAAATATAACTTTATTTTTAAATATGATTTTATTTAATTTTATAAATTATTTAAATATATTTTTTAAATATAACTTTGAATAGATGCCTTGATGTAGCAGTTTATATACAATTCAAAATGCAGTGCCTTATAATAAGAATAATATATATATATAAGCAATATATGGATAGTAATACGTTAAAGATGGATGATAAGAGCCCAACCAATTCAGACAGATCTGTCTGAATTAGTTGGGCTCTATGTCCATCGTCTTTGTGTTAAATTGTTATGTTATAATGTTAATTATGTTTAAAATGAAAATGTCCATGAAGATGGTCTTAAATAGACCGAAAACGTCCGACGTCGACTTTATTTTAACATTAATAATGCATATTCAGAATTTTGTTTTTTCTGTATTTTCTTTCATATATATATATATATATATATATATATATATATATTCTTGCCCCGAATTTTGGGGTTGATTTTTTTAATTTATTTCCATCCTGTTATTAACAATTTTAACAAATGAATCAGTATTATATTCTTCTTCATTGTTCATGACTTTTTGCCAATGTTCCACCAGCATGTCAATGCCTTCAGCTAGAAATTACCAAGACTTGACAAGAAGAATTCATTGAGCCAGGTTTTCAACTCCAGACTGTTGGAAAGTGATCAAAGCAGGTGATTATCTGAAAGTTTTACATTAAGAGAATATGGTGGGTGCAGTAGAACTTCCCAACAAAGCTCTCAGATAGCTTTTTTGTTCAAATTAGTGAATTGGAAGCAAGTGTTGCCATAAATGCTCATTTTTGTCTACTTGGCATTCTATTGCAAAATGTCTGAAGAGAGGCAAAATGCAATCAGATTTAAAATACAATAAACAAAAGATGCAGAGTAAGAATAGAGCTAAAAAAATTAATATTAAGATAAAAAATATTTTGCATGTTAATTCATATAAGAAAACAAACTAACAAAAATATAAGAATGAAAAAACTAACAAATTTATCCAACATATGATGGCTTTGACCTGATTTATAGTAATGCCATTGATTGATTGATCCTGATCATGTGTAGTGTAGATATAGGTTTTAAGTCCTGCTAGGGACTTACACTTTTGTGCCGGTGTGGCAAAGTTGGGCATCTCTTGCATTAGCTGATATTTTAGTGAACTTCATTGAGTGTTTTGGCTTTTTTTTTTACTAAGGCCATCCACACTATACAACATCCTTCAAAGATGTAGTACTGTATCATAGAGTGACTTACAATATATATATATATATATATATATATATACACACACACACACACACACACACATGCACAATACTGAGTGTAATATCAAAAACTGTCCAAATCAAAAAAGCAAAATTGTCCGCTTGTTAGATTAAGCTCTGAACCGTTGCATCTTAGAAATGATTAAAGATATCTTACTGGAATTCTCTGAGGTTTTTATAACACTATTGGATTCTACTTTGAACAATAATAATGTATTTAGCTTAAAGTTGAAATGAGGATCCCTTTTTGTGTTGTGACCTCCTGATCCAGTTTTCCTCTCTACTGTTCTGTCTTTTTTAAACTTATTCCCTGTTCTTGTGATGGTTCTTGAATGGATTTTGAATATGGAAGCCAGAGTATGAATGTTGGTACTATTACTGAAGGCCTGAATGATCTTTTTCCTCACACCATTGCTCAGTTGAGAAGACATAATGTGGCTGACACAAAATGATTTTAACTTGTTCTCTTTCTCACTGAATAACTGAAAGGGTTATTCAGTGATTCTCACAACAAACATCTATTCTGGAATAAAGAAACTCACATAGTTTTGTAGTTTTTTTAGATATTCAACATTTTGTGGGATGGACAATGTTACATGATTTGGACAATATATATATGTATGTATATATATATGTATGTATGTGTGTATATATGTATGTATATGTGTAAAGTATATATAATAGGTAATGTATGTATGTGTATATAATATGTGTGTATGTATGAATAATAATATATATATATGTGCATGTGTATAAATATATATATATATATAAATATATATATATATATATATGTGTATATATATATATTAAAAAAATTAAAAAAAAAAGAAAGAAAATGGAATAAAATAAAAAAAAAAAGGGGTAAAATTTGGGGAAAAAAAAAAAAAAAGAAGGACACAAGAAAAAATTTTAAAAAAAAAAAAAAAAGAAAAGAAAAAAAACAAAGGGAAGAAAAAACAAAAACAGACAACAGACATCACGCAACAAACACACAGCAACCCCGCACACACAAAACCCCCGCACACACACACACAAGCACAGCAAACAACACACAAGACCCAAAAGACAAAACCCCCCCACAACCCAAAAACCCCCTCCCCAACCCCAAGAAAAACCCCCTCCCCCCAACCAACGCAGCAAACCAACCCCCCCCAAAAAAAACAGCCCAAAAAAAAAAAAAAAAAAAACACCAAAAAAAAAAGACAAAAGAAAAGAAAAGAAAAAGCAAAAGGGAAAAAAAAAAAAAAAAAAAAAAAAAAAAAAAAACCCCCCAGCCCCCCAAAAGAAAAAAAAAGGAAAAAAAAAAAAAAAAGGGTTTTTAAAAAAAAAAATAGGGGGGGGGGGGGGAAAAAAAAAAAAAAAAAAAAAAAAAAAAAAAAAAAAAAAAAAAAAAAAAAAAACCCCCCCTAGATATTAAAAAATTTAAAAAATTTTAAAAAAATGTATAATAAAAAAAAAAAAAAGAGAAAAAAAAAAAAAAAAAGGGGAAAAAAAAAGAAAAAAAAAAAAGGGAATTTAAAAAAAAATAAGCAACCCCCAAAAAAAAAAAATAAAGCAAACAAAAATAAAGAACAAAAAAACCAAAGGCCCCAACAACACCAAGACAAAAAAACAAAGCAAAAACCCAAAAACGCACAGACGACACACAACCATTTAAAAAAGAAAAAAACCCCCCAAAGCAAAAAATGAAAAAAAAAACATAGAAACAAAGAAAAAACCCAACATTTGAATAAAAATTTCCCCAAAAAACAAGTAGGGGAAAAAAACAAAAATGAATTTCACATGCATCAAATAAAAAGCCCCTTTTAAAAAATACCCAAAAAACAGAGAAAAATGAAAATTCCCCCAAAACCCCCAAAAAACAAAAAAATAACCCCAAAACCCCCAAAAAGAAAAAAAAAACATGCAAATTTAACAAAAAATCCCCAGAACAAAAAATTTGCAAAATTAAAGACAAAATGCAAAAAATTTTAAATTTTTCCCAAATTTCATCGACAAAACCCTACAAACCCCCCCCAAACCCAAACCCAAAAAAGAAATTTAAAAAAATTTTTTTTTTTTTTTTTTGATATAATTAAAAAAAAAAAAAAAAATTTTTTTTTTTTTTTTTTTTGACATAAAAAAAAAAAAATTTTTTTTTTTTTTTTAATTTTTTAAAATATTATATATTATTTGATTATATTATGTATATATATATATTAAATTTTAATAATATTAAAATTTTTAAAAAATTTTAATATATATTTTTATTATGTAAATTGGGTTTTTTAAAAAAAATAGAATAATTTTTAAAAAAAAATAGATTAAAAATTTTTTATTTTAAAATTTTGTATTGGGAAAAAAATTATAATTTTGGTATATTGTATTATTAAAAATATATAGATTTTGAATGTTGCAAAAAAAAAAATAAAAGAAAAGATGGAAAAAAAAGAAAAGAAAAGAAAAGAACAAAAAGAAAATTTTGAAAAATAGAGATAAACAAAAAAAACATGGAATTTTTTAAAAAAAAAAAAAATATAAAATGAATTTTTTATTATAATTTTTGTAAATTTAAAAATATTTAAAATTAGTAATAAAACAAAAAGAAAAAAAGCATATAATAGAAACAACAAAAATTAGAAAAATAGGAATTAAAAATAAAATAAAGAAAAAAAAAAAAGAAAAAAAAAAAAAAAAAAAAGAAAAAAAAAAAAAAAAAGAAAAAAAAAAAAAAAGAAAAAAGAAAAAAAAAAAAACAAGAAAAAAAAAAAGAAAAAAAAAAAGAAAAAAAATAAGTAAAAATTATATATATTTTATATTATATATATATATATAATATAATATTAATATATTTATATATTATATAATATGTATATGTTAAGAATTTGACAAGGTCCATAATTTATTTATTGATTTTTTATGTTTAACTTGTTATTTTTTTTAAAAAATATTTAAGAAATGTTGTTTATGATAAAATATTAAATAAATTTGCCAAATTTCCAAAAATTTTTATAGAAAATTTTCCCTTTTTTGACAGGATTCAAACCCTGACCCTAATGAACGCTATACGCTGACGTGTTTTGACCGCCCAAAAAACCCTTTAAGAAAAGTAATTTTACTGTTTATAAATTTCAATCTTCCATAAATTTTTGAAATTCAAAAGCCCCTGGGAAAAAAAAAATGACCCCCCGTTAATGGCCCCCAATTTTTATTAAAAACATTTTTATGTTTAAGGTATTTTTTTTTTTATAAAAAATTTTTTTAATAAAAAATGCTTTAATAAATAAATTTCATTTTTAAATTTTTATTTATATATGTTATATAAGACGACTTCTCATCAACGGAGATGCAGGGTTGGTCACTCCTTAAGCATGTCAACTCATCAATGTCAAGGAATTGTCAAGCAAACCTACATTACTTAAAGAATACATACTGTTGGTTGTCACCTTAATGCACAAAGACAACATTTGTAGAAGGTATACAAATAAATTCATTTTAAATCAGTAACCTCTGTATAATGTATCCTTAATGTACTATTATTACATTAAAAATTTAATTATTAATATGAATGACCATAAATAGTGGTTTAAACAGTAGCGACGGATATAACTAAAAGAATATATATGGATGCTAAGAAATGAAATAGAATACATGTTCAAAATTAACTGTAATATACAATAGTTCCTTTAACAATACAGAAATATCAAATAGTTTTAATGTATGTATTTATATAATGTTTTCACTTTTCAGAACATTGTCAAGATATTATTTCCATGTTCATTGTTGATATTATTGAGTATTTGTTTTATTAATAAGGCTTGCATTGTTTTTAGCCTTTTTTTGCATGTTGATAATGCTATTATATTTGTGTTCTAAAAAAGTATATTACGAAAAGGGTCTGGTAGGTCTCATTGAATATTTAAATGATATCTAATTGGGCTATGGTCAGAAAGGTGTAGAGTGAGTCTTTGTGTCAAACATGTTGTACAGTCCAAATTTGTAAATAATTATATTACATATTCTAACATGACTAACACGAAGACTCATGCTACATCTCTCTGACAATACCTCAATTAGGTCTCATTTAAATACACATGAAGCCCTACCAAATGCTATCCACAGCATACTCATTGATAATACAAATATAATAGCCTTATTCACATGTAAAAGGAAGCATAAAAATAATAGAAGCATTATTAATAAAAAAAGAAAAAACCAACACTCAATAGCATCAACTATGAACACGGTCACAATGTGCTGACTGTGTTTGGAAAATAAAAATTACTATAATACAAGATACATACATAAAACAATCCATACATTCAGTTAAAAGTAAAAATAAAATCATCCTTGATAATGGCTAAAAGTATAGCCAAAAGCACCTGGAAATACAGAATATTCGGACAATTTCTATCTAATTTATATCCAGAAAAGAAAAAGAAATTATAAAACATAAGAAAAATGAATTAAAAACGCTTAACTGCAGTACTTTTGTCAGTTGTTTTTAATGAAATATATATATATATATATATATATATATATATATATATATATATATATATATATATAATTGTACCAATTAATCAGTTGGGAACCAGTAATTGGTCATATCAATATTTGCCAATTAAATGGTCATTGGCCATTTTTGCTGATTAATCAGTTTTCATAGTTGCCTATTCTTGTTTGTTACATCACAGAAATTTCCTTCCTTGCTATTAGTTACCAGTTATTACAGATAGAATGAACTTAAATAATATTCTGATAGGTTTCCATTAAATTGCTTTTAGGTCAGTCGCTATTGTAATTAATTTAATTACCAATTATCAATCAATTGGTGCATCCTTCATATATATATATATATATATATATATATATAATTTTGGTAATCCATATTGATAATTCCAAAGATGATATAGAGGGTTTCCTTTTCTATATTACTCTCCCTCTCCTATATCTCTCTCAACAGACATATCTCCCTCTTTTTCTCTCCCTGTTCTCTTCCTTTTTTTCTTCCCTTCCCCCATCTTGAATCAATATTTTGAAACATAATTTATGTTTAAATATTTCATTTTGTTCCTGGTAAAATTTTAAATCCATTTATTGTTGAAACTGTTTGGTCTGAATGGATGAAACTGAAGAATCAGTTTTGCGAAATAAAATATTACCATGTGTTTCTAAAGTCTCCACTTTCATAATTTTATATATATTTCTAAAGAAAGGGATGAAATTTTCATTTTTTACCTGACAGATTTTACAGCCTAAACACTATTTTTAATGGATAATTGTATTTGAGTAGATGTTCCATTTATTTATTAAGCAGTATATTTATTTATTTTGTCTACTGGTTTGATTATTTGAGAAATCTTATTAGAGAAGAATATGCACTCTCAGGCAGGATTCAAATCTGCGTTTTCCTCAGGGGAAACTGTCTTTAGATTGGACGTGCTTTGACTTCTCGGCTACAAAGTGTGTCGATGCCCAAGCAAAGTTGAATAATGCTTTTAAACACAGATTTTTTTCTGACTTTTGAAACAGACGCATCTGCCCAGTTTCATATCCTAATGTAAACAAAGCCAATTGCAAAGAGAGAGATGGATTTTTTAATTTATTAATCTGACAGGTTTTTATTACTTTACATTATATTTAGTGGACGTTTGTATTTGAGTACATGTATGACATATTTATCAAACATTATATTTATTTTCGATCTAATGACAGTTTCCCTTAGAGGAATGCTGAGTTGAATCCTGCTGGAGAGTCTACATTTTTCTCTAATAATATTTCTTGAATATTCAGGTTGGTAGATGAAAATAAATAAATATACTGTTTAATAAATAAACGGAGTGTCTACTCAAATATGTATTATCTACTAAGAATAACGTTTAAGTAATATACATATGCACACACACATATCTATAAGTGGGCATTTAAGTCAGCATGCAGAAGTGACAGTGAGTTTTGTGCTAAATACAATCATCTGGCCATGTACATTGTGTTTTTGCTTGACTTTTTATATATATAAGATTTAAGAAACAGCAGATATTTTTATATATAGTGCTCAATATTAAAAATGTTGAAATGATATTAAAAATAGAGCATTGATAATATTCGATGAAAGGGTTACTTTTTAAATTGTTTTTTGTTAGCTCTTGATTTCAAAGTTTTGATAAAATGTCTGTTCTAAAAGCAGAACCCCCTGAAGAATGGACATTTACCAAGAAACTTCAAAGTCGGGGAAAACAACAACAAAAAAGTAATATTTAAAAGTTTAGTAATCTTTTTATATAATATTTATATAATATCTATAATTGAAATGATAATTCACTCATTATAAACCAATGAGAATCAACCTCACTTTCTTCCTTTACACATGCAAACATAATATTTTCACTATTGGACAAGCAGTTCACACAGGTCACCCACATGCACGTCAACAAAAATTTAATCTCCTTTTTCATTTTTCAGGCCTTAATATTAACATTAATTTTTCAGCACTCAACAAAAATTTGATGTTATTTTTCCAACTCAGTTATCTGGACTCATTACACACATCTAAAAAAAAAAAAAAAAAACAAGAAAAGCTGTATACACTTTATTTATCCTTCTGTCAGATTCCAATCCATATTTGATCTACATCTGTTCCCAAACTCACTATTTTACTCAGTATTACTGAAACTGAGATGTCAGGCCAGGGACAATAATATTGCTGATTCTTCTTTGGATTTCATCAAGGATCTCTCAATATACAACAGGAGCACTAGAACATATGTGACAGCAATATTCAAAGTATAGGTGAAGGGTAGACTTATAAATATGTAAAAAAATTGCAAACTTTTACAAAGGTAGGCTTAAAAAATGGTTATCTGTAGTCACTGTTATATAACATTGACTACAGATGCTAGTGATCATTCAATATCTAGAAATCTGTCTCTGAAAAGGGAACATTCTAGAAAGCTGTCTCTGAAAAGGGAATCCAATAATGTATCAATCAAGAAGAATGATGACTGCTGAATTGAATTATTCAGACATTAGAAATGAAGCTTTGGCAGTTGTATGGACAGTCACTAGAACCTGTCACTTTTTAAAAGAAGAAAAAATCTGTTAGAATTTAGCTTCACTTCAAGGAAAGAATTGCCTTAAGTCACAGCATCCAAGACTTTAAGGTTGGCAATAAGACTACTAGTGTTTTCATTCTGACATAGAATATGTCAAAGAGAATTTAATGCCACAGGTGAATATGCTATCAAGATTCGATTTTATAAGGAGTCAAATAAGAACATAGCTGAAAAATTTGAAGATACATTTCTAAACTAGTTAGAGAATGATGTTTTATCGTTGGTGAGAATGGCCAATAAAACTAGGTAGAATAAAATGAATAATTAGAACATATGGAGATGGAGTGTAATGGGAGTGAGCTATGGAAGAAAGATTTATTCTCCCATTTGTATTTTCCCCATTATGAACATTGTTAAACAACACTGTATTTCACAGATGGAATGGAATGTCTGAAAGGAAAAGGAATGTTAATTCTCAGAGAGAGTTTTATACCACTAGGACATATTACCATTCAGTCAGTTAAGTGCCTATACTAGGTTGCCTTTTCTTTCTGCAGTAGGCTGGCTGCCAACCAAGGCTATAGGACTGATTTGCTATTTAACTCATAGAGGCGGGTGGAGAAGAGTTGGATTTATATCTTTACCAAGGGTATCTCTGTGTAAGTGAATATTACCATTGCCATTACAATAAAAGAGTTGTATTAATTAACTGATAATATTTTTTTTAATCTTTTTTTTTTTTTTTTAAAATGATTATCACCCCATGCAAGGCAGTAAAGCCACTAAGACACAAGGAGTTACAGGGTGTGGAACAATAAGGAACAGAAACATTAATAATGAGCACAAAGAGAAAAGAGTCATCAGGAGAACAGTTGATTGCATTTAAATTTTTGCAGATTGAAGTTGGCTGGAAAGCATGGAGCCGGAAAGGAATTCCAGAAGTGCAAAGTATATATATATATATATATATATATATATAAAAAGACATTTTTATGTTTATATATATATATATATGCTACAGTTCAAAAGCTTGACGCCACCCCCAGAATTAGCATGAGATGAACTTGGCAGAAGAGTGAAATAAAAATAAAAAAGAACTCTTTAAGTCATTGAAAAATGCATGCAATAAATTATCAAACTTTTGCAACAAATGCCAAAAATTTGTGCTGCAGTAAACGAGTTGAAAGGAGGATATTTTGACAAGAGCAAAATTTAATCCTAAAATGTTTTTTTTCTTTTTGTCATAATAAAATTTCTAATAAGAAAATCATGTCTCACTTTTTAACCATGTATAATAATTTTTTCTTATTTAATGTACAAAGCAACTACTTTTTGGACCAATTTAAAGAATTACCATGAGTGGCCTCAAACTTTTGAACTGTATTGTATGTGTGTGTGTGTGTGTGTGTGTGTGTGTGTGTGTATATATATATATATATATATATATATATAAATAAAATATGCATATGCACGTCAGGCCTGACGATTGCATATAGCATGAAACAGACTGTCGCCTCTAAGTGTTGACTTCTATGTTCACTTTTATATTTACACACGCTCTATCTCTGATATTGAGCACTTTATCCCATAAATATAGCACTCCTAAGACTATACTTCTTTATATATATATATATATATATATATATATATATATATATATATATATATATGTATATATATATATATATATATATATATAAAGTATTATAAATAATATGTATATCATTTATTAAGTTTATCTTATTATTAATTAACATATGTCCAAGAATAGGAATAGAATTTGAAAACAGAGTAACAGAACCTAAAGCTAATATGAATCTCATCCAGAAAGAATAGTGAAGGAAAATGTCAAAGGAATTTCTATCCTTAAATAAAAAAAATCAATTTTTGTATATGCCTGGAGGTCAACAAGGGATCAGAGATTCCATGATGAGTTAAAGTTCTAAGAAACAAAATAATGTACTTTGTAGCAGATGATGTTTTCAAAGGCGATTTAAAATTCCAAATCCATATTGCGGTATCATAGGTTATAGGATACAAAAGCTTAAGCATCTAGACCTCAGTACAGTTTTTAAGAAAACAGTTCCTGAGAAAATGTCAGTTTTTTTTGTATATTCACATTTTTTTATGTGGTTTTACAAAGAACATTTTGTGTTAAGTTTCTTCTTTTGAAGGCAATGTTTTCATGCTCTGGAAAATAGACTAAACAATGGAAGACTTTTATGACTCACTACTTGATACAGTCTCCTCTATTTATATTAAAAGCACGGACCGAGCAGTAGACACAAGGATACATGCAAATATTCAACAGAAATATGTTAAATTCTATTGGTATTGATTGGAGAGTGTAAAGTTTCTAATGACTTAGTAACTATAAAGACTCAAAAGTTGAAACTTTGCAGATTAATTTGATTTAGATTTTAAATGCTGTGTAACTTAAATTTTAAGTTGGTATCCACTCAGTAGGAATTAATAATTTTCAATAAAAGGGGTTTTTTGTCTGAAATTCATTAATAAACAGACTATGTTCTAATAATATATCTGCCATAAATCGAATGTTTATAATTTGTTTGTTTTTCCAAATCTTAATTTATATAGATTTTTTTAAAGATTTTCTTCACAAACACTACAAGAATTCCTTGACTTGCATGCTGTAAACAACATATGATTAGGCTTGTGACCAAAGTATGGGGTTCTTGGGACTGTACCCACAAAAATCATTGAAAATGATATGAACTAATTTTAATGGACAAATTGTTAAATACAACCTTCAAAAGTTAATGGCTGCCCACTACTGAAAACATTCTGCTGACAGGCTGATGTATGATGCCTCATCTTGCTTAATATGACCTAGCTCCATCATTAACCTGTTGGGATCCATCTACCCAGGTTTTTGTTGCTGTCTGAGTGTTGGGATTTCAAACATTTAACAATAATAACAACACACCTTTTAAATGAAACATAAAAAAGGTTATTCACTGAAGGAAAAGTTGAACATCAGTTAAAATAACATATTCTTTTCAGAAATATATAATATCAACAAAGTGTTCAATTTTCCTTGCCGTGAAGTCTGTTTTATCAAGTAATTAAGTGTTTGTAGTGTTGTAGGAAATCTGTGAACAGACTTACTTTATAACGGTCAGACTAATGTGTTTGTGAGTTCATAGACAAACCCTTAGTGGCTGCTGGCTGTCAGCTTTTCATTGTGTGAGTGTGTATGCACTTATGGATGAAACTGGCCTCCAAAATTATTTTGAGCCCTGAGAAGCAATAGGATTTTATTTTTATATCCACAAGGAGATTCAAAATCTACTTTCACATAGAGGTGCAAACTTTTTGAATACAAGGTTTTCATTAGTTAGAAAATAATTTTAAACTGGCTTGCAAAAATCTATTTCTCGAATTTGCAGGAGTGGTGAAGAGTTATTATTGTTATTTTAAAAATAGTCCAAAAATAACAAGTGGTAGGTCTACAACTACATCTGCAAGTATTTTGGCAGTATTTGTCCTTGTAATAATCGTTTATCAAACAAACCTTCTGATGGGATTTTATTGGTTGAAAAATACATATAGAATTTAATTTCTATAAGTCTCTTAGCACAACCATTAATGGCTTTTGATCAATTTCATCTTCCCAATTTCTTTCACATACCTGTATTGTATAGTATGGTTTTCAGACACTTCCCAACAATAATGTATGCTGGAATCATCTCCCCAGGCTGAAGACATCAAGAAGTTACTTCCCTGACAAATTGATTATGGGGAGATTCAGATCCAGTGCCCCTGATCAGAATGCTAACTCTCTATTAAATTCTCTATTAAATGAATGTTAACTCTCTAACCATTTGGCCACATTTCCACATAATTTACATAACAAAGAAGAGAAAGATATGATTCTTTGCACATGTGGTCAACAGAGCATTCAATTAGATCTTGGTTTTAGTCGATTCTAGTCATGGTCCCTCGCATATGAATGTTACTTCTATTTAAAGCGCTGCTACTCTTCATTATTATGAACTCAGGATTGATCCTAAGGTTTGGTTCAAAATCGATAAACTGAGTTCCCTTGACATCAATTCATTGATTCTGAAATAAACCTTAAGTCAAAAGATTTTTTTCAATCAGCTGTTAAAATTAGCCCCAAAATAGTAACAGGTCACAATTCAGAATTTTGTCAGCTTTTGCAAGAATTTTCAGGTATGATGAAACCAAGTTGTACTCATGCTATTTTCTAGCTCAATGTGGGGTACATGCCTCATGGTGGATTTTTAATTCAAGAATGAATTATTAACAGTGAATTTTTTTCTAGTGAGTCTGTGTGAGCACATTAATATATACAGTATGCATACATAAAAAATATTAATATGTATGTATGTATATGTGTAATTACATATGTACTATATATAATGTGTAAAAATTTCTGATAGAGTATATCTGTAAAAGGAAAATTTGAATAAAGACGAAAGGAAAACTTATCTTAGTCGACACATTTCATCCTCTCAGGAACTTTATCATTTGCATTAATAAAGTCCCTCAGTTAACTGAAATAAGTTTCCCTTTTGTCTTTATTCACTATATATATATATATATATATATATATATATATATATATATATATATATATATATAGTATTAGTACCACAATATTTTTCTATAAATATTGCAAAATTCCTAAACTTAAATGTTAATATTATTATTGTATATATGCAAGTTCTTAATGAAAATTAAGTTAATGGCTTTTTAGGCTTCCTCGATGGGAATAGGAGTTCACTTTTTGAATAATAAGGATTATATGTCACAGTGGTGGATGGGGGGTATCAGGATTTTAGATATGCTTAGGGGGAGCATGACCAAAAAAGGCTGTGAACCACTGGTCCAGCCTGATACAATATGTCATTTTGTTACAAACACTATGTTTTACAAACTGAGTAGAAATATATTGAGGTTTAGTCTTTACATCTTTACTTCCTGTTCAAGAATGTAGCTAAATCTTGAAAAGTTTGTTGCAATTTTTGCAAACTAAATAATGTTACTTTTCCAGATTGCTATTCGATCCTGTACGATAGCACAATTGCAAACAAAATCCATTTTTATTGAACGTACTTATCATCAAATCCCCATGAAGTTGTAGTCTTTGTGAAGGAAAATATTAAAAATTGATATAAATAAGGGTTTGAGAAAATGAACAAATTAGAAAGATTTGCCTTATAGCAGACATATTATTAGAGCGTTAAGTTTGGAAAGCTGTGAGTAACAATTTGTCCACATTTTCAATGATTTTCAGGAGTACCAAAGCCTCAATGTATCTGGTCATATGTTGTTTACAGTATGCAGGTCAAGGAATGCTTATAGTGTTTGTGAAGAAAAACTTTATAAAATCTATATGAATTTAGATTTGGTAAAACAAACAAATTATAAAGATTCAGTTTATAGCAGACACATTATTAGAACGTATTCTAGTCATTAATGAATTTGAGACAAAAACCTTGTTTTATTGAAAATTATTAATCCCTACTGAGTTGATACCAAATTAACATTTAATTAACTTTTTAATTTATTAAGAAAGATAAAATTTACACATGTTTAAAAATAGGTATCAAATTATTAATCTGCAAAATTTTAATTTTTAAGCATAGATAGTTATGTTGTAAGGATACAAAAAGCACCTATCTCTCTTTGATGGAGAGAAGTCATGTGAATCAAATGATGCTCACTTCATGATGTCACTCCATATAGTGAACAAAGTGGCAGTGATTTTTTCAGTTTGTGGACAGCAACCAAAAAAGGTTGCTTCCTTCGAGCAGCTTACAAGCACATGGTACCACTTCCCTTTGGAACATAGATGAATCCAGCCCGTTTAAATCTGGAGTCCTAAAAATGGCTTCTCCAGGTCAGGAGTATCTCCAAATTATATGTAAGACTTTTCCTTTTGTTCCTCTTTATACTTTGCTTTGCTGTGTAGATATGATATATATTGTTCTCTACATGGGACATGTGTATAGATGTATATATATATATGGTTTTGTGTATATCTTAGCATTATAAAAGTATCTCTGAGAACAAAGCATGTTTGTCATTCTTTTTCCTTTTAGCCATTCTGTTTCGTCTGTTAAATATCGGTGTTATAATATCACAGATATAATAATGCCTATAATGGGAAAAGTGCAAAAATGAGAATAAATCTTTCTTCCCTTGATCTCCTCACATTAAATTATTAGAAATTTTATAACCTTCAAGTAACACGCATTCAAATAGAGCTGAGAATTTTTCTGTTAAACCTTTGTGCATGTTCTCATGTTTAATAATATGTTTGTGTGCCAGTCCGAGTAAGAGTTTGAGTAAAAGTTCGAGTAGCAGTAGATGCTAAGTTGGTGCAAGCAAAGTTGGTTGATAAAGAAAAGTTTTGTGTGAAATGAATACTCCTTGCTGATATCTGAGTTCAAATAATAGTCTGTATGTAAGTGCACAATAAATTTAGAGAGGATGTTCATACATACTCACACACATAGAGAGAGAGAGAGAGGAATACACAGTGTCAGAGAGGAATTCAGTGTACTTTCAGCTGTGACTTTGCTCAGTAGAAATTGGGTAGACAATTGAAAACAGTCTCTTTGAAGTCACTGGTAGCTGAAAACAAAATCCTGGTGAAAGTGAAGGCATGTACTGAATTTTTTGTTGCCAACCCGTTTTGTATTTATATTAAGAGAGCCAAGGCTTAGGACTTCATGACGAGAATAGAATGATGTCGCTGGTCTGTTATTTTTCTCTTAAATCTAGTTTTTGAACACTGGCCTGTTAGCTTTCGAAAACACTACAGAATATTTAGCAAATGACATTAGTCCATCAGATCTTGTGCTAAATGCTAATCTTGATGAGTGGAAATTGATTTCTTTCTTTTTAAAGTAATTACCTGATGAAAAACAAGATGCAGAACATTCAAACAAACTTTTTTTTATATTGTTCTTCATCTAAACCAATGCTGAAGAGCTGCAGAAGGTATAGGGTTACTGAATTAGGTTGTCATGAGTGCATAAATAGAGGAAAGTAAGTAGTTCATATTATGAGAATATGTAGAATACACAACAGTTGACCCTATACTTGAAGAGGTTATAATCATTGTAATCATGAAAGCATCTGTTTCACAAAGAAGCTGGGTAGAACTTGCTCCTTACCAATGGAATATAAAGGGAATGTGAATGATTAAAGTGTGCAGGGCCTGGTGAGTCCTATCTGTGAAATTCTGAACTGGTGGAACTAAGAAATTTAGCACATCTAAACATTTGCTATGAAAATAACAATAGAATGAGAGGCTAGCAATGTTTCACTGATGGAAAAGGGTGGAAAATAATTCATCACCCATAAGGCCGTGTAAATGCTTTTGAACTCTGTCATGCTGGAAAGTGAAGATTGGACAGCTCCAACCCAGATATGGTAGAAACACTCCATATTTGGTTTGATCTGGTTCTTGTAAAGATAAAACATCACAGGAAGAGTCAGATGCATTTTGGAGCAGTTCAAGGAACTGACCATTTTTCCTGCTTCTTTAACAATAATTCATATATGCAAGTTTCTATCGAGGCGTGTGGGAGTACAAATGCTCATCAGGAATGGTGAAAACTTGGGATCTGCATATCAGAATACTTGACACTTTTTTTTTTTTTTTACAATAATGTTCACCTTGGACAAGCTCCCAGAGCCACTTGAGGTAGAAGGGTACAGAATAAGTGCTAAGGGGTACAATTTACGGGTATATATGAGGAAGATAATGGTTAACCCTAGACTTGAACAGATTAAGATTATAGTAGTTAGGGAAGCATCATCAGTTCCACAAAATCAGGGTTTGTGAGAAGGTGCTATTCAAGTTGAATTTACATCTCATGAATGAAATATGAAGGGAATGAAGCTGGTTCACTGTAATGTGTGCGGCATGGCAGGATATTATCTGTAAAGTTTAGAACTGTTGAAACTAAGGAATGTAGTTTGTCTGAACACTTGCTGGGAAATAGCAATACATTGAGAAGCTTGCAGTAGTGTGGAAAATAATTCATCACCCACAAGGCTGAGGAAATGCTTTTGTCTAGAAAACCAAAAGTCAAAATGTCAACAACTGACGGAAAAGAGGAACAGGATAAAAATAGAGAAAAGTTTAAGGACTTAGTGTAAAGTGAAAAAAAAATGCTGAAAATGCCAAATAGCCACAACATTCCACATGTATGTATATACGTGCAAATGGCTGCATGGGCACACATGCATGAACACACACACACACACACACTATAAAAAGCAAACAAACTTGCACCTAAAAATATAAAAAAAAAAATTATAAAAAAGAAAAATTGAGAAGTATAAAGGCATATTATAAAGGCCGGCGAATACAATGGCTGAAACATTGTGAATATGGCAATGAAGATGAGGATAACAGTTCAAATAATGTAAATAGAAACAGGTATATTTATAAAGAGAGAAGAATATTTATAATATAAAACAAGTATATTTATAAAGAAACCTGAATATGTCAAAAGAAACAGGAATATTCATAAAAAATAATGCTTATAAAGAAACAAAAATAGGCAAACATTGACAAACATGCCTACAATAAGACATAGTGTCAAAAGGATGTTTTATCCAATGACTCTACTTTTAAAAATTATTTTCTGAATATCTCAGTTTCAGTTAATTCCCTTTAGTAACTCAACTTTCCAAGTTTTTGTTCACCTCTACTGTGCCATTCTGCACACAATTCTTTGGGTCAATTCACTAGATTACTTCAACCAACACTTTTATTCACTGGGCATGGCACATAGAACTAGAATAAAATAAAGGGTTTGGTTCAAAATTCCAACATATATCCTGATGAAGGCCAGAGTATACAATGGCTGAAATGTTGTGAATTTGACAATAAAGTGAACAATGTGAATATTATAAATAGTTACAATATCTCATCTCAGAAATATAGACAGACGATTTATCTATTAGATTGCTTATTTACAAGAATAATTTTATATTTAAAACATTCTATAAAAACTATGCAATATTTATCATTTACTAATTCATAAAGAAATAAACATGAAAATTTTTAATCATAAATTCATAAACATTTAGTTAATTATTAAAATATGTGAACAAACTGTAAGGAAATCCTTATTAATAAATAATATAGTAAATAAATAATCTAATAAATAAATAATGTTTTATGACAATCATCTCTTTTTAAAATAATAAATATTACTGAGGGGTGAAGGTAGTTAAAAATGTGGTGTCATAGGGAAAAAAAAATTGCCCTTTTGATACTCCATCTGGCAGGCACATTTGTCCATGTTTATTCCAAAATAAAAATACAAGAATATTAAGAAAAAAAAAAAGAATATTTATAGAGATACATCCAATCCTCAAAGATCATGAAATAAATGGTAAATTTTGTTTAGCAGCGATGCTGTTGCAATAACAAGTTAAAGTTGAGTGGCCAGTGTCTATTTTGCACTGAAATATGGCAATTTTCAAATGTTGACCCACTTTGTATTTTCAGATTAGTATTCTTTGTTGCCTCTTGTTGGTCAAGGAAGTCAATTTGAAATGCTTACTTTCATATTGGACATTGTCCAATAAGTAAAGAAGTTGTCAGGATGTGAAGGGCTCTTATCGGAGACAGCATTACTGTTGCTAATGGTAACAATGTACCTGATAAGCTGTGTCCTAACACTACATTTCTCAGAAGAGGATATGATGATCAACTGTACAGTGCCATGTAGGTGTAGTCAGTGAAAGATAAGAAGACAGATTGATATAAATATAGGAGCAGATATAAATAGGTAAATACATAAAGGTGGATAGAATAAATACATAGAGATGAATGAGTTGAGAGAAAGAGAAATGCATATAAAAAATATTAGAAAATGATACGAATAAAATTAGATAGAAAAAGAATGAGCTAGTTATAAACAATTAGATAGATATGCACACACCACATTAAACTAGCCATCTTTCACACCACAGATAGATTTAGATATGATAAGATAGAAAAAAATAAATAATGTGAAGAGTTAGACAGATAATGAGCAGAGTTGCCATATTTTCCACCTTACAAGATGCTGTGGCTTGGAAGACACACCCTAATATTGGAAAGAAATTTCTAAGAAAAAAAAAAGTGATTCTCATACAACAACACATTCACCATGCATCCCTCACTTACTGGCGCCACGTATTGTTCACATTAATCACTCCTCCGATTTTATTTCATGGCAATGACATACTCATCAAGAACAAGCTCCCGCCACTGCTAGTAAACAGAGCATGTTTAAGCTTGTGGCTTGGCTCCAGGAAGGTTTATAGTCTTGGAAATACTTGTAACAGCCAAGTACTGAGGTTACATCATATAAAAGGCTGAATTAGATAGCTAACATTATAGTGTAATGACTCAACATACAAATCCACATCCATATCAGTCAATCTTACTTGAGAGCCTAGGTGTTGCCTTACATACATCTTGGAAGATGCACACATATTTTCCAGAGTATTTGTTAGGGAAAAAAAGGGGATCTTGTAAGCTGGAAAATAGGGTAAATAGATAGATAATGAGCAGAGTGAGATAGATAGTGTTGTGGAGTAAATAACACACCCATGGTAACACAAATGAACTAGGCAAGATGCCTTAAATAAAGAACTCAAAGTGAGTCAGTTGAAGTCCATTGGAATCAAGTAGTTTGCTGCCAGACTCACAACAGGCTTGTTGAACTCTCTGCCTGAAGACAGAGAGGAACCCAAATGAAGCTATGCCAGTCTCATCTAGGGAGGCAGACAAACCTGACTGTGTATGCGGGGTCTATGGAGAATTTTTGCCTGAGCCTACTAGCTCAGATTCTCCCCACATAAAAATCAGCCTTGTGTCAGATCCTGCCTTGTGGGGAGATTGGTAAATACCAGTCTGTTGGAGTCAGGCAGTCTGCTGTCTGGCTTGTGACTAGACAAGACCTCAGTCTTCGAGCAGAGGGTGAGAAGACCTCCATCGTCAGGCAGAAGATGACTCAGTCAGGCTCTATCTTCAGATAGACTCGGCTGAGAAAAACGAACCATTTCTGTACCTGAGTCCACTTTGGTGGGGGCTGGGTAAATTTTGACCAGTGGCTCACCAGGAAACACTCGTGTTACATCTAGTCTGCAGTAGGGTGACTGGTAAATAGCAGTCCGTTGGAGTCAGTCCACTGTTTGGTTCATGGTTGTCAAGTTCTCTGTCTTCAGGCAGAGGGTAACTCATTTGGGGCTCTGTCTACAGACAAAGACTCAGCTGGGAAGGATAGACAATGCAAAGTACCCAATCTTGCAGTTACAGGAGCTGGGTAAATTTTGATCATTAGCCTGAGTATATAGGCTTGGTTTCTCTACACTAAACTTGACCTTACATCACACCTCATCTCAGTGGAGAGACTGGGTAAATACCAGATTGGAATCAGTCAGAGAAAATTCTAATGATGTCACGGCAAGTAACCTAAGCAAGACATATTATAACTATATATATATATATATTATATATATATATATATATATATATATATATATATATACACTAGTAATCTTATAAATATAAGCAGCTATATTCGTCTGGCAAAACATTAGGTGTTTTAGCTTGTAAATGAACAAACCAATACCCAAGGGAAAAAAAGGATAAAAAAAGAAAGAACTAAGAACATGTACTTCCGACGAAAATAATGGTCTAGAATCTAAGTTCAGAGTCCAAAGAAAAAAACCTCCGACACGAGTAAAGTAAAAATAACTAATCAAAGTTCTCAATACATTAAGTAGAGCAAACAAAGTAAACCTGAAGAGCCAGACAAACCTTCCTAGGTTTCACCTATGCGAATCGTCAGGGTAAACTGGCCAGTTTACCCTGACGATCTGTATAGGTGAAACCTAGGTAGGTTTGTCTGGCTCTTTAGGTTTACTATATATATATATATATATATATATATATATATATATGAACAACAGTGAGATATAATAACCATTATCAATCTATCTGATAGATTGATAATGGCCAGAGCGAAATAGACAGATAGATAGGTACATAGATAATATAAGCATGTGTATGGATAATTCATGTTAATGTAGTAATGTGTCATATCTTTCCATTGTGCGTTTATGTGTGGGATTTTCTGACAGATAGATACAGAAAATGAACATCCTGCTATAAAAAAAAGAAACAAAATAGAATTACATAGAAACTGTTTTAAAATCCATCAATTACATTGATTAATAGAATAATAAATGTTTTCTCTAAAAATAGGTTGGAATGCACAAATCAGTCACTGTATAGCAAGATTGTTTATCTGACTTTAAAAGTTCATTGTTTGTAAATAATAGTAATGGTTATATTAGCCATTTCCTTATAAAGAAACATTCAGCATTCATTGACTATGCAGCTTGTACTGCTGTTGGTTGAAATTTATAAAATCTTTATCTTAACCATTATCACTCTATATGTGATTTCATTTTCTGTGCAAAAATTTATCCTACCACTGATTTTCAGTTTGAATTTCATTGTTGTGAAAATTCATAAACTTAAGGAATCAGCACATATGCTAGGCCACAAAAATCTCCTGAGCTGATCAAGCATAGAAATGAATACAATATAGGAACCAGTAGTAAGAGTGCCAGAGAAAAGCAATAATAACAACAAAAAATTGCAATATGAGCTCTGGTAAAAATGGTTGCTGAAGACATTAGATTTATAATACCCAGAAATTCATACACAGATGACACATGGCACAGTAGATAAAGGCGTTAGTTAGTTTCAGTGACAGGACCCAAAGAGTGTGAGTTCAATACCCGGTTAAGACCGTGGAGAACCTTTAGAGGGGAATTAACAGGAGATAACTGATAACTGACATCCATTGGACATGGAACTAAGAGAAGAGTGTACCCAAATGAGCGAAATAAAGGGTTCAATTTGACATTCCAACCACCTGAAGAAGGCTGGAGCATACAACGGCCGAAACGTTGTAATACATATGGTGACAAAGATGAGGACAATAGTCTGAATAATGTCAATAGTGTACATAATAGCTCATCTCAGAAATATAGACAGATACTAATCTAACTTTGTTTAAATTGACACATGCATAAAAAAGACATGAACACACATATATGATAATACATATATTTTATACAAAAACATTCAGACACATAAATATCAACCAAGATATATGTGTAGTGAACCCCCTCCATAAAAATAAAATATGAAAATTAAGTATATAAGCAAAAATTAAAAGAATTAAAATTAAAATAAGGCATTTGCTTTCTATTAAAACCCTTTCCTTTTTTCTCTTTTTCTCTGTACTTCTCACTCAATTAGTGAGAAGGAAACCTTCAAATATAAAGGAAGTAAAGATTGAACTAGCTGAAAAATGGCAGATGTCTAGCCACTTGTAATTAAAAAGTACCAAAAAAGGTGCATATAACTTCTGCTATAAAAAAAAAAAAAATGAAAAAGAAAGGAATGCTGGAAGATAAAATAAATTTGGCTAATCAAAAAAAAATCAACACAAAGTGAGTTTTGATGTTAGCCAAAACCAATGTTCATGCCAGTAGTCTGGGAGCTTGGTCAAATGATATAAACTGACAGACCCAGGTTGGACAGGGAGAAGGGACCACTAGAGAAGCAGGTACAAGATATGCGACCACCAGAGAAACCAGCTATGTGTGACACAGGAAGAAGTAGATAAGAGGTCATCTGCTAAAGATATTTTTTGCCCTTCTTAGGGCCGAGAAAATCACAGTAGATTGACACCGACCTATTTCTGAGATGGCTGCTACTACCAAGTTCTGACTTCTGAACTATTGAATACTGAACCGAAACAGACTTTCTCCTGACTGTTACTAAGATTAGAGTTATAATGAACTTTTCTTACCCAGAATATCAGAGGACTCACTCTGATCTAAATCAAATCAAATAAATATATACACTTGAGTCAGATTGTTTTAATCCAAAGTCTAAGAATATCCTTAAATTTTTGGTATAAGAGTGCTCATGAATATTCATCTGGTTAGCCCAACAGTCAGGCAAGTCTATTTCTGGAAAGTGGTCCTTTCAAAAATATTACCATAAAATTCTGCTTATTTTAGATACATAAACGATTTCTGACCTTGTTGACAAACTAAATAACATTCAACCCACAATAAACTTCACCTTTGAACCTGAGTCCAACAACACCATGCCCTTCCTAGATATTGTGTTACACAGAAACAACATTGAACTCCAGTTTGAGGTTTACAGGAAAACTACGCAATAAGAACAACTTAGTCAATTTTTACTGCCCCTCCCCACTGTAATAAAAGCAAATCTGGAATAATATAGGATTCTGTTTAAGAACATTAAAAATCTGCAGCACCCAATACTTACCTGAAGAAGAAATATAGTTTGAAAACACTTCAAAAAATCTCCAATATCCTTATTTCATCCACAATGCCAAAACAAAGGCACACAAAATATATGACCACAAAAAACATTATTAACAACAATAAACTAGATAAAAACAGATACATAATACTACTGACAAACTCCGTAATGTCCACTATCCAAGACAATCTATCCATTCGGAATAATATGAAAATATTTACAACCAGTGGTTGAATTCAAAAATTTTAAGGATGGGTTCTCTCAACAACAGGTCTCAATAGCAACAGGTTCCCTCATTTTTCCATAGTCTATAGTTTAGTATATAGATATAATTTAGGAATAAAGCAAATTTTTCTTGCACTTTAAAATCTTTTATTCATGATCTTTCATTTTAAAAATTTCCAAATTGCCTCTTGATTGCCATCATTGTCTTCAGCTTTTTTTTTTTTCCTCACTCTTTTGTCATCAACACTGTGACTTTTATCTAAGCCATGTTTTAATAAAAGGAGTGGCATCCCATAAATCTAAAAGGAGACCAATAAGATGAATTGTCATCAAGTTTGCTGCATTTTCACCTGAAAGGCAGCTTCTTTTATTTGAGTTTCTAATATACATTCTTGAAAAAACCTCTTTCTGCCTCGGAAGGTATTGATAATAGTTTCTGCTTTTTGTACAATTTGAAGAATTACAGGATTATGAAAGTTTTTCAGGACATTTTCCACATAATCACAAAAATCATGGGAATTCTGTGATGAAAAATTTTACTGAAGCCATTCAGCTTTCCTTCTGCAACTTTACAAGAAATAACTATTTCTTGAATATTCTAAGTATATTGGATTTAGAAAGTTTAGTAGTTCATGAAATTTGTTGTCTGTTTTCCTGGTACTTGTTCTTGGATGTTAAATGATCCCAGTCCATCAACCCTTTTTTTTTTTTTCATATTTTTGATTATTACATCAAGCAACTTTTTATGAGGAAGGCAAACAAATCCATGGTTTTCAATGAAATGAAAATCCTTAAATGTATCAGAATAAACTCTATCATCAATTTCCTTTTCAAATGTCCCAGTACTTTCTTTGAGTATTTCAAATGTCTTAATGAACCTTTTAATAAGTTTTTCAGCTTTTGACAAAGTTAAACATCTAGCTTGAAGGGCATTAGCCAGTAAAGAAATTTCTTGTAGTATATCTATCATCAATGCCAAGTCATGCAAGAAATATTTGTTGCAAAGATGGGCAGCCATTCCTAAATGTTTCATTTCACCTGAGAAATATTTGTACAATGCTGGATAAACACGCCATACAACAAGTGCAGAACTACAAGCAGCCCATCTGAGAACTCTACTTATCTTCAGAATTTGTTGCCAAAGTTCTTCAGAAATTTTGACCATTTCCATTTGGTTTTTGTTTGATTGGTGAAAGATTGTGTAGATTTTATCCATGAATATTTTGAAGTGATTCACTTGTTTTATTTCACTGACAGAATTCATCCAAAACTAGTTGTAAACAATGATTTAAACAATACCAAATAACAATGTTAGGAAAATTGTTTTTTAATCTAGTGCCTATTCCAGAATCGAGACCAAGCATTACACTTGCTCCATCTGAACAGAAAGCAATTAAATTATTTCTCAAATATTCATTATCAAATCCAGCACAGGGCAAACTGTTTAACAACAATGCATATATTGTTTCTGCTCCTTATCCTTTTAAATTCAACCAAATCCCCCCCCCCAATTGTTGGTGATAAATAGCAATCTTCTATTTTTAAAAAAAAATTACGAATACAGGTGTATTGGATATGGTTGAATCTTCATCAATGATGACACAAATCTTTAAGTATCTGTCTATATTTCTGAGATGAGGTATTATGTACATTATTTACATTGTTTGGACTATCGTCCTCATCTTTGTTGCCATATTTATCACAATGTTGTACACTCTGGCCTTCTTCAGGTGGTTGGAATGTCAAACTGAACCCTTTATTGTGCTTGCTGGGGTAGACTGTTCTAGTTCCATGTGCCATGTTGTTATGGCCCGGTTCCTTGTTCCACGGTGATAGTCCAAGGTAGAACCAATAAATAAGAACTTGAACACAGGTATGGAATAACACAGATATATTACAAACAGGAATATATACAGAGAAGTAGAAGTGTTAGTATGAACAATCAGGTTTAGTAGAGAGAACAATGTAGTCTCGACCAGTATCACTATTCCAATGTCTTGTAGTAATTGTCTGAATGTGACTCTGTTTCGGACTGCCTATGACTCGACTCTTGACTCGACTTGAACTACTGACAATATTCAGTCACCCCCCCCCACTCGGCCAAAAAATAGCCCATTTGAACCCGTATAAACGGGTTCTGGGCTGGTTTTACCTCCCCGAAGGAGACTCCGCCTTTCGGCGTAACCTCCTTTGGGTTCCTCCCGTCCGTAGGAAGAGAGTTCAACCGAATAGTCGGTAGTGAACTACTGACTCCTTGCCTACTCCTGAGGCACAGTATTTATTAAGTATGGAATAGTCCATTATTATTATTATTATTATGGGTAAGATCCCATAACACATGTCTAATGGATGTCAGTTATCACTTATCTCCTGTTAATTCCTCTCCCCAAGTCCTCCACCACCTTAACCAGTGATTACAACCACTTCGATAATTATTATGGATATGATCAGAACCCAAAATACCCACAGCAATAATAATTCTAAAGCAGGTAGATACAAAATAAATCACCAGAACTCTTTCTCGCAATACAATGGGGAAATTTGCTGAAATTTAAAAAAAAAATTATCTATGAACATAAAAGAGACCTTATACACAACAATTTATCAAATACATTAATTATACATAGAAATAAATTTGACCACAACTTTGATCATGAGAATGCCACATTTATTAAAAAAGAAAGTAACTTACTTAGAAAGAATATTCTTGAAAGTGCTGTTATCAAATCTTATCAAAATAAATAATCTATGCTCCTGATTCTTCCTAATGTCTTCTTTTCTGAAAGAATTACTTTTATCCAAAGCCAAGATACATGACCACAAAAATTAAAAGAAAACTGTCAGATCCATAACATCATGTTATTCAAAACATATAATACATAAATCAATCCCAATCCAAAATAATTTAAATTAATTTACATATAATATATATATATATATATATATATATATATATATATATATATATATATATTTTATACACGTTTCATTAAATAATATAGACAAGTGTTGTCTATTTATTTTATGTAAAATTTGTTCGTAACATCTGATAAGTTTGATAACATTATCATTAAACGAAGAAAGAAATTCACAATATTGATCCATATTTTTTTAATATAATCTAAGCTTTCGGCTTACTTAAGCCATTATCAAAGATGTAAATCACAAACATATTAAACAATATACGGATACGACAGTGATGATAGTCTGTCATTGTTTATATAGTTGATCACTAAGCAATGATAAACATGCGCATATAAGACGCTAGAAGCGAAAATCGCACCGCATCTCATGACGTCACACATGACTACACGAGAGTGAATTGTAGAATGAAGTAAGGAAAGCCATTGGTATAAACCAATGGCTTCTGTTACCAATTATAGACATTTAAGAATATTTGTAGAGATGCCATAATTGATTTTGTTTAGGTTGGGTTTTAACTGTTTGATGTATAATGCTTCAAGTATTTTTAGTTTTTGTCTATTGTTTTCATGTCGAAGTATAGTTGTGTTTTCGACAAGTATTTTACGGAATTGTGTGTGCGGGCAGGCATGTTGTTTTAAATGCCTAAAAATGTTAGAGTTTTCATTAAAATGTAGTGTCAAGCGTCGTGAAAGCGAGTTTGTGGTGTGACCAACATAAATATTATTTAATTCGTTGGAGATACACTCTCCCAAAGGGCACTTGAATTTATAAACTATGTTGGTTTTTTGCAAATCGCTAACCGGGGGAGAAGAATCATTGCAAAGTATTAAGTTGGATATACTAGATTTAGTGTAGTATATGAATAATTTAATTTTTTTGCTAGGATCTGTAGTTGATATATTAGAATTTACTAAATTTTTTAGTATGTTTTCATCTTGTTTGTAATTAGTATGCATTTGATTACGATATAGGAGATTAATATATTTGAAATCAGTAGAAGCAGTATTATGTACAATTTGCTTATTATTGAGATTTCTAAGAAAGCATCTTATTTGTTCATCAACTATATAGTTTGGAAAGCTATTATTAATAAGTGTCTGTTTTATATTCTTTAGTTCACTGTAAAAAATAATATAATAGTAATATATTCAATAAGAACACCCTAAAATTGAGTTACAGCTGCTCTGATAATCTTGAACGCATAATAAAAAAACACAATAATAAGATCTTGAACAAACCCCCATGCCAAAACAGTATTAATAAAAACTCTGCACTTAAATCAGACGATAAAAGGGAAAAATTATGTAACTGTAGAAACCCAGAAGACTGCCCATTAGAAAATAAATGTTGTATTAATTCTGTGGTATACCAATGTACTATTTCATCCACAGAGAGCCCTAGCACTAATATGATATACATTGGGTCCACAAAGAATAATTTTAAAGATAGATGGAGGCAGCATAAGTGCTCCTTTAATAATATAAACAAACGAAATCAGACTTCACTACCAAAATATTTTTGGCACCTGAAGGAAACAAATAAGACACCAAAAGTTAAATGGAAAATTATTGACAAGGCTAGAATATGTAAAGCTTGGGATGACCCATGCCCTTTGTGCCTCCATGAAAAATTGCACATTATTAAACTTCTAAATAATAATAATCTATTAAATAATAGACACGAGTTAACGGTTTTTTGTAGGCATCATCAGATTTTTGGTTTGAATTATTAGATAAAAAAATTTATATAACTTGTTTTACAAATAGCCCAATCATCAGATTCATAGTAGGAATAATTAACTAAAAACATGCATACAACATAACACACTTCATAATCCATAGCCTAAATTAGTAGTTTAAATACCTTACATATAAGATAACCCTTTATGAAGTCGTCAAAAAACAAACATTACGAAAGTTTTTCTTTTTTTATATGCACAATTCCCTTTCATAATAAAATAAAATAAATAAATAAATCTCCATAGACAAGCAAACTAGACGATGGCCAATACATCTTCCGTTTCATTTTTGACACCCCACCTTTCCCCGACTTGACACCTTGAAAGTATCTCTATACCGCTACTTATTATAAACACCCTACACTCGCCTACCCAATTTAGACAATTCACCATAGCTGTTACCATGGGAATTTTGATTTCAATTTTAAAACAAGTAAATTTCAGATATACGTTATTCCAACAAAAATTTCGCTTGAAGATAGAACGGAGCCCATTTTACTTTCAACTCAATTTAATTTAAAGGATTATATTGAAGTTTTCGGCTCTTGTTTTGAAACATGAGACTTCTTATGTAGCGATTTGGAATCATATTTTTAAATAAATAATTATATTTATGCTCTACTATTGTATCGAGCACTATTTTTTAAAAATAATAACTAAAATACTAAGGGACTTTGGATTATTTACCTAACCAGTTCCTTCCTATTTTTTGTATATTTTCACATATATATATATATATATATACATACATATAATATAAAAATTGTGTATTTGAGCAGCGATCTCTTTTATGTAAGTTTCATTGAAAATGACTGACAAGGTTTGGTAGTTGAGTTTTTTATATAATTTCTCATGTGTTCATATAATTCTTTTTTATTTTACTTTTAACTGAATATATGCATTGTTTTATGTAGTATCTGGAGAGGAATGTTTTATTTTGTAAAATTCATGAGAAATTATATAAAAAACTACAGCACCTTGTCTGTCATTTTCAAAGAAACTTGCATATATCTATCTATCTATCTATCTATCTATCTATCTATCTATCTATCTATATATATATATATATATATATATATATATATATATATTGTGGGCTGGTGAAAAGTTCCTGGTCAGCTTCCCTAGATCGACCATCAGAATTTGAATTTTGGTGGGAGATACTTCTTGGTCAGGCAGAGAAATTTTCAGTACTATTTACTTGTGTTTCTATGTGCATAATGATCACACACATTCAGGCATACGCATCCACAGGCCATCAGACACAAACACTCACATATATTTATATTCACATCTATATATGAATATACCTAAACACACACACACACACACACACACACACACACATATATATATATATATATATATATATATATGAAATATTAACACTGAGTGGCGACAGTCTGTTTGATTCTTGGACACAATCTTCATACCATCTGTCACCACACCAGTGTTCTCACTTCTTACACATGTTCTATCCTTCTTTCACCCTATAAATATAGCATACCTTAAAACTATATATATATATATATATATATATATATATAATTAAAATGAGAATGTCATTTCTCTTTTATGTCTGCTTCAAATGACATTTGGCTTTTTATAATGCCAGAACCAATTTTAATGCTATTTAGCATTGGATTTTCCAATCAAGGCTCTAATGGCTGAAAAATGATCAAAATTGGCAAATTTTGAAATTTTGGGCCTAATTTTAAAAATTTTCCTACAAAAAACTGTAAATGCTAAAACAGCAACTATTGATTTAAACTCTGTATATGTTTGCTACAATTTTAATTCTAAGTAAATGTTCAAAAGACCTTTTGTTTTTTATTTACCTTGCATCTTTTAAAACCATGGAAAGGCTAGACATTGTTTAATTTGGCCTCTCTTTTTTATTTTCAGGTAAGTGCAGAGAATTCCAAGTATTTCTATAAATTAAGTTAATTATCAAGGTAAGACTTAAAATGTCAATGCCATATCTCGTTGGTAACTTATAGGGTACTTCCAGGTTTTTTGGTGGAAATTCTTTGAAAATATGCTTTTTGTAATGCCCTGGTAGTATTTGCAGATGGCTGAGATAATTGAATCTCCACAACATGAAAGATCTTTCAAGTATCATGCTAGTACGCAACGTATCGTTTTTGATATGAGGTGATGGTGAACAAGCAAGTTTGGTTGACCATTGCTACTGAGAGAGGCCCATACTTGTATCCTTGTGCCAAATTTAACTTTGGCTTACTAAATGATAACATATGGTCTTTTTCAGTGGAATACAAAATAAATTTCTGTCGGCATACGGAAGCCTACCAAACTTCATCTGCAACATTCTTGTAGAAAATACAAGTATAATAGTCTCATCCACATGTAAAAAATAAAAATAATGGAAGCACTAATAATAAAAAAGAAAAAGCCAGACTCAATAACATCAGCTATGAACATGGACATAATGTGCTGACCATGTTTGGAAAAAAAACAAAACATTCCCATCACTCTAGAAACACATATAAATATCTATGTATTCAGTTAGAAATAAAAAAAAAAAACCTTCTTGATAATGGCTAATAGAATAGCTGCAAGTGCTCATATATATATATATATATATATATATATATATATATATATATATATAAATTAATTGATTTAAAATATGTTTTTTTTTCGCTACACAGTTCCAACCCTGTTTCAAAAATAGAAGCTAAAAACCTCGAATTTAATTTTGCAATTAAATTAAAAGCATTAGTTCCATTTCATCTTCAAGCGAATTTTGGAGTGTTGGAACTGTGTAGTGAAAAAAAACCATATTTTAAATCAATTAATTTATAATATTAATGCTCTGTAAATTTACATTGAGCACTATTTTGTAAAAATAAAAATATCTATAAGAACACCGATTTTATATCTTACTGTTCTTTCTTTTTATTTATATACATATATATATATATATATATATATATATATATATATATATATATATAGAACATTTGGTTGGGTTTTATAAACTTTATATCCAGAAAAGAAATCATTTATACAAACACAAAATTTAATAAAAATCTTAATCACAGTATATTATAAGCTGTCTTTAATGAAACTTGTATAAACTTAAATACACACATATTTGTAAAATTATATATGAATGTATTGGTGATGCCATGGTTTGCATAATTGATTCTGTGTGGAGTAATAGTTGCCCACTACTACTGATTATGATCCTCCCTGGGTGCTTCTTTCTTGTGGCCTTGTGCCAAGCTAAATTTAGTAAACAACACTTGTTTATTTTCTCTGTTTGACTCATTCACTTTAGTTTTTAATTATTCCATTTTTTTTTTTTTTTTTTTTAAGCATTTCAACCCAAGCAAGGCGGGAAGCCACTATGACGCAAGGGGTTACAGAAAATTTAGAGCAAGATCAGATAGGAGTGATAGATGAAAGGATGAGGGTAGTGGATAGATCAAGGCAACTGGAAATGTCGATTGACATTACACTTGAATAGCTGGAGATTATAGCTCACAGGGAAACAGGAGAAAGGAAGGGAGTTCCACAGGCGCTAGGTGCGAGACATGAAGCTATTAGAGTAGAAGAGACGGCTACATTTAGGAGTTTCGACAGTGAAGGGGTGAGAGCGGGATGCCAGCCTCGTAGGGCGCTGGAACTCATGACGTCTGGGAACCAGCGAATGTTCTTATAGTTCTTTCTATATCTGTTCATTCCATCCAACATTAGAATTCTGTGATGTTCATTGCACACGAAAATGTGGAATGCACTCCTTTCTATGAATAACTTGTCAGAATAATATTGATAAAAACAACAAAGATGAGGAAACTTGTAAGAAAGAATCAATTTACAAGGATAACAAGACTTTGTCTAAAAACTTCAGCTAGAAAGAAGGCCAGAGAGCAGGCTGGCAGGAACATTACATTAACTTTCTATCCTTCTGGGATGAATTATAAGAATTTTTTTTTTCATATAAAACATAACTTAACCTGACACTTTAAAGCCAGACTCCATCTTGTCTTTCCCTGTCTTGTCTCTTCAATTGTTGTTTGGTTTTATTTGTTTACACTTTTATTACCGTTATGATTTATTGTAATCATTTTTATTATTAGAATTAGTATTAATAGCTGTTATATTTGTCTGAGTAGGAGTTGGAATATTGAAGTGTTTGTTGAGGGCTGTACAGTTGACACTAATCAATTAATTGTATTCTTGTCTATAGTTTGCAAGAACCATGCACAACCGCACACAAGTACACACTAACAAATATGCTCTGAAAGGAGAAAAGAGATAAGAATATTAAGAAAAAATCAAACAAGAAGGAGGAGAAGAAAAATGAAGAAGAAAAAGAGAAAACGATCAATATAAGAAGGAAGGAAGGAAGGAAGGATAAGGGAGAGAGAGAAAGAGAGAATATTAAGAGAAAGAAGTAAGAAAGAGAGAAGAAATGAATTTTGAGAAGAAGGAAATGCAAAAAAGTAAAAAGGAGAGAGAGAAGATTATAAAGAAAGAAAGAAAGGAAGTAAGGAAGAGAGGAATTGGAAAAGTCAACAAAGAAGATGAGAGAAAAAGAGGAAATTAAAGAAAGAAATTAGATGGGGAAAGGCAAGAAGGAAAACCAATAGTGTGAAGATGAGAAAAGGAAATAATCAAAAGACAAAAAAGAAGAAAGGGATTAAGAAAGACAAGAAGGAAAATCAAGTGAGGAAAAAATGTGAAAAAGAAAGAAGTGGCAATGTCAAGAAAGAAAAACAAGAAAGAAAAAAATGAAAGAAAGAACAAAAGAAAGAAATTGGGAAAGACAAGAAAGAAAATCAAGAGACGAAAAATGAGAAAGAGATTATTAATAGAAAGAAAAAGAAAGAAATGAATTGAGAAGGAAAGGAGAGAGTGAGATTATCAAAAAAAAAAAGAGAGAGAAGGAATGACTTGAGGAAGACAGGAAGAAAAAAGCAAGAGTATCTTTCTTTCCACTTCTCTCTCTCTCTCTCTCTTCTCTTCCATTCTCTTCAGTACTTTAGATGACAGACTTGATGCCTGAATAGAACTCCATAATTACATCCTTTCTAAGACCAGCAGGAAGGAATCAGAAAAGTCTCTTTGAGTGGGTGGCATTGCATGGTGTGGCTCTTTCAGTTCTAAAAGAAAACAAACAAAAAATAACATTTGTTTTTTTAACTGGCCATTGTTGTGTAAAAATAAAAAGAAACAAAGTTAGCTCGAAGTTAAAGACTTGTTTGTCAGAATGTTGTCATATCTTTTAACAATCATCAGGGGAATTGATTTATCAATGAAATGGATAATGTAATTTATGAATAACATTTTCTATCACATCATATGGCTGTTGGTATTTTTAAGAAAAGTTCAGTGTTCAATTTCCTTATCACCTCTACTAAATTTGTTATAACTGAACCATACATTGAGGTATTTGAAGTGTTTAGTATTTATTAATTCCACAACCTGAATTTTTATGATACATTCAGGAATGCTAATCAGTAACTAGTAGCTTTATATCAGTGTAATTAATTATTGCTTATTATTTATGAATCCAAGGCTGATGCAAGGGCCTCTTGGCCTCTCCAAATCTATGATACAGCCCCCCCCCCAATAAACAAATTAGAGACATGTCATAATAGATCAGGGGTGGGTAAACTTTTCAGTGCAAGGGCCACATTCAAAAATTCACAATTTTATTCGGCCGCATAGTATATTAACACAAAGTAGTAATATTAAACATGATGAAATTAATATAATGAATATTATTAATGATAACATTTTAATCTTCATAATAGCCTTTTAAATAATGACAGTAGGTATATAAAAGTTACTCTAAAGTCTAAGCTAATAGTTGTCAGGTAGCTAATTTCGGCTGACTATCGCAAATTTTAAACCTACATATGGCATATAAGACGCAGGGGAATTTTAAAAGATACTTTTATTTTTAAAAAAAGTGCCCCTTATATACCGTCAAATACAGTACTTCAGTTTAAGGGGAAAAAAAGTTAATGATATTTTGAAGTAGTAACTTCACATAAAACAGAATTATTTGAAAAACAAAGTAACTCAGCAACAGAAGGATCTCAACGAGAATAATGTATCTGACTGCAGTCATTTATCAGTTTGTTAAAATTAGGTGTCAAGTTGCTTGTAACAATTATTTGACATTGCTTGGTAACTTTCTCTTTCAAATTTACTAACATTTGGCGGGCTGCATGAATTCTTTTGGCGGGCCGCATGTGGTTCAAGGGGTCGTAGTTTGCCCACCCCTGTAATAGATCATTTCATCTTAAATAAATCAACAATGTTTTGCAGCAATTTTTAACATCAACTTGAGATTTTTCTTGTTAAAATGTTGAATAATTTTAACACATTCAACATTATGGAATAAAAATAGTGAATTTTATATTGTGTTGTTCTCAAGACTTAGCATGGGCAAAACAAATTCACGGATTTAGATAAAAAAGATCTCAGAATGACATCAATATCTGGAAAAATTTGTCATCCTTTAATAGTGATTAGTGCTTTGTTGAATTTGTAATGTCTATTACTACAGGTACCTAAAGCAAATGTTGATAAGATAACATTGGTCACAAAGCACTTCTCGGAGCACCGAATCATATTTGGGGATAATATGCATTGACCCTAAATGGATCAGAAGTTAAATGATTCTTCTTGTTGATGTAGTGTTCTATTAAGATGTGATCAATCATAGCTCTCCACAACTTCCTGTCCATTATTCTTCTAAGTAACTTTGGACCCTTTTGCTCTCGCCATTTGACCTTGTTCTTTCATCTGTTCATACGAAGTGATTAAGTAGGTCATTCAGAGTTTCTCCCATTTCTATTGCCTTCATTATGTTCTGTGAGTGCTAAATTCTCCAGACCCCCTTTCCTCATTTCACCTGTCTCGTTTTGCTTGTAAGTATTATAAGTTTCCTTCATCTTGTTTTCCTTAAAACTTCCAAATTGATCACATGTTTTGTCCATAGAATTTTTACCATTCCTAGCAGTATGACTATATTTTCTGTCACTTCAAGTCTCTTTTTCATCTTATTTTTTTAATCATTTCACCCCAATCAATGCCAGGGTGCCATTAGTACACAGGGGGTTAGAGAGAGTGAAAGTGATAGAAAAGACTGGGCATAGGGGGGGATTGAGGAAAGGATAAAAGATGAATGGGCTTCTAGACATCAGAAGATGGTGATTGACATTGCATTTAAATTTTTTAAGCTTGTAATCAGCGAAGCAAGTAAGTTGAAGGGACTTTTTACTAAAGGCTTGAGAGTCACTCGAGGTAGAGCATTACAGAATAAAGTGTTTGATATGAAAGTAAGAGGAGGTAGTACAAATTGAAGATTATGAGGATAAGAAGGATGGATAATGATTGAACCTTGCTTTAAAGATGTCAAAATTAATGTAGTTCAGGGATGCAACCATGTGTGATTCAGTTCCACAAGATGGCAGTTCTTCAGAAAAACTATCAGAGTTGACCTTCCTTATATTTCAAACAAAGGGGAAATGTGAGTGATTCAGCTATGTAGAAGTAATGTAATGTGTCCTAGCAGTAAAGGTCTGTACTGGAAATTGAATAGGTTTTTTTTTAATCATTTCACCCCCAATCAAAGCAATAAAGTCACTAAGACACAATAGGTTACTGCGTGTGAAAAGGAAAAACATTATTAAGGAGCAAGAACAATAAAAGAACAGGATTTAAGAAGACAGAAGATAATGATTGACATTGCATTTAAATATTCGGAAATCAACGTTAACTGGAAAGCAAGAAGCCAGAAGAGAGTTCCATGAGGTGAGAAGAACAAGAAAAAAATCTGTTATCAGTTTGGATATTATGTTTAGAAAATCCTTGTTGAAAGAGTTTTTGTGTTATCAGTGGATGTAGTCTTAACAATATGAGATAAGATGACACTGTGTTGATGGCAGACACTGAAGGAAAATTACACAATCTCCTAGAAAAGGTAGAGAAGAAAGGACTAATCACCGATTGTAAGAAGACAGAATTGTATGGTTGTTAGCAAGAGATAAAACTGAAAATGGGCCAAAGCCCAAAATACAAAAAGTGAATGGTTTTAAATGCAAAAGAATACAGGGTCTGCTTGAAAAGTAACCATACTGGGTGTGTTCTATGAGAGCTATGGGCATCATCTACAGTGAGTCCTCGCCACAGGGTCAGAAAATTAATCTGCAAATCTGCAAAGTGATCCTGGGGCGTTTATTTTGCTTAATGCACAAGAAGAAACAAGAGTTGTGGCAGGACAAATTGTGGCTGTTTCACTATGTCAATGCACCTGATCACAATGCCCTGAGCATCAAGTTCCTGGCTGAGAAGAACATCTCCTTTCTATTCACCTGATCTTGCTATATGTGGCATTTTTCTTTTCCTCGATCATCAAGGGGATCATCAAGGGGAGCCATTTTGAAGGTATGGGGGCCACTAAGAGGGCTGTAACGATAGAGCTGAAGGGCATCCAAGAAGAACCCTTCCATCAGTGCATAGAAACATGACCGAGAAGGATAGAAAAGTGCATTAGGCTTGAGTGGGATTACTTGGAAGGGGAAACTCTGTAGTTTGTTGTTTGGAATTGAAATCTATTGTTTGACACATATCCCATTACTTTTCAGTCAGACCTCATATTAAAGTTGCTGGAAGACTGGTCAATTCTTTGTACTGCTCTAGAAAATCTTATTGCTATGCTCCATGTTTACAAGAGCCGGATCAGACTAAAAATCTATATCTGGGCTGATGCTGCCCAGTCTTCGCTGTCCAAATTTGACAGAATTTAAAAGTGATTATGCAGCCTTGTGGGTGATGAATTATTTTCTACTCTGCAATCTCTTTTCCATAGATGGAACATTGCTAGCCTCTCATTACACAATTTGCTATTTGTATAGCAAATGATCAGACAAGCTACACTCCCTCGCTCTATCAGACCTTCACAGCTGGGACCCATCATGCCATATACATTGAGTCGAATCATGCTCCTCCCCTTTGTATTTCTTTTGTAAGGAAGAAGTTCCACACAGACAGCTTCTTCCCTAGAATTGTCACTTTATGAAATAGACTCCTGAGAGAATGCTTCTCTGATCACTATAATCTTAACCTCACCATGTCTACAGTCAACCATTATTTATCTTATATATCTCTATAATATGACCATCTTTCTCCTCCCATTACAATGAACTCGTTTAGTAACCCTGTACTTTGAGTGGCTCTTTGACATGGTTTGGGTGACTAACATTATAAATAAATGCAATGCTCCTTTCTACATTTTAATGACCACCAAAAATAGTTTGAGAATAAGTCCTTCCAGCTCATCTTTTGGCCTGGTTAGTCCAGATTTGAACCCTCTAAAAATATTTGGGTTCACATTAAATACTATTGAATCAGGAAACATTTGGAGAGTATGAAGTGATCTGCATTGAAGGAATCAACATTGACTCTTTTTTTTCTGTAAAAAGGTGTCTATAATTTTAGCTACAAGGCATAAGTATTAAATGAAAGCAAATGGAAAAACTATTGTATGTGGAATTACTTTAGTTTTTGGCTTAATTTGAGTTAATTTACTGACTGATATTGAGCACTTTTCTTTACTGAATAGGTTAAGTGTTTGTCTTTAGGTCTTTTTCTTTCCTTGTTCAAAATTTTTTTTTTGATTATTTTGTTTTTTTAATTATATATATATATATATATATATATATATATATATATATATATATATATGATGAGACAAAGTTGAAAAAGCTTAATAAACAGAGTATTTCATGAGTATTTGTTGATCTCATCTTCTTCATGTCAGAAGGAAAAACAAAACTGTATACATTGGGATTTTTGAGGATAAGATGGGCAATAAATTAAGTTACCTTATCAGAGTTGTTGACTAGAGATCAGAAAGTGTTTATATATATATATATATATATATATATATATATATATATATATATATATATATATATATATTAGCAAAAAAGCCATAGCATTGGGGGTCATTTAAAATAATCAGTGGGCTGATTTAAAATCTAACAGACACCAAGGTCTCCAATATATACATACATCATGTACAAAGATTTGTAAGTGCAAAATTTGTAATTTGAATCTTCTGACATGATTACAGCAAGAAATTTGGTTGGAAAATGATTGTCAGTTGTTTTGCCTGCAGTTGAATAATTCGCTGCCATTTAATAAAAGACAGTACCAGGAATGTTAGTTCTGCACTGAAAGTGTGACTATTCCTAGAATTTATGATTCTATACAGTCCAGGAATTTTATAAATGTCAGATGGCCAGTTCCATGAGAGGAAGCATTCAGTAAAGCCATTGAAGACATTTTACTTTCCTCAGTAGAAGAGGACATTGTTGCTGTTTTAGTAAAGAAAATCAAGTAAAATGCACTTGTAAGTGCTTTCTAGTACATTTTCATCTCATTCTTTGCTTATCAAGTGATACTAACTCGAGTGCACATATATGAGGGATGATCAAAAAGTATCGGAACTGTTGTTATCATAACAGAGCTAAAGTATGCAGTGTGAAGCCACTTGCCGTACATTGACCTTGAACTCTGTCAGGCATATATACAAAGTTATAACATACTTGCTCACTTCTGTTGTTAGTAGCAGTGCTTGGAAAGAAAGTGTGTAGAGTGCGGTTATCTCACCACATCATAGAGGTTCTATCAGTGACCATAGCTTGGGCAGTGATTTGGGGCCAAGGATAACATTCCCCAGGTCAGACAACCACCATGTTCTTCAGATCTCACCCCTAGCAACTTTTTCCTTTTCAAAAATTAAATCCCACTTGAAAGGGATAAGATTTCAAGACGTCAATGATATCCAAGAAAATGTGATGAGGCAGCTGCTTGCTATTCCCAAAAAGGAGTTCCAGGAATGCTTTCATCAATGGAAATGATGCTGAATAAAGTTTATGGTTTCAGAATTGGACTACTTTGAAGGAGATTAAATGCTAAATTGATATGTTTTGTAGTTTTCTTTTTATAGCACCAGACCTGATACATTTGATCAGGCCTTGTATATATTGTAGCAACATATGCATAAGTTTATACAGACGTGTTTATATCGATATGTAATAAAAGCAAATGTCTTAACTGGATGATGATATTTTTAAGGCAAGCAGTCTTTGTAAATAAAGAGCTCAATATTAAGAAATAGAGCATGAAAAATAAACAAATAAAAATTCAAAACTTATACACCCAACTCAAAAGTTGTAAAGCTCATCAAGGATTTAAATAGTTAAATAGAATTGATTAACAGATCTATCTATCTATCTATCTATCTATCTATCTATATATATATATATATATATATATATATATATATATATAAATATAAAGTGAACACAGAAGTCAACACTTAGAGGCGACAGTCTGTGTTCACTTTTATATTCTGATATTGAGCACTTTAATCCCATAAATATAGCACATCTTAAGACTATATTTCTTTGTATATATATATATATATATATATATATATATATATATATATATATATATATAATGATAATATTAGTAATCGGTATAGATATTTCCAAATGGATATAGATCCAGGGAAAGCTCTATGTCAAAAACAGAGCAATAATAATTTTCCGACCTTAATGTAATAAATCTCACCCCATGGCCTCTTAAGAGTTCATTTTCTTTATAATAATTATAATAGCTATGGTCACTGATGGAACCTCTATGGTGTGGTGTGACTACCACACTCTAATAATATATATATATATATATATATGGTTTATCAAAAATGCTTTTACAAACTTTGGGGGTGGGTTCCTCACCCCAAAACAAGGACAAAAGTCCATATAAGCATATGTCCACAAATCCTAAATTTAAAGAAAGTTTACAGTAGATGGTGCTGTGTTGCTACATAGATGAGGTTATATTTGTCATTCATGTACATTTGTGCCTAGTCTGTCTTCAACATTTAACATCTGTAGTAGTGAGTTAAGTGAGAATTTTTCTGTGTAACAATGGCAGGATATTCATATCGTGAGCAGGCAGATATGATTTTTATATATGGCTGAGCAAATGGTAATGGATATGAGGCTGCACAATTGTATCAGATTGTGTTTCTAGACTGAAAGCAGCTGAGTCATCCAGCTTTTGCTGCTGTTTATTGTTGCATTGCTGAGAGAGGATCTCTGGCCTCACAAACTATGGATCAACATCCGCTTGTACATCTGACCATGAAGAACACATTTTATAGACTGTCGGAGACAAACCAGATATCAGCACATGTCAAATGACCTGTACATTGCATAGTATTGCATGGAGGATGCTTCAAGAGCAACTCTTGTATCCATATCAACATGTGCAGGGTCTTTCACCCTCTGATCACTCACCATGAGAGAACTTTTGCCGATGGTTTATTGCACAAAAAGCTGATCCATTGTTTGTCTCTTCAGTCTTGTTCATGGATGAGACAGCATTTGGAAGAGATGGAATAACAAATTTACACAACCAATATATGTGGACGGATCAGAATACCCATGGTACAATACAGGTTAGACACCAACATTAGGTTATGATTAATGTGTGGGCTGGAATTGTAGGTGACTGTCTGGTAGGTCCATATGTTCTCCCAGTACATCTTACACAAGTTGTTTACAGGGACTTTATTTCAAACACACTTCTAGACCTGCTAGAGGATGTACCCCTGCTAATACAAAGACACGTGGTTTATGCATGATGGGGCTCCAGCACATTTTAGTCATATTGTCAGTGATGCACTACCATGAAAGATGGATAGGTAGGGGAGAACTGGTTCTAAGGGCTGCATGTTCCCTCAACCTAAGTCCTTTAGATTTTTATCTGCAGGGCCACCAAAAACAATTGATTTATGCAACAAACATTAATAATGCAGATACACTTCATCAACATGTCATGGGGCCCTGCAAAAACATTAGCCACCTTGTAGGAGTATTTGAAAAGGTCTGCCAGTCAATGATCAGATGGCTATATGTATGTGTAGAAGCAAGTGGAGAACATCATGAATATTTGTTATGAGTTACTGTGTTGAAGTACAAGAATGGCCTTTCAAAAATATGTTTATGTGGACATTTCACTTTGTTTTAGTGTCAGGAACCCATCCCCAAAATTTATAAATTTATTTTTGGATTGTATCTTGGATTGTACATTTAACAGTGTCTACCCTAAACAAGGATTTGCAGACACATCTTTATATGGATTTTTGTCCTTGTTTTGGTGTGTGGAACCTTCCCTCAAAGTTTGTAAAAGTATTTTTGATACATCCTCTCTCTCTCTCTCTCTATATATATATATATATATATATATATATATAAAATCTTTCACAGAATCTAAAAAAATTCTTATCTGTTCAGTTCCGTATCCTAATGTAAACAAAGAAATTTCTAAAGAAGTAATGGATTTTTTATCAATTAATCCAACAGATTTTATTACTTAAACATTATTTTTAGTGGATACCCATATTTGAGTGGACACTTTGTTTATTTATTCAACAATATATTTAGTTATTTTCATCTACTGACCTAAATTTTCTAGAAATCTTAATAAAAATATGCACTCTCTGATGTGACCGATGTACTTGATGGCTGAGTTGGTTTAAAGCATGAGATGTAACAATGGTTTCTTCATATGTATGAGTAAAATTGTTGATATAACTAAAAATATATCTGTAAAAGAACAATATGAATAAAGATGAGATGCCAGGTCAGGATCAATAATATTACAGTGTAGATCTCTCCTATTCGCGTTTCAGCATTCATGGCTTCACACATTTGCAGATTTTTCTTTAGAACATATGTACTTGTCATTTGCTGAAATCACAAATATTCGCATGTTTTTCTGAAGAACATATATATAAATTATTTGCTGAGAACTCCCTTGATTTGCATATTTTTTTTGATAGAAGATATTTAAAATATTCTTGTATTATTTTCCTGTTATTTAAGTGACAAAACATATAACAGTCCATTTTTATGGTAAAAATTGGTAGAAATGTACATCTTCATTGTAAAAAACAAACAGAAAAACATGTGTAGTGCTTGGGCTTTGTTCTTTGTTAGGGGCTGGGGTCTTAAAAGTGGCTTATGCTAAGTCTGGGGGCTTCATCATAGTTCTGTTTTTAGAAAATGTTATAAACTTTATATTTTATGTCTTGTTACATATATTTTATACAGTATTTTCAATGGTTGTATCAATCTATGTGTAATTAAAAGTGGTTAATTTACATGTGAAAGAAAATTTATGCTAAGTGTATGGTCACCAATACTATTTTGCAAAAATGTTTTAAAAAGGGTTTGAAATGTTTCTAAAATCTTTAGGATGAAAGTTTAAGCAAAATAGATACTTATAAGCACTTTTAGGGGGGTTACAAGTATTTGTGGATGATTCTGGTTCCTAACCCCTGTGAATATGGGGGACTCACTATATATATATATATATATATTTAAGTTATGAAAAACTTGGTAATCCATATGGGTAGTCCCAAGGAGGATGAAATCCTGAGAGCTCAATGTAAATCCAGAAATAATAATTTAAAGAAAAACAGACCATTTTAAGATTCCATTATCATAATTTATTACATCAGAGCCCTTTTAAGGGATGCTGGATCACCAGCTAACACTTATCCAGCATCCCTTGAAAGGGTTCTGGTGAAATAAATTATTATAATGGAACCTTAAAGTGCTCTGTTTTTCTTTAAAATATATATATGTATGTATGTCTATTTATTTCAGGAAAAATGATCCAAACATCAAAATATGGAAAATGTTAAGCTTTTAATGGTCATAGCAACAAATCATTGGTCAGGAAATAAGTAAGAATAAAGCCAATAGATAAAGTGATTTAGAATGAGACAGCATTTCCCTTTGATTTTTATAAAATGTATAAGTCTGGTGGTTCCACATCTGAACCGCTTTGTACTGAAAGACGAGTTGATGTTGTTCCATTCAATATTGATAGTTTCAAACAATTGATGATTAATTGGAAAATAGTTCCTGGTTAATTTATAATTAATGTGAGACCAAATATATGGTTCTAGGTTTCTAATCTGGATACTTATTGAGAAAATATTTAGAACAACAGAAAAAATATTGAGAGGTTCCTGGTTCCGGTGCAGCACTACCCCCCACCTTATTGCACTAATGGGGGAAGATTGGACATGATACCATGATACATGATACCAATGCCAGTGCAAATGATGGTTGTGGGGCCTGGGATGTTTTTGGGACCTTGCCTGGGTGCACACTCTCAAGCAAGTAAAGCAAGTAAAGCATCTGTTCTCTTCATTTTAAATTGTAATGCTAATGTTATGAGGAAAAATTAATTGGCCAAGCTGCCAATGCTACCCAAGCTTTTCTTTTTCCTTTCTGTCCATAGGGATGGCTCAAAGTGTAGTATCTGTTCTCACTTTTGATGGTAATACTAATATTAGCCATTTGCTTATAAAGAAGCATTAGTTTTCTCAAGTCCATTGTTTTTGTTTAAAGTATGGTGGAATGTCAATATCTTGATTATATCATTATTTTGAAGATCAAATGTAGATCAGATATGGATAGGAATCCGACAAGTTGGTAAAATAAAATAAAGAACAAGTAGGAAATGTATCTCAATCTAACATGTTTCACCTTTATTAAGGCTTCGTCAGAGACTGAGAATAGAAATGAAAAAGCAAAGAGACAGAGAACTGAAATGTTATGATTTTTGGTAGTTCTCCTTCATAAGACATACATTGTGTGTATAAACACAATAGCTAATACATAAAAATGTGTGAGGAACATTTTGGATGTTAAAGTGTGTGACACTGTCAGTATTTCAAGATAATATTGTGTAATTTTTTTAAAATATATCTGTCAAAATGAGATGTCTGTTATTTTCATTTTTGCATAATTTAGACAACAATTTATCCATCACACCTTGTAAATGATTGCTTCATATTTCTGCACAGTCTATTTCAGTTGCTAACAGGCTTTTTGGGCTCATATAAGTCATGAAAAATTAGCGGACCCAACTCTTTTGAGGGAACCCAATGCCACACATTCACCGTCAGTTTTCATGGGAAATGCATAGTATAAGCATTTAAAAAAAACAAACCCTTATTGCATTATTGAATTTGGCAGATAGACTCAGAAGCAGAGAACTAACAGAGACCAGTAAACTTAAAGACTAATAAAAAAAAAAAAAAGTCCTGCTCCACTCAGCAAAGAAATTTTTGATCGGTCAAGTCATTACAAGGTGGTACTTGAGTCTGTTTCTCCTCCTCCTTTTAAACAAGTGCAGGTGATCTTAGAATAATCAATCTCTCACTGCACGTAACTGCTAAAGACTGATTAAATGCTCTAGGAGACTGATAACAGGTTAGCTATAATAATTTTAGAAATCATCTTAGAAGATTTATTGGTCTGAAGCAGGAGTCGGCGAGTTTCTTGGGAAATGAGCCAGATTGTCAGTGGTCTTTGAACTTTCAGGCCAAGACAAACCTAAATTAAAACCATGGAGATATATTAATATTCAAATTTTAATAATTGGAATAGCTAGCGTGTAAAGATTTCAGAGACATGTCAAAAAGCCACACAAAAATAGAATCAGCATAAATGGTAGGCTCCAAGAAAACGCCGCCAAAAATAAAAAATTAAACCCAAAATAAGATTAAAAATGATCACACTGGATAAAAAGAGAATTTTCAATCAATCACTGTTGGTTTAAGAAAATTCAAAAACTTTCAAGTTTGTAAACAGACAGATACAAGACTTTGCAACAGGTTGTGGTCAGCTAACTCAATAATGCCAGCTCATCTCCACAAATTTACTGCAAGCAATTTGCATCTAGAAATCAAGACTCACCAACAACTGAAAATATATACCAGCCAGTCAGTATGCTTGTTTCTTTTTCTTCTATAAACTGTTAGCGATGACCTTGGCCAAAATGTATGAACTTTCTCTGACAACCACATTTTTACAACCATTTCAAACAATAAAAGTGTTTAATTGAAATTATATGTTAGCAGAAAATTGACTTATATTCAAATCCATATATAAAAAACTATACTATAATTATTTGTAGTTTATTTACTACATTAATTATAATTATCGCTTCCTGCAGTAGACTGTTTGCCAATACATAGCTGTAGGGAGAAGAGATGGATTCATGCCTTTCCCAAGGGTATTTGCACATAAGTGGATGTAATGAACTCGACTGTAATTTGAACTCTGTTCTCTGATTTCTCATTCTGAGCCATTATTCATTACACTACAACAACCATCTGTCTTATACATTTAGAAATCTGCCATTCATCCATGCATTGAATGTTGCTGTCATATATGGTGCATCTTCTATGTATTTAGAGACTCTTGATCAATTCCAAAGAAGAATCTGCTATGTTATTGATCCTGACCTGGCATCTTAGATTCACTCAATTTCCCACTACCATAATGTAGTTTTGCCAGGCGTTTTCTATAAATATTTTCATCGTAATTGTCTTGACGAATGTTCCTCTTTGGTATCTCACCTTATGAATTTAAGTGCATTACTTGATTGGCAACTAGGTCTCATTGTTTTACTACTGAAATAGCAAGCTGTAATCATAAGTTCTATGCTAACAGATGCTTCTCTTGCACTTCTTACTTGTGGAACTCTCTTATTGTTTTTTGCTTCCCAGTTAACTTTGATTGTCAAAAATTTAAATGCAATGTCAATCGTTATCTTTTGTCTTCTTAATTCCTGTTCTTTTATTGTTCTTGCTCCTTAATAAAGTTTTCTTTTTCTCATGTTCTTAGTGGCTTTATTGCTTTGTTTAGGGTGAAATGATTAAAAATTATTATTTTCAACTGGGTGTTAAGGTCACTGAAATTGCTTGTTGAATTTGGGAATTAGAAAGAGATGAAACATTACCTGTTTTTAATTTTATTTTTTAATCAATTTCACCCCAAACAAGGCAGGAAAGTAACTAAGATACAAGGGGTTATTGAGTGTGGAAGAGTTAGAAACAGAAACATTGTTAAGGAGTGAGAAGAAAAGAGTAATTAGGAGAACAATGGATAATGATTGACATTGCATTTAAATTTTCACAAATCAAAGTTAGCTGGAAAGCAAGAAGCTGGAAGAGAGATCCACAAGTGAGAAGTGCGAGAAAAGAAACTGTTAGCATAGAAGTTACGTTTGCATCTAGCCAGCTCAACTGTAAACTGATAAGACCTCATTGCCAGTCTAGTACTGTGCTTAAATTCATAAATTATAGGTATCATAGCATAGAACTCATCCAGACAATTACCAAGAAGGTATTTATAAAAAAGTTACAGAGAATCAACCTTACAGCAGTGGGTAAGTGACTGAAGTTGAGATGACAGGTCAAGACCAATAATATTGCTGATTCTTCTTGGATTTTATCAAGAATCTCTAAATATATAACAGGAACAGCAGACCATATTTGGCAGCAATATTCTAGGCATGGACAAATGGTAGACTTATAAATATGTAAGATAGATTCAGAAGAGAAAAATTGTCTCACACAACACAGTGAACCAACTTTCTTAGCAGTTGATCTAGCAATGGATTTAATATAGTCTTTCCACTTCATGTCAGCCAAGAATATTTGGCTCAAGAAGGCACAACAAGTCACTCTCATGGAGGTTAGCATCAGCCATACTCATGGAAAGCAGAAAGAGGTCTTTAAGAGGATTAATATAGATTAACCATAATACATTTTTTTTTGCTATCTTAAGGGTCATGACTTAATAAAATAAAATCCCAGAATTCAACAGTTAATTAGGATGATTTAAATTACATGATCTAAGAGATCCTGTCAGAATTGAAAAGCTTTCAGGTGAAATTGTATCATGGAAAAATATTATTTTTGAGGCATTCCATAAGCTTATAAAAATTTGCAGAATTTCTTGTGAGGTTCCCCATTGATTAAAAAAACGAAAATTTGATACACCTAAATAAAACTGACAGATTTTTAAGATCTTAGATTGTTTGATTGCTTCCTTAACTTTGGACTCTTTTATCAACTTTCTTGCAGCAAACCTGCTTCTCAACTGCCAAGTAAATGAAATTACTTTTAATAACAAAGCCTTACAAGTTTTCCTGCTTTTCTTTGGGATTTGCTCCACTTGTAATGTAATCATGAGATAATGCTTGTTGGCATGACAAGATAATTTATGTTTGTTGTTTCTGAAAACATTCTTTTACGCCTACAACTAAGTATATACCTGCAGTTGTTGTCAATTTCTTTTCTAGAGAAATCTTTGCCAATTCTGTCTCTATTGGTTTGTTTTGCCTTCCAGCATATCAACCTCAATGGGTTATTTAATGCCAACAAGATTTTTATTGCTGGTAATTTTTTTCCAAAAATATATTTCTGATAATTTAAAAAAAAAAAAAAATGTATCGTTTATATTTTTACTATAAATATCTATTTTTACACTTTCATAGTGTTTTGACCCCAGTTTTGGGGTTAACTATTAGCTCATAGCTGGGACACCCAACAGGTGCTACCACCACAGGTCAGGGTGGACCTGGGAATGACAGCAACTAAGAGGTGCTTCTATACTTCTCCTGATCAGAGATCTTGCTGATCTTTTTGTTTTAATTCAAGCCACTTTGTATATTAGATACAAAAGGACTAAATATTATTTTTTGAGGTTAATCTGCTTATACCACTCAAATTGTTTTTTATTCATTTGTATGAAGTCACAAGTGTTACGTGAAAACATATCTAATTTCCAGTGTTATTTTATGCCTGTCGTCCAATTCACACTATTTTTTACATTACAATAAGGGGGTAATTAGCAATGTAGCAATTAACAAAGAAAAGCAGCTTAACTGGTTCATCAATCGTCTCTCAATTGAGAGTGAGAAATGTGCACATTGATTGAAGTGAAAAGCACTTAAGACCACATATTATATAACAAATATAAAACGATCAAAGGCTCATAATATTGAAGCCTAACAACCACTCCCACTACTTACAGAGGGGTGTCTGGCAGGACATAATATAAATTGATTCTACAAGCTTCAAGTAAAAATCAGAATGAGCCTTCCACAGTATCAAGAACATGTCTTTAATAGGACTAGGTTCATTGAGGGTTGTTTAATGTTCACACATTTCTCAACTGAGCTCCGATAAGAGCACATTGATAAACCAGTTAAACTGTCTTTTTTGTCAATTGTGTATTTTGTATTTCAATATTACCATTTTATGGTACTATAAAACTTTTTTCTTACTTTCATCTTTTTGTTACTCTTCCTTGTGTTGTTTTGACATGTTCGTTTTAATCAATATTATTGAATTATGTATTTATGTTTTCCTTGGTTAATCATGTGTACAATTATATATATATATATATATACTGATAATTTTTATTGTATATTTTTGTTTTTCTTTATACAATAATTTGTTCTCAGTCAGCTGGTGTATCCTATACTAAATATACTTTAGATGATGAAATCATGCATTGGATTGCTAAGGCTACCAGTCCTTTCGGCAAACTACACTATCGCTTGTGTAATGAGCGGAGTATTCAACTGGGTATGAAAATTTGGGTTTACAGAGCTGTTGTCTTTGCTATCCTTTTGTACAGCTCAGTCATGGACTACATGCAGGTACCATATACACTAACTGGATACCCAAGATCCTAATGTACAGCCAGTTAGATCAGGGCTACAGGAATGTAGGATGCCCATGGCTAAGATACAAAGACAAGCTGAAGAGCAACTTGTCAGTTGTCAATATAGCTCATAACACCCTTGAGCACTTAGCATGGAGATCAACATGTTTTAGTGGACTCGGCAGTTTTCCATCTGCTTGTCTGAATCGTCTTCAAGAAGTGAGAGCAAGATCTAAAAGGTCAGCCAATCTAACATTGATCTCACCCCACAATCCTTACTCTTGCTCCATATGCGGCCTCCTTTGTAAATCACTACATTGTCAGATCCTCATACATCAAAACCGACGGGAGAGTCCATTATTATTATATTATTATACTAAATATATAGTAGGTAGGAACAATTCCAGGCAAAACCTGGATATTTAAGAAAGTGCTCAATAAACAGAATGGAATGTGTAGAGCAGGTTAATACCATAAAAGGAATAGAATATCTACCTTATTCACTGTCCAGGTTTCAAGTGCAAGGTATCATCAAATGGTGAGGCTAATTTTTATGGTGTGCATATACATATATATATATATATATATATATATAAAAGACATGTCTCATTAAATAATTTGGACACATTTTGTCTACTTATTTTTAATAAGACCCTCTAATATTGACATACAAGCTTACAAGCTACTTAGTTTCCTTACTAAAGGAAGAAAGAAAGTTACCATATTGATGCATATTCATTTATTTCAAGTACTTTCAACATTAGCAAAATGTTATCTTCAGGGTCTTGTTTTATCTAAGACAAATTAGTTGTGGTATTTGGTAACTTTCTTCCTTTAATAAGGATACTAAGAAGCTTGTCTGTGAATATAAGTTTATATATGGTCTGAAGATGGCCTACATACATGAAAAAGACTCTCACTGCTCAATGTTAACCTCGTCTCCACTTTTTACATTTACATATATATCACTGATATTGAGTACTTTTACCCATAAATACAGCATATCTTAAAACTATATTATATAACATATTATAAAACTATATTTGTGTGTATGCAAATATTATCTAAAATTTGCTATACTTATAATATAGAGAAAGCGTGCATAATATTGGAATAGAGTGAATGTAGATATAAACAGTGTGGACATAGAAATCAATACTGCATGATGATTGGCAGTTTCACATCCTGGTTTGATTATCCTGTAAGTGATAAAATCTCCAATCACCATGGTGGGTTGATTTCTTTGTCCACACTGATTATATATATATATATATATATATATATATATATATATATATATATATATATATATATATATTCATGAATTATTCACACAAAAAACAAAAACAAAGGTTAATGATTTAATTGGCAAGAAATCCATCATCGCAAACAATTCAAATAATATACAAAAACCTCCTAATAGCATTTTCGGATACAACAATACATATATTTTCGTTGTCCTCTTATTACTAAGAGAAAAAACAAGAACAACATCTATTCTATACCTGAAGATGTCTGTAGGAACAGACGAAAGCTTGTAGTAAAAATAAGAACTAATACGGCAGAAATTTATAGAAACAAGGATCAATTCATTCATAACGGATTCAGAGGTTTTTGTATATTATTTGAATTGTTTGTGATGATGGATTTCTCGCCAATTAAATCATTAACCTTTGCTTTTGTTTTTGTGTGAATAATTCATGAATTTGTAAATTGGTTGCACGTTTATCGTAATATATATATATATATATATATATATATATATTTATAGGAACATAGCCATCAAAAGCAAATATATGACTAGTTTAAATATAATATCTTTATACACAAATGTTCCTCTAATGCAGTGTCTAAATTTACTAAACACACACACACACACACATGTATATATATATATATATATATATATTTGACACAAATAGTAATGGTGAAAATAAGTTATATTCATATCACACAATTGAGTTCTCATTGGAAAGTCAAGTAAAAATACTCCAGATAAGTCAAGAGTAGAACTGGAAGAGAATTTACAAGCAAAACATTCTACTTTATCAGCACTAGATGAGTACTTGAAATTAAGTGAAGACAGGAGGACTTAGTCTTATTTAACACACTATTATAGAGACACATGTAGCCATGAGAACCAGATTTATTAAGTTTATTTTGAAAATTTTGGTAATTGCTCTGCATATTTTCTCAGAAAATTCCTGTATTACTGTTTCCAAAGTAAAACCTCTGCTAAAAGAGGCAGTCCTTGCTGCTTTGCAACAAACACTTTAATCTGGACCACAATTGTTGAAGCCATAAAAGAAATTGCTGTCCTTTGAGGAAATACATCCGACAGATTGTTTCTATCAAAAGGCTATTAAGTAATATTTCTCTAATAAGAATATTACTGCTATAAAATGTTTACTAAAAATTAGAAGCATCTGCTTTATGGCAAAGCTGTTGGATATTTTGAGATTTTTTTTTACTCATAAAATCTGAAATCTGTTAAAAAAAAAAAAAAAAAAAAAAAAATGTTTTATGCTCCAAAGAAAATGCTTTTTTTTTTCCTTTTTTAATCATTCCACCCCAAGCAAAGCAACAAAGCCATTAAGATGGAGGTGGGGGTATTACTGAATCTGAAAGCATATAAGTAAAAGAATTATAAAGACAGAAGATATCAATTGAAATTGCATTTAAATTTTTGAAGATCAAACTTAACTGGAAAGTAAGAAGTGAATAGTGTGCCATCCTGGGTATGATGATAACCTACATCTGAGTTTTGGGTAAGACAGTAAACTACATCCAACAGCAAGGCCTCTGATCTGGAGGTTTTAAGGAGTGTGGAACCACCTCTTAATTGCTGGTGGGGTGGTAGCACCTGTTAGGGTTCTAGCTATGGGGAAATAGTTAACCCCCAAGATGGGGTCAGAACATTATGAAAGTGTAAAAATAGGTTTTAATACTAGAAATATTTTTTTTGAAAAATTATTACCAGCAATACATTTAAAAAAAAAATATATTAGCAGCAATACATTTTTTAAAGAATAAAAAAATATTACCAACAATAAAAATTGTCAGCATTAAATAACCCATTGAGGTTGATATACCATAGACCTAGCTGCCAATCTAGTACTGCACTTAAATTCATAAAGTCTAGGTACCATAGAGGAAAATTCATCAGAGAAGTTACCATGAAAGTATTTATAAGTTAAATTACAGAGGTGGGAAGTGAAAAGCTGAGATGTCAGGTCAGGACCAATGAGATTGCATATTTTTCTTTATATTTTATGAGGGATCACTAAACATATAGTAGAATCATTAAACCAGGTGTGGCAGCAATATTCAAAGCATGGATGAATAGTATACTTATAACTATGTTTGGTAGATTCTGATGAGAAAAATTGTCTAGCATGGCACAGGGAAACAACTTTCCTAGCAGCGGGCTTAGCAATTGATTCAATATAATCTTTCCACTTTATTTCAGTGTAAAGCATTAGCTTGAGAAGGTGTGGAGTTGGCCTCCTAGAGCAGATGGAAAACAGAAATGGTTCTATCAGACAATTAAAATGGAGCAGGTTTCTCCATTTAACAACTAATTGTATGTCATTTTTTTTTTTTTTTAGATCAGCTGCCATTTTGACCTTATCAAACTGATCAGACTTACTATTTGATTTAATTTGTCTAATGGCATATCAACTCCTTATGGGTCATTTAATGCTGAAATTTAATTTTCTTGGGAGATTGGAAGTAATAAAAATATGTTATTCTGCTTTCACAATTGAATACATGGTAAATAATTCTCAGCTTTTGTGCATATACATGTTTGTGTGGACATGATTACTAGAGGCAATACTATGTTTATTTTATGTTGTAGTTTTGTTGAAGTTATATTTTGGAATACAGTTTGATTTCTTTAAGAAATTCTAGGATATGATATAGACTAATGCCATGAAAGGTTCTTTAATGCCAAAATGTTAATATTTTGAACACAATCTTATGGCTTCAATTACAGATAAAATGTATTGTTGGTTATTTCTTTTTTTCGTCTTTCTCTCTTTCCTTTTTCTTGTTTCCTTCTCTCTCTCTCTCTGTTTCCTTCTCTCTCTCTTTCTGTTTCCCTCTCTCTCTCTCTCATATAGGAGATAAATGAATGGAATCGTCTGTTTATGTAAATAAGCAGAGTTGAGCAGAGTAAGCATTAGGTCAATTGCTAAGTGTATCTTCATGTAATAAACCTTCTATTTCATTACTCAACTACAAGTTTGTCTTTATTTATTTCATTCTGTTATCTTGAGAACACAAAATACAACACATTCACAATTTTGGAGATTTGATTTTACCAGATACAAGTCCTATTATTTAACCCATAGCTGTGGGGGAGATGAGCTGAATTAATAGATTTCCCCCAATGTTATTTGCATGTAAGTGAATGTAATGAACTTGATTGGAATTCAAACTCGGTTCTTTGTTTTCTCATTCCAAGCAAATTTGCATTACACCACCCACACATCTCAAAAAGACAGATTTAGGTTTGGTTTATATGACAGTTGATTAGGTAGACTGAGGCTTTGTTTGTACAAAACTCAAAAAGGTAAAAAATGTTTGGTTGGAATGAGTCAAAAAAGTAAACATACGAACAGTAAATAGGTGGGGTGGCCCCTTTTAGTAGCATTTCATCACCCTACATAGGGTTGTAGTTGGGATATTCTTTACCCCAACTAACAGGGCAGGCTTCCAATGAAAACAAGACAATTTGGTGAATGCTGTTCTTTTTTTTTTTTTACAGCAGCAGTGAAAACACATTGTCTACCAAATTCTAAACAGCTATATCTATCAAAACCATATATGTACTGAACATATTCTGATTTATACATGCATAAATACATACATCGATAAAGCTGTAATCTGATGATGAAAGAAAATATATTTTTAAACATAATCTCCTTGCCAGTGCACTTAATTCACTGGTGAATATTAATAATATAGTGTCTATTTGCATCTTCTTGGGATAACATTTTCTGCTGACATAAAGTGGACTGATTATATTGAATCGATTGCTAAATCTGCTGCTAAGAAAGTTGGTTCACTGTGTCGTGTAAGACAAATCTTCTTGCCAGAATCGTTCTTGCATATTTTTAAGTCTACCATTCATTTCATGCATTGAATGTTGCTGCTAAATCTGGCTGGGTGCTTCTGGTATACATTCAGAGATTCTTGATAAAATACCAATCTGCAATCTTGTCAGTACTGACCTGGCATCTCAGCTTCAGTCACTTTCCCATCATTGAAATGCAACTTCCCTGTGCCTTTTCCATATATACTTCCATGGAATTGTTCTGATGAACTTTCTTCTTTGGTATCTAGACTTTATGAATTTAAATCTACTACTAGATTAGTGGCAGTGCCTCATCATTTTAGAGTTGAAATTACGAGATGAAACCATAAGTTCTATGTTGACAGCTTCTTCTATTGCACATCTCTCTTGTGGAACTTTCTTCCGGCTTCTTGCTTTCTGGTTAACTTTGATCTTCAAAAATTTAAATGCAATGTCAATCGTTATCTTTTGTCTTCTTAATTACTGTTCTTTTATTGTTCTCTCTCCTTAATAAAGTTTTCTTTTTCTCATATTCTTTAACACTCAGTAACCCCCTTGAGACTTAGTGGCTTTATTGCCTTGTTTGAGGTGAAATTATTAAAAAAAACATGAAATATTAAAGAAATTCAGATCAAGATATAGCTGATAATGTAATGTTTCAGCATTGCTCTTCTCAACTACATGAGCAGTACTGAAAAGTACTCAGCCCGACTCGTATCTATGGTGGTAGCACCTGTTAGAGTTCCAGTTATGGGCAAATTGTTAACCCCCAAATTTTTGGTCAAAACAATATGAAAGTATAAAAATAGATTTTATAACAAAAATACCAGCAATACATTTTTGAAAAAAAAATATTACCACCAAACACATTTGAATCGATATGTCAATGAAACCTGATCTAGAAACTGATTTCTTATAAAGAATACATACTCTATTCATATGAATCTATCCTAAAAAATCTCATTGGCATTGGAGTCCATTGAGGTTGATATTCCATAAAACAAAATAAACTATAAACCTGACTCATATCCAAAATTTGACCAAATATAGGAAAAGGAATTGAATTCCGTATTGCTTGGTCCATTGCTTTTCAGTGTCCGTTTGAAGAAACCCTGGCACAATTAGGGAACCACCACATTAAAAGGATATCGACTGAAGAAACAAACAAATCAAAGATGCAATACAAAACAATATTTGTTTCACAGTTGAATATACTGGCTTCATGAAACAGACATCAAACAAATTAAATGCAATCATTTTAAATAATGGGACAATTAAAGAAAAAAAACACAAATCGTACTTTGTTTTTCCTCCTTGGGATCTTACAACAGTCTGAATTCTTTGACATTAAACTTTTAAAAAAAATTCCACCATAAATTTTTAATTTGATTTAGATGCAAGCCATTTCCTAGCTATGTTGTTGAGTTGATATGCCTTTCTTGAAGCATTGCTAAAATCAGCAAAAATACCGAGGAGAGTGTTGGAGTACAATCCTGACAAAAATTATGGAATCACCACACTTAAAAGATTTTCATTCAGGTTTTTTTTTTTTTTTTTTTTTTTTTTTAGAGCAAATAAATAATTCACTGATATAATATATAGAACACTTTTTTGTTTGTTTGGTGTGTTAATATGCAGGTTTCATGAAACAGACTTCACTTTTGTATTTTATGACAGCCTGAATTCTTTGAGGTATGGACTTCACTGATGAAAAAACAATATTCTTCATCAAGTTGTTTACAACATTCTTGAAGTGTAGTTGACATATCAGTTTGAAATTCCCTAAAGCTGACCTGAATTGACAATCACCTGATGAAGGATGTGATAGCAACAAGGATGAGGATAATAATCCATGTGTAAATAATGCTTTAACATGTTTTGATCTGGAGATATTTTTTTGTGATTGATGGAATGATAACATTGTACGAGATTTACACCTGTGTACTGACTTCTATGGTAATAATTACCATCTCCTTTGATATTTTATCTGGCATATAACCTAATATCATTGTAGGTAGTCAGTCACATCATAAGAGCAGAAATAGCCTCATGTTCACGGAAATAAAACATATATTACAGAAATAAAAAAAACATACAGAGATAGCAGTAAAGGCATAGTAAATTGTACATTCATATCATACAATTTATTTATTTTTTGTGTGTATTGGTGTGTGCATTTTTTACAATTGTTTCATGGTGCATGTGATAAAAGGGAGAAATCTCTCTGTATTATTACATGCCACATCACAGAGAGAGAAAAGTTGGATGTGTGGACTATCTGAGGGTTCATGGTGAAGACATTGAATTTAAAATCTTTTGGCAGGATGTCTATTTCCAGCAGGAACAGTTTCTGTTGCATGATGGCAGAGGTTTTTAGTATTTTTATTTTTTATTTAATTTATTTTAAACAATGTTAGTATTTTATTTTATTTATAATTTTCATTATTATTATTATTATTATTTTATATTTTATTTATTTATAATCATGAACAAATTGGCAAATTTATTTTCTTCAGGCAGTCAACTTTATACGTTTCATTTGAACAGCACCAGTGAAAATTTTCAGCGTTATCGCCATTGGTCAATGCAGATTCATGATTCATCAGTGAATATCACTTTCATCCAATCACTGTCATTACTTCTCTCTAGCCAAATGTAACTTTGTTTTCTGCTCACATGTTAGTACTTCTTTTCATTTGGCTTTTCTCTATATTGATCTCATTTCATTTGACCGATTTCTTACAATTTCGTCCCAAACATTGACTCCTGTTTCTGCCCATTTGTTATGCATTTTCTGTTTTCAAGACAAATTACTTTGTGCTTTTTATTCTGACACTTTGATATCTTTTGACTATCTTTTTAATTTTTTTTCCTCCTTTCCATTTTGTTTAAACATTTTTTTTAATCATTTCACCCCAAGCAAGGCAGGAATGCCACTAGTACACAGGGTGTTGCAGAGAGTGGAAGTGAGAGAAAAGAGTGAGAATAGGGAAGATTAAGGAGAGGACTAAAGGTGAATGGGATTCAAGAAGATAAAAGATGGCAATTGACATTGCATTTCAATTTTTGAAGATTGTAGTTATCAGGGAAGCAAGTAAAAAGAAGTGAGTTGCACAGACCAGAAGAGAAAGAAGAGAAACTGTTAGAGGAGAAGTGGTGGTTGCATTTAGCTATTTCAATAGTTAAAAGGTGAGATCTAGATGCCAGTTAAGTTAATGTAGTCCTGGCACCAGGGATAAAGAGCGTGTTAGAGCAGTTGTCATGAAAATATTTGTAGATGAGACAGAGAGAACTTGCACTGAATTTTAAAGACAGCTAACTGAACAACCAATTCTTACTATGCACTGTAATAAGACGACAACTTTATGTAGAAGCTCATGATGGTTTATTTGAATAGTTCAGCTTCACTGCTGAAAGATGTTTATTTTATTATGGTGGTTAGTTACAAGTGAGATGGGATATGCTTATTTTATTACCAAACACACCATGTTTGATTTCTTTTCCATAAGAGTTTTATAATCATTTCCCTTGTTCCAGTTGACAGCTCTCTTGTCGGAACCATGTTTCCTTTCAATTAGCCGAGCGCAATAGCGTGTTAAGTTCTTTTAATGAATTTGCATATTAAGCATTTGTTTTTAAAATGCAAATTACAAAATGATTCCATAATATTTCCTTTATTTGATCTGGAAAAAAATATGATTGTGTTGTCATAACAACAAAAGATCTCATCAATAAGTAGCATGATCAGATTTTTTTATCTTTTGTTTCATATTAGCTTTGTATATTTTAATTATTTTATGCTATGCCTTTCAGGAAGTAGGCCATTATGACTCTTCACAGATTCTGTTTATTTATCTGTGAATTACCGTGTCTTAAGAAAAATGAGGCTTATAGCCATATCATGCTGATATACCAGTTCTCACCTGATCATTGAAGCAATGTTGATCTTGGTCAATACATAGATGGGTGACCATTTAGAAATAAAAGGTGCTATAAACTTGTATGTGCGGGTCATCAGCTCAGAATGAGAAATTAGAAAGCTGTGTTTGAAATCCAGTTGGGTTTCTGACATTTTACTTACAAGCAAATAGCCTTAAAAAAGGTATGAATCCACCTTTTCTGTCCCCAGCTATGGGTTAAATAGTAGGACTTGTATCTGAAAACCATTATCTTCAAATAATTGTTAATACAATATTCATTCACAAAAAAAAGGAATTATTCTTAGAATCAAAAATATCTTTTAACTTTAAATAACCTACAAAAGGTTAAGCCATAAATAATCAATTGAGAAAGGTAGCGGAGTGGTTTCCTGTTGCATTTCTCCTAGACTGTCTGTTAACCAAGTCTAGAAATCTCAGTCTACCCTGCTATTTAACCTACTAATTGGAGGTAGAAGTGATGCATTCATACTTTTCCCAAAGGAATTTGCTGTCATGATAAACTACATCCTTGTCCTGGGTAAGACAATAAACTACATCTGCATCCTATATAAGATGATAAACTACATCCAACAGCAAGGCCTTTGATTAGGTTTTTTTGAGGAGCATAGAACCACCTCTTTATTGCTTGTGTTCTGAGCTCTGCTCTGACCCAGGGTGTTGGCACCTGTTGGGGTCCCAGCTTTTGGCAAATAATTAACACCCCAAAAGTGGTTAAAACACTTTGAAAGTAAAAAATATGTTTTAATACCAGAAATATGTTTTTTGAAAAATTATTACTAGCAGTATATTTTTGGAAAAGAAAAATATTACCAGCAATACATTTAAAAAAAAAAACTATTACCAGCAATACATTTTTGGAAAATATATTACCAGCAATATATTTTTGGAAAATGTCTTGTTGGCATTAAATAACCTGTTAAGGTTGATATGCCGTAAAAGAAACCAAACCAATTTGTGTGAAAGTGAATGCAATAATCTAGTCTCTGATTTGAACTTGGTTCTCTGATTGCATTTTCTCTAGTGGTAACCATTAAATAATTGGCTCATCTTTTTTAATTTTAATAATTTAAAAAGCAGAATTATTTTTCTTTCAGGTGACAATAGGGTTAATTAATTAATTAATTAATTAAACTCCTAGATTACACCTGCAGAAAGCATAACCAATGTAGTTGGTTATTAATTATGAAATGCAAATGGATGACATTCTTGACCTTGCAGACCACATTAGCTTTCCTTAGATATTTTTACTTTTAATGATTTCAAATGCAAAAATTCTTTTTTGCATATGACACGAGAGTTAATTTTATAGATAAAGATCCTTGATTACTTATCTTCATATATGTGCTATGTCCCTAAAGAATTTTTCATGATCATAACTCTCCCCAGCTTCCTATTCTTTGTATTTCTGAGCAGTGTTTTTTTACTATCTTTCCAACTTCCTGTTTTGCCATTCATTTTTGCTAGCTAAGAAGGTTACTCTCTGCTTCTCTTGCCTTCAGCATGTCCTGTGAATACCAAATTCTCCAAGCCTTCCTTCCTTCATTATGTGTCTAAGAAATTCAACTGCCTCTTTCTGATTCTACAGATGAAAGTCCTTTTTGTTTCCATTTTCCCTAAAATTTCTTCATTGCTCACATGTTCCATCCATGGTATTCTCAGCATCCTTCTGTAGAACCACTTTTGCTTTTTCTTCATCTGTGAGGAAATTGTCCAGCATTCACTGTCATATAGGAGATTAGATATTAAATAGTAATTCGGTACTCTTTGTTTCTAATGAAATTTTCCTGTTTCTTAATATTTGCTTAGCATTTATGTGCCTTCTGGGTTTTGGTGTTGCATCCTCTGTTTACTTTTAATTGCAACAACGTGCAAAGTAAACTTTTAAGAAACAGTTTTCTCTAAAACTTCATTTTTGTTCATATGCTCAGTCCATGGTCAGCATCCTTCCATAGTTCTTCATCTGTGAGGAGACTGACATGAAAGACATAGAAAATTAAAAAAAAGAGAAACAAGAAAAATAAGAAGCTAGAAACAAAGTCAGTTCTGATCATGGAATCCACAAACCTGTTCCCTTTTCATGTTTGTATTGTATGGTTTCCATTAGTTATATATTTTTGTTTTTTAATCAAGCTAGGCAATAAAGACATTAAGATGCAAGGGGTTGCTGAGTGTGAAAGAATATAAGTAAAAGAAAACATTAAGGACCAAGAACAATAAACGAACAGGAATTAAGAAGACAGAAGATAATTATTGACATTGCATTTAAATTTTTGAGGATCAAATTTGACTGGAAAACAAGAAGCTAGAAGAGAGTTCTACAAACGAGAAGTGTGAGAAAAGAAACTATTAACATAGAACTTATGGATACATCTAGCCAATTCAACTTTAAAATGATGAGACCTAGCTGCCAATCTAGTACTGTACTTTAATTCATAAAGTCGAGTTACGTTATAAGGAAGTTCTAAGAAATAAACACCATAAAAATATCTATAGAAAAGGCAGAGAAACAAATAAAAAATTCATTTTTTTTTATGTTTTGGGTCTATAATCTATAATTTATAATCTAGACCATTTCATTTAGATTCTTTTTGTTTATATTTCCATCACTTTTATTATTAAATATTCCACTTTGTGATAATCATTATCTGTCAAGAAAGGTGAAATGTTGTAAGAACCTGGATGTAAATTTACTGTAGATGAACTACCGATTAGAACACTTTCTTGACATTTTTGTCTTAGTGAATTATTTTCTCTTTCATTTAGAGTAACATTGTTTTAAACCAAAATTATGATCAGTCTTGTTACAGTGATCAACTAATGCATTTAATGTGTAAAATAACCCTTTTATGTTCATATAAGCATTTATTTAAATTCCTTAAGGTTTCTCTGATGTATTCCTTGTGGCAATTATTACAGGTAATAGAGGAAATTACTCCTTCAAGTTTTAGCTTATTATTTTGTTTTGTATTAAGTTTTTTTTTATTGTTTTTGATGACAAATTTTATATAGTTTAGATAAATTCTTTTCAATTGTAGTTGTAATGGAGTTGGTGGGTAGAACAATTTATTTTGATTTGTTGGGTTTGGTACACAGATAAAATTTGATCATTAATTTATAAAAGATTATCCTTTCAAGATATTTTTTATTTATTATTCATAATATTGTTGATAATATTGCCCTGTGAACTGGAGCTTAACTAATCTTTAGACATTTCTCCCAACCATAATCTCTGTCTGGGAAGTGTCTATATTTATGGCTATACAATGGGTGATTAGTTTTATTTCCATAAAAACATAATAAGGTTCACCCACTTTATGGTAAGGTCAATTATATTATTCAATGTTCTTGAAGCACAGAAACATATGTGTTTATCTCTAATGAGATTGATCCTTACTGAGTGCCCCACTGTAAAATTAAATAGAAGGTACATTTCAATGAGAAAACAAGACATGAATCTTTCATTTTATCTGAATTTCTTGGATGGATAAGGTGTTATCATTATTTACATTATTTGTATTTGGACTATTGTCCTCATCTCTGTTGTTGTTATCACAATATTTCAGTTGTTGTGCTCTCCAGCCTTCCTCAGAAGGGTTGAAACATTTTGATAACAACAAGAAAGATGAGGACATTAGTCCAAATATAAATAATGAATATTTCATATTTAACATTTATTTCACTCCAGTACTTTCTCATTAGACATTGTGCGTGTTTGTATGTGTGTGTGGACACAGAGCCCTCGCTTGAATTTTGGCCCTTATATTCTCATTTGTGATATCTGAGAGACTGCCCAACTCTTTTCTTGGTTGGTTATTTATATGCTTTTTATTTGACATTATATATGAAATTACTGAGATAATGGAGGATTTAACAATAAAAATATCAATGTAGTTCTCTTTGTCAGGTAGATATTTGGGATTTACAGATTCTAAGGTCTCCTAAATAAAAGTCTATGGTTATACCAGATTTTACTTTATTGTTTTGATGAGGTTGTTTGTATTTGATAACTTATCAGGGGCATTTAGTTTCAAACCAAGATCAGTTTGGAATAATGAAATATCACAAAAATCTAACGAGTTATTTCTTTTTCATATATGGATTCAATTGTAGGTTCACTTTTGTTTAGTTTATTTAAGATATCAAGTAATTTACTATTGTCTAAATCAGGGATTCTCAACTATTGGGATATATATATATATATATATATATATATATATATATATATAACATATTTTGTTGAATATGACAGATAAGGAAAATTTAATTTTCTTACATTTTTCCATTTGGTGGGAGTAAGGGATTGCAAAAATTGTCTGTATTGTTTATCATTCCAAGCACTTTCTGCCACTTCTTTAACTATTTTCAAGGGGATTTCTTTCTAGGTGTTTTTAATTTCTCTTCATATTTTGGCTCTGTAAGATGTGTTTTTGTGTTGTTTTTGAATACCTGTTGGGGTATTTATTAAAAAATTTGCATGTTGAGTGCAGCAAGAATTCAAGTGTGCATTGTTCTATTGTTTTTTTTTAAAAAAAAACTTTCAACACCCCTACTACCGATGTTGAATATGGTGAGGTTGACTGTGTGAGTGAGATGTTTTATATAAAGGGCCTCTCTTACAGTGAGATGTCTCTGGTAATTTGATTTATGTAGAATTTTTATATTTTTAGCTAGAATTTTTCTTAAGGGATCTTGTAAATCATGAGCGGTTAGATGCTATTTTTATGGCACTTTGATCTGATAAGTGACATGTGAGGTGTCTACTCAAGGAGTTAGTAGTATGTTCAGATATAAGTAATTGATTTATGATATGACAAGAAACACAGTCTTGTACTGGGCAGTGAAATTGATACGCTATATTGGTCATTGCTATCAGTAATTAATGGATTTTTTTAATCCTTATTTATTGCTTTTTGCTACAAACATATGCTTTTAGTGTAATGTATACATGTTTTGTATTTTTTTGGGTATAAATGTTATAACAAGAATGTTTACTCAAACACTTAATAAAATAAGGTTTATTGTAATACATGCACACATTATTATTATTATGATGATTTACACTGTTTACATTCTTCAGACTGAGGTCCTCATCTTTATTATCATATTCACAACGTTTCAGCCATAGTATGCTCTGGCCTTCTTCAGGTGATGTGAAGTGGAATTTTGAACCAAACTCTTTATTTCATCCACTGAGGTAAATTGTTCTAGTTCCACATACCATTCCTCTTTTGGATATCTCAGTTTCAATTATTTCCCTTCAGTAACTCAACTCTCCAAGTTTTTGTTCACCTCTGCTGTGGCCAGGTATTGAACTCACAACTCAGAGTTTTTCTGTATTTGTATTTATTTGTTTTTGTACAACTAAGTTGAAGATCATTTCTTTTAATTTTACTTTCTGTTTTTGCTTGAAGTTACATCAACTTTGCATTTTCTACTTTCATTCATTTTTTTATCAATTGATAGTTTAGGTGTTAGTACTGTCAAAAAGGTAGTAAATAATGACTTTGTAATCTCAGAGTATTTTAGTTAAAATTCCAATTTATATTTTCACTTTGTTTTTTTGTTTTTTGCTATCTTTTTAAAAAATTAACAAACTTTTCAATATTTTGTTTGTTTATTTACAATTTATGTATGACTATTATTCATTTGTCTTGATTTGTAATGTTTTAATTTACCTGATGTTTTTTTTATATTTGAACCAAACAGTTAATTTTATGGGAGCTTCTAAAAGATGTATGTTCCAAAGGTTGTCATTCTAGTTAATGATGATTTTCACTTCAATATATAAAAAAAAACCTCCGTGAAGTAAAAATTTGTGTTTTCTTAATTATAAAAGTGAATGTCTTTAAAAAGATATAAACTATGTGTTATAAAAAATACAATTAAATGGTTTCTGCTTCACTCATCAGATATTATTTTAGAGAGCATGAAATTATTAAACCACATAAAACAAACACTGATCAATAATAATTTCACAAACCATGTTGTTGATGAAGAAATAAAATAGTCTATAGAACCCAGTCTGTTCTGCTATTTACCCATAGCTGGAGGGGGGGGGGAGAAAAAGAGGATTCATACCTTTCCCAAGGGTATTAGCATGTAATGGATTCGACTGGAATTCAAACTCGGCTCTCCGATTCCTCAATCTGAGCCACTATCCATTACTCCATCATGTCTCTATCTTCCACATACACACACACAAACATATATATGCCACATTTTCCAGCTTATAAGATACTGTGAATTGGAAGACACACCCTAACATTCACCATGCACCTCTCATATACTGGTGCCATGTATTGTTTACATTAATCACCTGTCCAATTTCGTTTGTATAACAATGACATACTAGTCAAGAGCAGAAAGGCTCCACTGTGGCTAGTAAACAGAGCATGTTCAAGCTTGTGGCTTGACTCCAGGAAGGTTTATAGTCTTGGAAATACTTATAACAGCTAAGTACTGAGGTTACCTCATATAAATGGTTGAATTAGATAGATAGCTAACATTATAGTGTAATGACTCAATATACAAATCCACGTCCCTACCAATCAAGCCAATTATGTGACCGTCCAAGCTTACTTGAGCCTGGGCATTGCCTTACATTTGACTTTGGAGACACATACATATATTTCAGTGTATTTTTTAGGAAAAAAAGTGTCTTGTAAGCCGGAAAATACAGTATATATATATAGAATTAATACAAGTAAAAGGTTTGTCACTCAGTTTAATGATGTTCTCTTCAGCATTCCGATTCCAAAGTTTTGTAAAAAGATCTGTAATGAGTTGGTCGGTCAACTTGACACCCCCAAAGTGAGTGGAGGTGGGCAGGTGAAGGAACTGTGATTGGTTGCTGGCTTGTTGGTGTTTTGCATAGGTGAGTTACCAAGCTCTATGTGAAAGGCTGGAATGAGAAGGAGGGTAGTTTTCAGTCTCAGAATTGGAGACTGCATCCGTCGCTACAACAGCAGGAGAGAAAGAGACGAAATCATTTTTTTTCGTGACACATTCCAACACAAGATCCTCCAGAAATCACTCCGTCCTCTCATAAGGGGGTATCAGTAACTGAATATATATATATATATATATATATATATATATATATATATATTTAAGTAAATACTTTCTTCACCTGCAAGTCACATGTCTGAAGAATTTCTGAAGCTATGAATTTTCATCGACCGATCCATCCCCACAGGTGGCCCAGGCTTGCTGTGAGATGGGTGATTTTATTGAGCATGTCACCATCTCTAGAATGGTTGCCATCCAAGGCTATGTAACCCAGCCTGTCCTGCTATTTAACTCATAGATAGGGGGAGAAGAGATGGGTTTCTAACAAATATCTATAGATGTATGCCTGGAATAATTCCTTATCACAGGTTGACTGTATTTAAGATTATAGATTTATTATGAACTCTATGGTCTTGTCAATAGCTGAATAGTATGTGCTACACTAGGGCTATATATAGTTTTCCTTTCCCTAGAATGGTGTCCAGCCATAGCTAGAAAGCTTAGACTGCACTACTATTTAACCTATGGCTGGGGGAAGAGATGGATTCCTACTTTTCCTAAGGGTATTTGTGTAAAAATGAATGCAACAAATTTGGCAGGAATTTGAACTTGAATCTCCAATTGCTTATTTTGAGCTATAATCCATCACACCACCCACACATCCATATATATATATATATATATATATATATATATATATATATATATATATATATATATATATATATTTGAAACAGACAACCCATTTTATTTAGTAAACACTGTGCCTCACATCTGTTGGTACATCTGTTGCCTTTTATTCTTATTTGCATTACAGAAATTTTAGTAAAGAAAAATGCTTCCCCTTGCAAAGATCAAATATACGTCTCCCTTTGTAGGGAATACATTTGTTCTTTACTTTTTCTCAGATCCAATGTTTAATAAATAAAAATGGGTTATCTATTTCTAATATGAAGTATCCACTATAATAATGTTTGAAATAGTAAAAGTGTAATATATATATATATATATATATATATATATATATATATATATAGGTGTAATGGATAAATGGTCATCTAAATGACGAAAAAAATGAAAATAACACTGACATCTCAATTTAACAGATATATTTAACAAAATTATATAAAAATATCTTGAAATACTAAAAAGTAAATTTATTCAGTAAAATTGCCATTGGCTTCAGCCATGGCCTCCAGATAACTTTGGAATCTCCTGCAACCCTTTAGACAGTCTCTTTGTTTAAGTTGGTTAATGCTACCATAATCCTTGGCTTCTGGGAATTGATGAGACCTTGTTGCCAATCTAGTACTGTGCTTAAATTCATAAATTCTAGGTACCATAGTGGAGGGTTCATTAAACAATTACCATAAAAGTATTTATAGAGAAGACATAAAGAATGTATTATGGCAGTGAAAAAGTGTTTGAAGCTTAGATACCAGGTCATGACCAATAATATTGCTGATTCTTCTTTGGATTTTATCAAGAATCTCTAAATATACAGCAGGAGTGCGGGACCATATATGGCAGCAATATTCAAAATATGGGAGAATGATAGACATAGAGATGTAAGATAGATTCAGGAGAGAAAAGTTATCTTGCACAACATGGTGAACCAAATTTCTTAGCAAGCAGACCTAGCTATCGATTGAATATAATCACTCCATTTCATGTCTGCTGAGAATGTTAGCTCACATCAAGAAAAAGGGAGGTGTTCTTTTTTTCCTTTTCCATATGGGAATTAAATTCTAGATTCAACTTTTTTTTTTATTGCCTAAATTTTCTAAGAAACTAGTGTTAATCTCTTAATTCTTTGACCTATTCTGTTAATTCCCAAATCTCTTGACTACTGTCTGCACTTGGTGGCCTACATTCTCTGTTCTTTCTACTAAGTTTTCTCTTCGTCTAATTCTATATATTTTCCCCTCAGTTGTTGGTTACTTCAAATGTCTTGAGAGATACATGTATATATACACACACACAAATTATTGAGTTCTGTTATGGCTTGTAAATTTGAATGCCTCCAAAATGAAACAGCTTTCATTTAACCACCATAGAGAAACTTTTCTGCATGCCATCAGCATGGTTGATGCTGGACTCCTGGACAACAATACAATGTGCCTTGTTTATTTGAAGTAGACTGACTATATTGAATCAATAGCTGTATCTACTGCAAGGAAAGTCTTCTCTTTCACTTACATTCTCTGTAATCCTCTACATACTTAGTGGCATTCCCACCTTGCTTGGGGTGAAATGATTAAAAATAATGTTCAACTTGAATGAGTCAAGGATACTGATATTTTGTCCCATTCCTTCAAGAGTTTTGCCTTCAGGGTTTTCAAAAACTGATGAGGAGTAGTAGAAACCTTGTTTTCAAAGATACCCTAGATGCTGTAGTCAAGAAGATTTAGGTCCTCAGTTGTTTTGGCTCCAAGAGAGGGTGCTGAATCTTGTTGGAATGACCAAAGTCTGTTTTTGAAATGTTTTTTTTTAGCCCAAGTCAACAGTGATGACTCAAGAATGTCCTTTACATAATTTTCTCATTTGAGTTTAACCCCTGGTTTCACAAAATCCAGAGGAGTTAAAATGCTGTTGAACATCAAATTTCTTCTAATCACTGAACACAAATTTCAGGAGCATGCCTGTCCATATACACTTGAGGAGGGCATGACATCTGGCTTGTCATTTCTCCACAAAAGATAATGATTGACACTGCTTTTAAATTTTTAAAGATCAAAGTTGACTGGGAAGCAAGAAGTTGGAAGAGAGTTCAACAAGCAAGAAACCTTTAGCATAAAACTTACAATTATATCTAGTCATTTCAAATGTGAAACAATGAGACCTTGCAGCTAATCTGGTACTGTGCTTAAGTTCATAAAGTCTAAGTACTATATCATGTCAGTAGAAAAGTTTAGTCTGAGAAAGTGCAATGAGTCACTTTCCTGAAGGTTAGCATCAGCCATGCTGATAGAAAGCAAAAAAGGTTTTATGACAATTAAAAGATAGTAGTTTCATTTTGGAGGTGTTAAGATTAACAAGCCATTACTTGCCCCAGTTAACAACAGATTGTAGGTTATTTTTGAGATCAGCTGCCAGTTTGATCTTATTGAATTGATCAGAATTGAATTTTGTAACTAAATAAAAACTGTACTAAGAATGAAATTACTATAACTGTCACACAACACAGTCTAAGAAACCACACAAATGTATTAATAATCTTTGTTTAATATGAAAATTAAACTCCCCTTTAAAAATTGCTAAAGTATTATCCAAAAGTGGTCAGGACAATGAGCATGATGGAGAATCCTTCCATACACTTAGACTTCAAAAAAGAAAAATTTTAAGAACGCAAAAAAATGTAGAAAATATTCCATGTCCATCATTAATGAAAATGAAAAGAATGAAAATTTTATGGCTTGATTGAAATATTTGCAAGACAGAAAATTTGGTTTTAAACCCAAACTTTTTGTGATTTTTGTTAAATGTTTCGTGTTTTTGCTGCATACCATTTTTTGGTTGCCATTAATTTTTACTTATGTAATGAGTTCATGCTTTTCTTTAGCTGACTGTCTTCAGCGATGTGAATAAAAAAGTCTTTTTGTCTTTTGTCCCGAGGTGTGTAAGCAAAATCAAAAGTGGAATAAGATTCTGTTGTTATTTATCCAAAGGAAGCACAGCACGCATACATGGGCACATAAACACACAACCACATATACACACACGAGTACACATGTTCACACAAGCATGCACAAACACACACACAAATAAAAACAAGCACACACCCATGTACAAATATACACAAACATATGCACTCAAGCACACATGGGCAAATACATGCAAGCACACAACATACACTTACATTGACACATATACCCACATGTGGGCACTCACTCAGTTATATGGACACAAGTACACACCTGTGTATATATACACACAAGTACACATAGGCACACAAAAATACAGACATGCACATATGTACATATACATACAAGGAGACACACAAATACAGACATCAAAATACAATTGTTAATCATGTGCACATAAACACACACACACACACACACACACACAAACTTGCACACACATTTGGACATACACACATATGCACATACACACAAGCACATGTGCACTCACTAATTCTTTATCATATGTCTTTATTTTTTCTTTGCATTTATTTTTACTTTATTTGTATTGACTTTTTGGTCTAGACTGCAACTAATTTGACTGCAAAGACTATTTTCATGAAACAAATGATCTAGCTACTACAATTACATTCAAATTTGTATATGCACACACACACACACACACACACACACATATATATATATATATATATGTATTTATTCTTTAATGAAGTGAAATAACAATAAAAGTAGAGGAATCTAGGAGACAAAAGATGATTGACATTGCATTTAAAATTTGAAAGATCAAAGCAAGAAACCAGAAGAGAGTTCCAGTGGTGAGAAAAGAAACTGTTAGAATAGAAATTATGGTTACATCTAGCTAATTCAACAGTAAAACTATGAGACCTAACTGCCAATCTAATTGTGCACTTAAATTCAAGCGATCAAGGTACCAAAGAGTAAAGTTCACTAGAAGAATTGCCACAAAAATATTTATAGAAAAGACAGAGGGAAGCCATGTTATAATGGGAAAGGGACTGGTGTTGAGATGCCAGGTTAGGACTGATAACATTACAGATTCTTCTTTGGCTTTTGTCAAATTTGGTGAATTTAAGTGTAGTACTAGATTGTCAGCTGGGTTTCATCATTTTACTGTTGAAATCACACGTAATTGTAATTTCTCAGTTTTAACCACTTTCCCACCATCATAAGGTTGCCTTCCAATGCCTTTTCTGTAAATAATTTCATATTCAGATGTCCTCTTCACTATTGTACCTAAACTTTTTGAATTTAAGCACAGTACTAGAGTGGCATTGAGATCTCATCAATTTACAGTTGAGATGACTAGATGTGACTGTAAAATCTATGCTTGCGAAAAACTATGGTCAGACAGGTGTAACATGAGCCATCAAGATAGGCATGTATTGGTATGACCAATATAATTATTTATGGGTTTGGTTTGATCACGGACACAGTTCCTTAAGGGGCATGTGAACTCATAAATAATATTTGTTCTCTGTAATTTGAGAATTACAGAAAATTAAATTACAGAGAACCAATATTATTCATCAGTTCACATCACCCTTAAGGAAATGTGTTCCCGATCAAATCAAACCCATAAATAATTATATTGGTCATACATACATGTCTAGATGACTCACATTACACCTATATGACCATAGATCTATTAGGACTCATTTAAACGCATACAGAAACCTATCAAACTTCATTCGCAAAATTAATAGTATAAAATATAAGTATAATAGCCTCATCCACATGTAAAAAAGGATTAAAAATAATGAAAGCACTAATAATAAAAAAAAAACAATACTAATAGCATTAACTATGAACACAGCCAGACCTGCTGACACTGACGTGTTTGGAAAATAAAATGTTCCTATAATTTCAGATACAGACATAAAAAACATCATACATTCAGTTAAAAATAAAAAATATAAATTGCCCTTGATAATGGTTAAAAGAATAGCCAAAAGTGCTCAGAGATGCAGTACTTTTGGACAGTTTTTACAGTTTTGTGTCCAGAAAAGAAAACATTTGTGTGAACACAAGAAAAATTAAATAAAAAGCTTAATTGTAGTACCTTGTCTGTTGTCTTTAATGAAACTTGTATAAATAAAGATTGCTTTTTTTACATGTGGATGATGCCATTATATATATATATATATATATATATATATATATATTGTGTATATTTAGACAGCAATTTTTCATTGATGCATGTTTCATTAAATAATATTTGTTTTGTTTTGTCTATTTATTTTAAGTAAGTTCCTTTCATATTGTCTGATAAGCTTAATAACATTATCAATGAAAGACAAAAACGAATGTCCATATTACTACAACATAGCAATTATAAAAAATCTAATACATTGTGCAGAAACTAATTCATCCACAAAACAGATTTTTTACAGTGAGGTAAAGAATATAAAACAAACACTTAATAATAATAGATTTACAAACTATATAGTTGATGAACAAATAAGATGTTTTCTTAGAAGTCTTAATACTAAGCAAATAGAGCATAATACTGTTTCAACTAATCCCAAACATATTATCTCCTATATTGTAATCAAATGCATACTAATTATAAACAAGATGAAAATATACTAAAATATCTACAACAGATCCTAGCAAAAAAAATTAGGTTAATCATATACTACACTAAATCTAGTATATCCAACTTAATTATTCGTAATGATTCTTCCCCATTCCCTGTTAGTGAGTTGCAAAAAAACCAATATAGTTTACAAATTCAAGTGCCCTTTGGGAGATTGTATCTCCAATGGATTAAATAGTATTTATATTGGTCACACCACAAACTCGCTTTCACAATGCTTGACTCTACATTTGAATGATAACTCTAACATTTTTAGGCATTTAAAACAACATGCCTGGCCATGTACACAATTCTGGAAAATCCTTGTTGAAAACACAACTATACTTAAACATGAAAACAAACAAAAACTCAAACTTCTTGAAGCTGTATACATAAAACATTTGAAACCTAACCTGAACAAAATAAACTACGAAATCTCCACAAATATTCTTAAATGCCTATAATTGATAACAGAAGCCATTGGTTTATACCATACTTAATACTTCTCGTTTTCACTCTCAACAAAAACAGACTATCATTATTGTTCTGTGTATTGGTTGATATATTGAAATGTAATTGTCGTCTTTGATAATGGCTTATGTAAGCCAAAAGCTTAGATAGGATTTAAACATGTATCAATATGGTGATTTCCTTTTGTCTTTCAATGATAATGTTATAAAGCTTATCAGACAATATGAATGGAACTTACTTAAAATAAATAGACAAAACTTGTCTATATTATTTAGTGAAACATGCATCAATATATATATATATATATATATATTAGTGAATATACATAATGTCCAATGTTGATAACATTACTTGGAGTTTCAGGCAGCTAATGCAATCTTCAGGTGTGAATTCTGACCATTATCTGTCATGTTCTCATGATGGTGATTTAAAATTGGGTGTACAAATTTGTCTATTTAAAATATAGAATTAACTATTAATAATTTAGATCATTCAAATTCATAAGTTAGAAATTCAGAGAATTAAAAATAATTAATTATTCTTAATTTTATTTTATATATATATATATATATATATATATATATATATACCTTATGTGCAATATCTTATATTCATTTTTTTAATATATACATACCCAAATGAGAGAGCAGATGGAATAAAATCCACTTTTGTACCATTTACTTTTTAAAAAGTGCTCAATAGAGTATATAGCAATATATTATTATTATATTTTCATTATAAAGAGATTATAATAATTTTTTTTATGTTTTTATGATTTTGTTATAATCTCTTATAATAAAATATATAATATATATATATATATATATATGTATGTATGTATATATAAAAAAAGAAATAAAAATTTTAAAAAATCATAATATACTTGATGTGATAATAATTCTCCAAACTGTAAGGGATTCTCATTACATTTAATTGTTCTTGAAAGAAATATAGTATATTAAAAATTAAAATTAAAAATATTTCAAATCGTAGTTAAATAAAAAGTATTCTAACCTAAACACCCCCCAAAAATCTTTAAATATACGAAGGAAAAAAATGCTGTAAGAATTTTTGCCATTAACAATAAAATTAAAAAAATATCCAGATGACACGCTTTTAAATGATGTTAGATTTCATTGAAAAATACGTCCCTACCCACTACCAAATCATAGCAATAACTGATACATTAAAATATAGATATAATGAACACCCAGACACCCCTCGTTTAGTAAAATGGATTCATCTGTAACCTTGGAAACATGAATTATGATTTTAGCTATGTCTTTAAAACCCAGTAATTTTAAAAGTTACTCCAAAATTCGCTTGAGGATGAAATGGAACTAATGTCTTTAATTTAATTACAAAATTAAATTTGGGGCTTTTAGCTTCCATTTTTGAAACATGGTTAGAACTGTGTAGCGGAAAAAAACATATTTTAAATCAATTAATTTATAATAATAATATATATATATATATATAGAGAGAGAGAGAGAGAGAGAGAGAAATACAAATATAAAATTTGTTACTTAGCTGATTGATATGGTGACAAAGATGAGGACAATAGTCTGAATAATGTACATAATACCTCATCTCAGAAATATAGACAGATAGCTGATTGATGTTTGTCTACTTTTCTAAGAATTCCTTCTGATTTTTTGCCATATAAGATTTATGTTTTACATTAAATAACCCAACAAAGTTGAATGTGTCGTTAAAGTAACAAACCTAAACTAAAATCTTTGCATATAAGTCTTATTTTAAAGGACCAAGTATAAGTATAATTTATAATATTTTTAAAATTGTCATATGCGATTAAAATCTAAAAGATAGCTCTAGTATTTGATCCAAATTTGAATGTCACCAGATTCCTTATTGAACACATTCTTGATTTTCAGGCCTTGCAATAAAATATGAGAAAAGAATTTTCTCCTGTTTCTGTGTCCCTTCAGAATGTTGATGATCATGGCTCTCCACAATCTCCTATTCCTTTGCAGCTCTTAATAATGTTTGTCCTTTTTACTATCTCTCCCACTCCTTGTTCTGCCATTTGCTTGAGTTTGTCAGGTAGTTGGCCCACTGACTTCCTCCATAACTTTTGCCTTTGATATATCCTGTGAGTGTCAAATTTTCCAAACCCTCCTTTCTCAATATCTATCCAAGAAATGTTATCTGCCTCTTTCTGATTCTATGTATAAGTGTTCTTTTTGTCCTTAAAAACATATACTCTGTCCATGGTAATCTCAGTATCCTTCTGTAGAACCATGTTTCTGTTGCCTAAAGTATCCTCTTCCTCTGTAAGAAAATTGCTGAGCTTACACTGCCATGCAAGAGGGTGGATATTACATAGCAGTTCAGCACCCTTTTTCTTTATTTCTCACAAAATTTTCATGTTTCTGAATACTTTGCTTAGTTTTTATAAGGCATCTTTTGTTATTCCAAAGCATGTTATGATTTCAGTGCCATACTTTTTATGTGATAAATAAATAATACACTTGGATATTTTCCAAGGTTCCTTGATTTGAATTTAATGAGAAGCATCACAAATCAGAGGAAGAATTTGCCATGGCGTTAAATTGTATTTACCTGAAGCAAATTTTTAAGCAGATGTCAAGATAGAAATAATTGGGTGTAACTGAACATTTTTTGAAGAATTCTTTAGACTTTCTTATTCAATTGAATTTATCAAAGGCTGGTTCTAATCAGCAGAAGAACTCTAACTGGTTTGTAATTAGTCATTGTTACTCCATGTATATTTGATAAGAAAATGAGTGTATACAGACAGTAATAAAATGATGGGATTTTTTTCTCATCCAGAGCAAGGTAATAAAGCCACTAAGATGCAAAGTGTTGCTGAGTGTGAGAGAACATGTGAAAAAAAAACACAAAAATATTATTAAGGAGAGAGAACAATAAAAGAACAGGAATTAAGAAGACAAAAGATAATGTTGACTTGGAAGCAAGAGGCTAGAAAAGAGTTAAACAAGTGAGATTTTAAGAGAAGAAACTGTGGGCCTAGAACTTATGGTTGTAGACTGATGTTGGGATATCATAACCACTTCAGCCTTCTCTGGTTGATATAAAAACAGATGACCTTAAAGATTGCAGCAGAAATTGGATCCACTTGTATCACAATGTCATGGGGAAACCAATAAAACTCTGGTAGTATTGACTGGTACTGCTGACTTGTCCCTGTTTAGTGGCAGTCATTCATTTTGTATTTGTTTTTAATATCCGATGATAGTATGTGATATATAATAATGATTTTAATAACTATTAGTAATATATGATAGTTTACAACCACAATGATGTTGTTAAACTTTGTTGATGATCAATCATAATCTATATTATAAAGATCTGATTTGCATATATTTGTACTTTTTATTGCAAAAACAGCACATCATAGTGCAAAATTTGTTAGTGAAATACTGCAAAATGCATTAACTTTCAGAATAAATACACTTCTAATCCAATCAGATCATCAGTTTCTGTGTAATTTTTAATTAAGTATCAAATTAAAAAAAAATGTTTTCCCAAAGGAGATAACTCTAGATTTATTAGCTGCTAATTACTATTAGAAAATTGATATATCAAATCAAGTTCAAAATGAAACAAACAAATTGCAAGTTCAAACTTGAAGATCCAGGGAGCAGAAAGAAATATCAAAATCACAAATTGCAGGTCAAATGTCAAAAATCCCAATACAAGTAAAAGGCTAGAAATCCACTGCACAGTCCCATACAAAACAAAAACACACCAAAAACAAGATGGGCATAAACATGATGCTCACCATTTTTTGAATGTCAACAACTTTTATCGATGGAATAATTTATTTTCATTGATTGATAGTTGGATAAAAGAAAGCATATCTGAGATGTATTTAAAGCAACAGCTGCTACTGACCTTATTTTGGTTATTTTGTTCTCAGCCTATTGTACAAAACACACATGCCCTTTTTTTTTTTTTTTTTTGCAATAAATGACTTTCTCTTTTGCCATAATTACAAAACTGTTTTTCTTAATAAGTTTCCTTAAGAAAATAAGAGAAATAAGCAGGGAGTAATCCTTGACCTGTCTGCACTCTCCTCCATTATTGGTATATAAGGGATGATCCATTAATGATCATTAATAATAGTAATTCAGCTTAGTGATAATTGTAAATAATTATAGTATAAATTATATAAATAGTGGCTTAACATTAAGGTTATTGATTTGTTTTTTACTGTTTATCAACACTTTATGGGTTATTTAAAGCTGAAACTTATTTTATGGGTTCTAAGAATAATTCTTTTGCTTGTTTGTGAGTGAATATTGCACTTTTTTGGAAACTAACAATGGTTTTTATAACCCAATACGTCCTACTATTTAACCCATAGTTGGGGGAAGAAGAGATAGATTTAAGACTTTCCTGAGGGTATTTGTGCGTAAGTGAATGCAACAAACACAAATGGAATTTGAACTCTGATCTCCAGTTTCTGACATTAATTTGAAGGTAGAATTTTATCTGTATATCAAATTATTTATTTTTAAAAAATTACAATCTATATTTGAAAAAATATATAAGTAAAAATAACTTTTGTAGCGGATCATGAAATTTTCCGAGTTTTAATCTCTCTGCTCATTAATATTAGATAATTTATTTATTCCTATTTTCTTTTTTGCAGGTAAGTCTTTTATGGTGCCAGATAAGCTGCAGGTTTATTTAGAACCCTGAATGACCAACTGATATTACTTGATCTGGGCAAGAATGTGAGTGCACTTTCATTGGCTGCCATATTTGTTTCTGAAAATATTCACTAAAAATCAGACTTAAAAAAAGTTATCTTCTGGAAATAAATTTGCTAAAAGATTTATTAGTCTGCAAAAATTTTTATATCCTGTTTAGATGATACTGTTCATGTGAAAGATAAAAAAATTACTTTTAATCTTTATTTCTGCTGTAAATATTTTATCTTTTTCAAAGCACATAACTATTTAGAAATCTGTGCTTATAAATAAATATTTATCAATATATTTATTAACAAGATGGCCGACTGATTGTTAAGCAAGTAAGGCCTCTTTGGTTTGAAAGGACATAGAACATTTTCTTTATTAAGATTTCTTGAGTGCGTTGGCTTATAGACATAATATACACAGTTTAAAACAGAAACAAGGCATCTATTTGAAATATGAGTATCCACTATAACATTTAAAGTAATAAAAATATTGATTCAAAAATAAATCCATTAATTCTTTAGAAACTGATTTGGTTATGTTTCAGACACTAAACTGAGAAGATATGGGCTTTTGAGAAAAATCTGAAATAAGGAAAAGTGCTTTCCTTAAAAAGGGATAAAAAAAAAACCTTGTTGGACTGTGATGCTCTCTGTGACTGGGCGGTCTAAGGCATGTTGGATCAAATGATAGTTTCATCTACAAAGTGGGATGCAGGTTCAAACCCTGCCGGAGACTTCATTCTCTTTATTAAGATTTCTCAAGTATGTAGGCCGGTAGACATCATACACACTGTCACACTCTCTATATCTCTGAGATGAGGTATTATGATGACTTGCATTATTTACATTATTCGGACTGTTATCCTCATCTTCATTGCCATATTCCCAGCAGATAAAGACGATTAGATCCAGTGACTAGACCCAAAGAGTTGTGAGTTCAATACCAGGACACAGCAGTGGTGAACCAAAAACTTGGAGAGTTGAGTTAAAGGGAAATAACTGAGACATCCAGAAGAGGCATGACATGTGGAACTAGAATAAAGGGTTCGGTTCAAAATTCTAATCAACTGAAGAAAGCTGGAGTGTACAACAGCCAAAACATTGTGAATATGGCAATGATGATGAGGATAACAGTCCGAATAATGTAAGTAACACTGTCACACTGTTTAAAATAAAAATGAGGCATCTATTTCAAATACGGATATCCACTTAAAATAATGTTTGAATTAATATATTTATTTTATCTTTATTTTGGACTATTTTCCTGGTTTTCAGGTAGAATTGGAGCATGAATTGTTCAGCATTCATTCGTCATTATCAGGCAATCATTGTTGATTAATGATGGTGTGTTTATAAGTATGCATTTTGTATCTTTTCTTTAATCATTTCATTCCAAACAAGGCAATACAGCCACTAAGATGCAAGGGTTTACTAAGTATTAGAGAATATGAAAACAAAAGCATTATTAAGGAGAGAGAGCAATAAAAAAGCAAGAATTAAGAAAACAGAAGATAATGGTTGACATTCATTTTGAAATTTTAAAGAACAAACTTGACACTGAAAAGCAAGAAGCCAGAAGAGATTTTCACAAGCAAGAAGTGTGGTAAAAGAAACTGTTAGCATAGAACTTACAGTTGCATCTAGGCATTTCAAGTGTAAAATTATGAGACCTTGCCGCCAATCCAGTACTGTGCTTAAATTCATAAAGTCTAGATACCATAGAGGAAAGTTCATCAGGACAATTACCATGAAAGTATTTATAGAAAGGGCATTTTTTAATCATTTCACCCCAAGCAAGGCAATAAAGCCACTAAGACACAATTGTTAGAGAATATGAGAAAAATATACTGTTAAGAAGAGGCAACAACAAAAGAACAGAAATTAAGAAGACAGAAGATAACAATTGACATTGCATTTAAATTTTTGTTGATCAAAATTGACAGGTAAGTAAAAAGCCCGAAGAAAGTTCCACAAGTGAGAAGTGCAATAGAAGAAACTGTTAGCATAGAACTTACAGTTTCATTTAGCCATTTCAAGTGGAAAATAAAAATGCTGCCAATCTAGTTTTTCGCTTAAATTCATAGTCTAGGTACCATAGAGGAGAGTTCATCAGAATAATTATGAAGAAAGTAAAAGTAAAAGTATAGAAAAGTCACAGGGAAGGGAAACTGACTGAATCTGAGATGCCAGGTCAGGACTAATAAGATTGCAAATTCTTCTTTAGATTTTATTATACATTTTATGGTATCTATTATTTCTTCATGCAATACTTAGTGTCATATCAAATCTTTTTCAAGTATTGCATTTTTATGCCTCAGTTTCTCATATGCAATGTCATTTTTCTTTTTTCTTTACGAACAGACATATCAAATATATTTCAAATTTTCATGTTGAATTTCTGGTCAAGTTTTTTTTAAATATAATTAATATGCCCATTCCTAAATTTTATTGATGCTGGATTGTTGTCTTTTATAGTTATGGATTCTAATATTTGTAATCATTTTTACACATTATATGATATTGTATTTTTGTATGCTTGATAAGTATTTGGGGCATTTCTTATTGTGTCTTCTAGCACTATTGGTTGGTGATTATATATACTTGAGTCAATAGGTAAATATTGATTTAATATATACTTGAGTCTGTAAGTAAACATTGGTCATATTTATACTTGAGTCTATATGCCAACATTGATTGATTTTACACTTGAGTGATTAGGTAAACATTGGTCAGGTTTATACTTGAGTCTGACTAACCATTCAGAATGGTAATGTTAGTCATTTCTCTATAAGGAAACATTTGGCATTCATTGACCAAGCATCCAGTACTGTTTTCAGTTGAAATTTATAAGGTCTATTTCTGAAAACACTTTTTAGGAAAACAGCTTTCTCAAGTCCAGTAGCTGTTATCACTCTTTCCAGTATTGATGGGGTTTCCTTCCTAACCTTTTATTTGAAGTTGTGTAGAATCTCAATCTTTTGATTATGCCATTATTTTTTCTGAGTTACATGCACTATCCATAGGTACCTCACTAAAATTGCATTTCACATTTTTTAAGTTACATTTTAACATCCTCATAAAAGGTACATCTTTAAAACTAGATTTTCATATTCTTCATCAAATGAACATATCCAAAATTACATTTTCACTTTCTTCATCAAAGGCACCTTTCTAAAATATCATTATTTTCTTGAGTTACATGTGTTATACATTTTAGTTGTTGCTGCTGTTGAAAGTCCTCGAGTGATGTGGTTTCTGTTATTTAGTACAGTTCTTTGTTTGTGATTCTGTAATGTTCAGGATTGTTGCCAAAATCCTCAGATTTTACTCACTCAAAGGAAATGTGCATCAAGGAAAGGGTATGCTAAAATGAAAAATATTTCTGAAACATATGTTTTAGGTACTTATATTATCTGATTTCACTTAGTTTCTTTGTCTTTTTGTTTAAGTTTTTATCATTTTTCTTATTAAATAACCCACATTGTGATAATAGAAGATCTGCCTAGCAAAGTGAAATGTAAGAACCTGGACACAAATTTACTATGGATGATCTAGTGATTAAAGCATTTTCTAAACATATTTGTCTTAGTAAATTGCTTTCTCTTTTAATTAAAGTAGAATTTTTTAAATTCAAATTATGGTCAGATTCATTATGGTCAGCATTTTTGTGTTTAGCAAAAGAGCACTTTTGTGTTCATATTGTTTTGTAAAAGACCCTTTTGCATTCATATAATCTCTTATTTAAATTCCTTGAGATTTCTCCCATATATTGTTTTTTAGTTGTTGCTGCTGTTGAAAGTCCTCAATTATTACAGGTGATAAAAAAAAACTTTTTTCTTGATATATAAAAATTTATGTTTTATTTCTTTTCATATATATATATATATATATATATATATATATATATATATATATATTTATATTCTTTGTTTGTGTTTAAATTAGGATATAGAAATCCACTGACATAGTTTTTTATTTAGTACAGTTCTTTGTTTGTGAATTTTGACAAATGGAACCATTTTAGTTGTTGGGAAACTTTGTTTGTGAAAATGCATTATGAAATCTATTTTTCTGTTATTTGGAAATTCTTTGTTTCCATTTGTGTCCATATATATATATATATATATATATATATATATATATATATATATAATAAAAAGACACTTAATTATTTTCACTAATATTCCATGACCATGGAATATTTGGTACAGTTCTTTGTTTGTGATTCTGTAGCACCAGTCCACAAGGTTCAAAGAAGGATGATCTTTGCCAAGACACTCCTTTGAGGATTCATTATATTATATCCTCCATTTTGGTTATTTGCTGGACATTGAGTTCTATCTGTTATTCTATCCTTTGGAATTTTTATTCAAAAATATATATGTATGTGTATGCATGTATGTGTATATATTTATATATTTTGTTTATGTATGTGTATATTTACCACTTTCATATTATCTATTTATCTATCTATATATATATATATATATATATATATATTACAATAAACGTGCAATCAATTTACAAATACATGAATTATTCATACAAAACTAATGCAAAGGTTAATGATTTAAATGGCAAGACATCCATCTTTTGCAAACGATTCAAATAGTACACAAAACCTCTAAATCCGTTATGCATGAGTTGATCCTTGTTTATATAAATTTCTTTTCAGTTACATTTGATATCCATTTTAGTTGTTATTTTTACTACAATGCTTTCGTCTGTTCCTACAGACATGATCGTCAGGTATATAATAGATGTTGTTCTTGGTTTTTTTCTCTTAGTAATAAGAGGACATCAAAAATATATGTGTATTGTATCCTTTCAAATGCTATTAAAAATGAGTTATTGGTTTTGAACGTTTAGCACAGTTCAACGTTTGAGTTTGATTTTGAATTTTTTAAAATGTCTGCGTCTATATCCAAATATGGTAATGAACAAATGTTTTTACTGGTAAATTTTTTACTGTCAAAGTGGCATGAACTATATTGTTCAATAATTACAGTAATGTCTTTGTTTGTGACTTATTAACAAAAAGTTTTACATGGATCAGATATTTAAATTACAATAAACGTGCAATCAATTTACAAATACATGAATTATTCATACAAAACTAATGCAAAGGTTAATGATTTTACCAGTAAAAACATTTGTTCATTACCATATTTGGTATAGACGCAGACATTTAAAAAAATTTACTATGGATTCAAAATCAAACTCAGCGTTGCTTTTCTGCCTCAAAAACAAAAAATATATGTCAATAACTTTTTTTTTTTGTGTTTTTGCAATAGCATTTGGATACAATACATTCATATATTTTCGATGTCCTCTTATTACTAAGAGATAAAAAACCAAGAACAACATCTATTATATACCTGACGATGTCTGTTTTTAAACATGGAACCATTTTAGGAAACTGAAAATTTCGTCTGAAATCTAGCCATTGATAAAATAAAAAACCATTATATTCCATGACCAATGCTATTAAAATTAAAACTTTATTGGTTTGAATAAAACATAACTGGTTTCCTCTTGGACTAATACGGCAGAAATTTATAAAACAAGGATCAACTCCATGCATAACCTCTAAATCCGGTATAGATGAGATTTAGAGGTTTTTGGTTTTACTATTTGAATCGTTTAAAAATGAGTCCTCTTGCAAGATGGATGTCTTCTATGTATGGTAATGAACAAATTTAAATCATTAACCTTTTTGTTAGTTTTGTATGAATAATTTATGTATATATATATATATATATATATATATAGTTTTATGAAAAACTAGGTAATCCATATGGGTAAACCTAAGGAGGATAAATATATATATATATATATATATATATAGTGGACTCTCCTGTCGTATTCGATGTATGAGGGTCAAGCAACTCAGTTCCTAGGAACCAACAGCCAGACACCAGCACATGTGATTTGATTATAGTGGTGAAGGCTTTGTGTAGAACCAACCACACTTTTTGAAGGGCTGAATACAGAGACCTGGTGGTGCTCTACGTGCTACAATGTCCATAAACGACTCTCCGCAGGTTCTGAAGTCAGAGTTGTCCTTCTCCTAGAACAGTTGCCATCCAAGCCTATAGAACACAGTCTGTGCTGCTATTTTACCCATACCTGGAGGAAGAAGAAGAGGATTAATACCTTTCCCAAAAGTATTAGCACATAAGTGAATGTAATGTCTTTGAGTGGAATTTGAACTCGGCTCTCTGATTCCTCAATCTGAGCCACTATCCACTACCTCCACTGTGCCTCCTACTCATATACATGCAGACACATGGTCAAGTGATTAGAATGTTTGCTTTTGTTATATTATAACTGCTATGAAGAGCATTCTAAGTAATGCTTTGGCTACTTGTCGTGATACCTTTATTAATTAATCCGAAGACTGATTCTAAATGGCTTCTTCTTCCCTAACCCCTGACCTGGAGCTCTTTATAGTTACAGACTAGTACATATAGTCAGTGGGGATGTACTATTTACTCCACAACATCCCCCCCCTTTTGAGATTAATACTTTTATAAATATTTTTATTTTTTATTAGTATTAGTATTTCCCCCTGCCTCTTTCTGGAGTGTTTGCCAACGTACTTGACTTTGTAGCATTTCCGTCTTAGATCCACAACCAGTTCTTCAGTACACTTTCTGTTTCTGGAACTTGTCCTTATAGGTTCCATGACTTGTTGTGATGATGGTACACTGAAGACATAGCATTTTTATCAGTTCTTCCAGTGTTTCAGATCTTTCATCGATGAACCTTTATTTCAGTTAATTATGTTCAAATCTTTTCACTTTTACCATGTAAATCAACGTCCCGATTCTTGCTGATATTATGCTGACTTCCCACATTTCTTTGCCATCCTTATATGCTCTAAATAACACTTTATTGCCAACCTTGAAACTTTTCATTTCAGTTTTGTTATTCATTTGTGTTATTTGACTTGGTAATAATTTGTCAAACACTGATTTCCCTTTTCTGGCAAACATTAATTCTACCAGCGACATGCCTGATGGTGTATTGGGGTTAGATGTTAGACAGTAAACTCACAGAAGATTTTGAAGTGCTTCATCATTTACTTTCTCAAGACTTTCTTTCTTCAATGCTCTTTTAAACATTCCCACAAACTGTTCCACTTGTCTGTTCGACCTTCGGTGATATGGTGGGGTTGTAATATGCTCAGTGGAGAACATCTTACAAAAGTCTTTGAATTCTTTACTTGTGAATTATGTTCCATTATCAGAGACTATGGTATCTGGTATGCCATATCTGACAAACAGTTCATACAAGAAATTCACTGTCACTGAAGATGTTGGATTTTTGTGCTTACAAATTTCTGGACATTTTGTAGAACTATCAACTACCACAAGATAATGTGATCTGTTCATAGGACCTGCAAAATCTATATGCAGTCTTGACCATGATGAGTCTCTCTTTGATCAAAAGGTTCTATCTTTGTGAAAAGGTAGTTTTGCTGCCAGAACAGAACCTCTGCAAGTTTTCACTATTTTTTTCAATATCTTGATCCATTCTAGTCCAAAAAACTAGTCTAGTATACAAAAGTATACTAGACTAGTATAGAGATTTCATTCATCAGAGATTTCATTCTTGAAATACTAAGATGTCCACAATGAAAATTCTTCAACATTTGCTTCTGTAACACACTCATATTACAACCCTTTGGCTGAACATTACTACACTGTTGCATAGTGAGTAAGCATTTAAGTCTGGATTTTCTTCTTTGTGACTTTCTTTCAATTGCATTTTTATTTTTTCAATAAAGACGTCATTTTCCGCTTTTTCTTTCATTTCTTCCAGGGTAACTGGTAATTCTTCTACTACATTGCACAAAATGTTTCTTATTTTTATTTCACTTTTTAGTGCTGCAATGACCATGTCCTCAAATGGTTCTGCACTTTTAGGGATTAATCTTGATAATCCATCCGCATGTCCTAATTTTTTTAGCCGGTTGGTACTCCATCATAAAATCATAGTTTAATAAGATGGTAGCCAAGTGTTGTAGTCTATTAGTTGTATGTGTATGTATTCCTTTCTTTGAACCATGTATTGTTAACTGAGGCCTGTGGTCTATTTGCAACCTAAACAGAGCAAATATAATTATTAGAGACTCTCTTTTTTATCTGGCTGTAATTTTTCTCTGCTGGTAGAAGTGAGTGTGAAGCATGAGTGAAAGCTTTTATTTTACTGCCATCATCTTTGTGTAAAATCACTGCTCCAATACTGTACTCACTAGCATCTGATGCTACTACAATTTCAGCTTTTGGATCATAGTGTGCTAATGTTAAATCTGACATGAGTCTTTTTTTCTATTTGATCAAACGCCTTTTGACAGTTATCATTCCAGTTCCACTTTATTCCTTTTTTGAGTAGATTCAATGGAATCTCTCAAATTATATATATTATGTATATATATTTGATAGTAATTAGCCAGTCCTAGAAAAGCTTGTAAGATAGTCATGTTTGTACATTGAGGTATATTTTTAATTACACTTACCCTTGCTGGATCTGGTTGACAACCATTTTTATCTATAGTTTTTATTATATATATATATATAAATAAATAATATTATTGATAATTAGTAGGTATAATTCCAAAGAGGATATAAATCCAAACAGAGCTTAATGTAAGAACAGAGCAAGTATAATAATGAAACAAAAACCCTTTATTCTACATTCAACAACATCACTTGATAAGATACCAGAAGTGTTGAGAGAAAATGGCTATTTTTGTAGTGATTTTATTACATATTTATGTTATAATTTTCAAAGAAATTATATTTGCTCTACTCAGTATTGAGTACTCTTTATAGAATAGTATTTTTTGGTTATTAGAATTTATTCTGTATACACCAATCCTATATGTGTGTGTGTATATATATATATATATATATATATATATATATATATATATATATATATATACACACACACACAAACACAGAGGGGGTATCAAAACTACTTTTACAAACTTTGAGAGCATGGTTTCTTACACCAAAGCAAGGACAAAAGTTTATGTAAACATATATCCACAAATCCTTCACTTTTGAGTTATTAAGTTTAAAGAAATTTTACGGTAGATGGCACTGTGTTGTCATGTAGACTAGGTTACATTTGTCATTCATGTACATTTGTGGCTAGTCTGTCTTCAACATTTAATGTGTGTAGTAGTGAGTTACCTGAGAAGTATTCCCTTTAACAATGGCAGGATATTCATATCGTGAGCAGGCAGATATGATTTTTTACATATAGATGTGTGAATATTAATGGAAGCAAGGTTGCATGGCTGGATCAGATTGCATTTCCAGACTGAAGGTAGCTGAGTTATCCGCACTTCTGCTGTTTATTGTCATCTTTCTGAGACATGATCTGTGGCATTGCTATAAACCTATTATACACATAGGATGTGAAGCTGGTTTCATACAAGCCTATTATACTCATAGGATGTGAAGCTGGTTTCATACAAGCCTATTATACTCATAGAGTGTGAAGCTGGTTTCATACAAGCCTATTATACTCATAGAATGTGAAGTTGGTTTCATACAAGCCTATTATACTCATAGAATGTGAAGCTGGTTTCATACAAGCCTATTATACTCATAGGATGCTTGAAATAGTAATCAAGGACAACTTCTTGTTTGGCAACCAGGTTGTTGGAATAGAACCCAGTCATTAAGTAAGGAGTGACTACTTGCTCTGTAATGTCTGCCACTTTAAATATTATCAATGCAAATGATATAATTTTCTCCCTTGCACTGGTCATGTCAGGTGGCAGTGTCTTTATGATAATGATGGTGGAAGATGTTTTTGCACTATTTTGATTTAAGAATGTCACAACAACACAAACTGACATGTGAAGACAAGATACTTTAAAAACCAACTTGTATATTCATTTTTATGATTTTCTGAATGAAACAAAATTCAAATATTTATTTCATGAAAATAATTTTGAAAAATTATTTAAAAAATAAAAATTTAAAAAAGTAATGAAAGCATTTCCTTTAAATATATAAATATGTTAAGTGCCAAGTTCAAATATTATTTTTTAAAGATTCACATTTATCTTATGATTTTTTGAGAATGAAAAAAATCAAATGTTTTTTTGTTTCATGAAAATAATTAACCAAAATAAAATTAAAAGAAACACAGAGAATTTCTTTTAACTTTATTTGTTAAGTGCCATTTATAAATTTTCTATGCACTGTTGATTATCATACATGAGGCAATGTTTACCGTTTTTAAAGACAATCTATCTGTACAAAAAGTAATATCTACAAAATATATTTAAATTATTATTTTTTTTTTTAAGTTAATAAAAACAATTGAATAGTTTAAGAAGTTACTTAGAACAATATCAACATTTTAGAGGACATGGAGCATTAGGATGATTGTCTTTAATTATAATCTTTCTCGGAAATCCTGCACATACATAGGAAAAAACTCTAAACTTTGCAGGGTCATATCTTCTAAAGTAGACTGAAAACCCTCACAAAATTTTTTGGTGAACTTGAGCAGGCATTGTAGATGTTAGGCAAAAAATATTATGAAAATTGAAGAGGACGTATTTTTGATAGACTGACTGTAAGCTACATAGGTAAAAAGTTGTTGATTTTGGAGTCATGTATTTGGGTGAGTAAAATAAAATTTTCTATCAAGTGTAGGCTTAAGATTTCAGAAATATTGAAGGTATGGGAGTATTTTTCTTTCATTTTTAAAAAACACTGAAATTCAGCAATGTTGTGCGGCCTTAATTTAGAGGCAAAATAGGAAAATTATACGCCCATCCTTAAAATTGGAACAGTAAAGTCTAGCGCAAAATAATTTGGCACACTTTCCTAACTCATGAAGGGGAACATTTGTGCCAAATTTCAAGTAATTCTGTGTCAGTGGGTGCAGATTTCAACTTTTTGTTGGTGTTTTGACATGGAATGATGCATGTGATATCCATTTTAGTTGTTGCTGCTGTTGAAAGTCCTCAAGTGATGTGGTTTCTGTTATTTGGTACAGTTCTTTGTTTGTGATTCTGTAGCAGCAGTCCACTAGGTTCAAAGAAGAATGATCTTTGCCAAGACACTCAGGCTTCATTATTTTCTCTTTTTAGTTACCCATTTTAGTTGTTGCTGCTGTTGAAAGTCCTCAAGTGATGTGGTTTCTGTTATTTGGTACAGTTCTTTGTTTGTGATTCTGTAGTAGCATCCACAAGGTTCAAAGAAGGATGATCTTTGTCAAGACACTCAGGCTTCATTATTTTCTCTTTTAGTTACATGTGATATCCATTTTAGTTGTTGCTGCTGTTGAAAGTCCTCAAGTGATGTGGTTTCTGTTATTTGGTACAGTTCTTTGTTTGTGATTCTGTAGCACCAGTCCACAAGGTTCAAAGAAGGATGATCTTTGCCAAGACACTCAGGCTTCATTATTTTTCTTTTTAGTTACATGTGATATCCATTTTAGTTGTTGCTGCTGTTGAAAGTCCTCAAGTGATGTGGTTTCTGTTATTTGGTACAGTTCTTTGTTTGTGATTCTGTAGTCCACCAGTCCACAAGGTTCAAAGAAGAATCCATTTTAGTTGTTGCTGCTGTTGAAACACCTCAAGTGATGTGGTTTCTGTTATTTGGTACAGTTCTTTGTTTGATTCTGTAGCATCAGTCCACAAGGTTCAAAGAAGGATGATCTTTGAAGACACTATCCATTTTAGTTGTTTCCGCTGTTGAAAGTCCTCAAGTGATGTGGTTTCTGTTATTTGGTACAATTCTTTGTTTGTGATTCTGTAGCACCAGTCCACAAAGAAGGATGGTCCTTGCTAAGATCTATAGGATTCATTTGCTCAAAGACATTTTCAACCAAACAGTCACATACAGCTGATAGTTTAGATATTTCTGAATGAATTTGATATCATCTATGATATCCATAGTAAAGTATTGATCTGATAAGGCTATTTAAAAACATGTTTAAAGTTTCTTTGTCAATGTTTTGGTTTTGTAGTAATTTGTGATGTTGTGTAACTCTACCTCTAATGCAGCCTTAGAAAAAAAAACTCATACTTAAAATCAAAAAGAGACACTTGAAATTTCTGATACACATACTGAAGGATAGTTTGGAAAATTTAATATTCACAGGACATATTGAGGAAAGCGAAACTGCTGTAATAGGTTGTGTCAATCGATGACAGTGAAGATGACGAGAAGAAATTTAGTTACACCTATTTAGTTAAATCAAGGTCATCATGACAATCTTTGTTTGGCTGCAGGTGTTTAATCAAAGTCAAGAATATGAAGAAAAATCTCAAAGACAGGAAAGACAGACTTATCGCCAGAAATGGAATCGGTATTAATGAGCAGTAATAATCAATTGGTGCCATGATTCTGAAATCACAGACAATTATGCCATATAAAGGTATTAATTGAAGACAACTTCACCGATAAAAATCTCCCCCCTCCTCCTGTTAGCAAACAGAGTTAAGCTCACTGCTAGTTAAGCACTGATCTTATCCATACATCAAGGTCCTTTGGGAGATGATGACAGAGGTTAACAGCATGCCTAAAGAGGTGTGCCACAACTTTGTATTTAGAAGAGTCAGAGCTGTCAGTGCCAGAGAAGCAAAGCCTGACTGAGCTATCAGCAACAAGAGAGAGGAGAAAAGATGGTGCTCGTGAAATAAATTATTTATTCTATGGTTTTTGTCAACCAGAAGGCATGTATAAATGCTAATAGTAATGGACTTTGATTGAGTAAAGCCTGTAGATCTTGGCAAGGAACCTCCTACTTTGAACCTTGTGGACTGGTACTATAGAATCACAAACAAAGGACTGTACCAAATAACTGAAACCACATCACTTGAGGACTTTCAACAGCAGTAACAACTAAAATGGATATCCCATGTAACTCAAAAAGAAAATAATGAAGCCTGAGTGTCTTGGCAAAGATCATTCTTCTTTGAACCTTGTGGACTGGTGCTACAGAATCATAAACAAAGAACTGTACCAAATAACAGAAACCACATCACTTGAGGACTTTCAACAGCAGCAACAACTAAAATGGATATCAAATGTAACTGAAAGAGAAAATAATGAAGCCTGAGTGTCTTGGCAAAGATCATCCTTCTTTGAACCTTGTGGACTGGTGCTACAGAATCACAAAGAAAGAACTGTACCAAATAACAGAAATCACATCACTTGAGGACTTTCAACAGCAGCAACAACTAAAATGGATATTGCATATGACTTGAAGAGAAAATGATGATATAATCAAGATGTTGATGTTGCACACTACTATTTGAAATGAAAGATTTGGGAGGAAGATGCCAAGAATATTGGAAAACGCAATAAAGCTATTGGGTAGAGAAACCTGTTTTCCTAAAAAAAAATGTTCCCTTTTATGGAAATGGCTAATATTATTTTTATCATTTCCTTATATGGAAACATTCAAGTTTCACTGATCAAAGAGCCAGTGCTATTTGAGTTACACTTCTCTTTGTTTCTGGTTCTTGTTAAAGTCTACTTCAACTCTATACTTCTAGTGTCTCTGCCTAAACTCTGAAATTTTGTTTACTATTAACTTTTTTTTTTTTTTTTCTCAGTAGGACTGGATAGTTTTGTCTATCATTCAGTTCACACTCCTCCCCAGTCTTTTGAACAGGAGTAGAGGTTTATCCTTAGGTTCTTGTTTAGAAAAGTTTTTGGTTCCTTCTAAAGTCATTTTATTTTCTTTCACTTCCATTATATCTTTGTGTCTTGGCGGCATTATCACCTTGCTTAGGGTGAATTGATTAAAAATTATGAAAAAAGGAAGGTTTATCTTGAATCCTACTTCTTAGTAGAGGGTCTGAGTTTAAAACACATTTACAATCAATATGATTAAAAGCAGTTGTGTAAATAAACAGACTTTTGCTTGCATCATTGTTTGGTGATCACAAACAAGAAAATAAATTTTATTTTTATCATTAAGAAATTAATTTTAACCTATTAAGAAAACTATTATTAATACTGGATATTTTTAAAACATATAATTTATATCCAATAATAATTTTATAATTTATACTGGATTTTATGGTGGGATCGTTTTGTGAACTGCTTAGTGAAAGTTAATAAAAGAAATCTGTTGAGGAAAATTTCATGAAACTCAAAGTATGTAGTGTAAAATGATAAGTGAACTGCTTTATATTAATTATTAATAATTCATCATTAATAATTATTATTACTCTATATTTTGAGTTGTGTATTTACAAGGACTAAATTTAATAGATATATTTACCAAAATTACAAAAAATATCTTGAAATAATAAAGAGTCAATAAAATTCAATAAAATTGCCATTTACTTCAATCATGACCTCTAGATGACTTTAGAATCTCCTGCAACTCTTGTAGTTAGTCTCCTTTTTTTTAAGTTGGAGAATACTGCCATAATCCCTGCCTTTTGTATTACAAGGAGTTTTGTTGGTCTCTTGCACAACCGTGCCTCACACATACTAATCAAGGGGGGTTGCAAGTCTTGGGAGTTAGATGGCCAAATGTAAGGGATGATGTGGTTACAGAAATTGTCTGACAGCCCTGACTGGGTTCTCCTGCCTGTGTGGAATGGTGCAGTGTCCTTTTGTCAGACATAGGGTCTTCCAGAAGCCACCCTCTTGGCCCAGGCAGCACTAGCTTCTCAAGGAACTTGATGTAGGCCCCCGTGTTGTCCGAGGCCATCATCAACAAATTTGGGAGTTCTTATCAGAACAATCAGAGTGAGTTTTTCCAAACTGCTATACCTTCGTAATCACCATTAGACTCACCCAACTGTTTCTGAATCCTCTACACTGTCCTCAAATTGACACACAAACACTCTGTATTACGCCACTTCCCTCCATCGCTTCCTGTCTGATGCTGCCCTTACAGCCTTGGCCACCATCATTCCAGTCTACCCTTTGATACCATCAAACCAAGATATGGGTGGTTATCCCTGGTACCGCTCGCCCTCCAGTGGGCCTGGAAGAATGTCCTTATCAAAGTTGCCTCTTCATGTAATATGTGCACAGTAAACGAGCTACATTAATGCCATCTACTCTCTCAGTACGTACTTTGTTCTGATGGTATCTAGCACTCACTTATTCGTACATCTCACTGTCTATGGCACTCTAAGGATGCTGCAGTATGTTCACATCTCAAAAGCATCAATCCAATGTCTTTCTTGTCTTGGTCAGTGCCCATGACTCACATCCATAGCAATAGCAGTGGCTTGTAGTAAATTCAATGAATTAAACCAATAAAAAGCAAAGAAAAACATATTTTAATTTATTGAAACGAAATCAAAAAAAAAATAAATAAATAAAAAAACAGAATTATAACAACAATAGCAAATGATGACTGCAACAAAAAAAAAAACAAGGTCAGGATCTTGAAAGAGTCATGGGGAAAAAATTGAGAATCAGTGAACATTTCTTGTGTTTCTCTAAAATGGAGGAAATGAAAAGATTGCTAAAGTTGAAGACTGAATAGATCAAGGAACTAATGAACAATAGGAATTGGCATTTACCATAATTCCAGTTGAATAACATCATTAATTCTTGATAGCTAAACAGTCAACCACTCATTTCCTAATGGCAAATCATCACGTGACAGAAATAAATCTTTGTGTTTGTTGATGACGAATTGGCAGATCATACACTGAGTTAGATGGCATATTGTTAAGTAACCAATAAACTAGCTCTGGGCATAACTAACCCATAGAGGTGTTGATAGGCCACTAAACAAATCCAACCAATAAATAGCAGCTTGTAAGAAGTTACATAATGTATGTATAAATGAATTCCCTTGTACCCAAAAATGCACACACTCATTCACAGTTGCTTATGGCCATATGTTGAAACACTGCTTCCTGTATGATCACTAAAGTTAAGCAACATCAAGCCTGGTCAGTACCTGGATAGTGACTGCTTGGGAATAACAGTTGCTGTAAGCTTAGATGTGCAGGTGGGATAATGGATAATGGCTCTGAATTGTTAATCAGAAAGCCAAGTTCTAATTCCCATTGGGTTCGTTATATTCACTTACATGCAGATACTGTTGGGAATGGTATGAACCTACATCTTCTCCCTCAGCTATTGGTTAATTAGTAACACTTGTATCATTAAATTATTATTATCTTCAAAAAAAGAAAAAATATTTTTACAATGTAAAAATATTTTCTGGTTTTAAATAACTTGCAAATGGTTGATAAGCCATAAAAAAACAAATCAATCATTCACAGTTAAAATACACATGCATGCATGCACACACACACACACATTTATATATTTAAATAGTTAATTGGTTTTTCAATCCAAGATTATTTATTATTACTATAAACATTACTTTTTTTTTTTACTGTTGTTCACTCACTAGAAAGCCCAAGAGCCACTCAAAGTAGAGCATTAGTGATGGATGTAAAGAGAGAAGGAAGAGGTGTATATTATGAGAATATATAGGATAGATATCAGTTGACACTAGATTCTAGTAAATGGGGAAGCATCCTTTTGGGAATCTGCTGAAAGTGCTACTTTGGGGAAGAATTTGTCTGAGAGGAACATCCTTTATACCAAAGGAATATGAAGAAAAATGAGGATGATTTGACCCTGTGTACATAGCATAGTGGATTTAGCAAGTACACATGCTTGAATAGACATCCCTGTTTTTTTGGCCTATCACCCGGTTCACACTCCTCTCCAGTCTTTTGAACAAGAATAAAGGATTATCACTTGTTCCCTGTTTAGGATTGGGTTTCTGTTTTTTTTTTTCTTTTCCTTCTCTTTGACTCTCAGCAGCCCATTGTGTCTTAGTGGTATTATTGCTTTACTTGAGTGAACTGATAAAAAAAAAAGTGAAATTAATGTCTGCCAGCCTAGCAACTGAGAAATCCTACTAAAGAAAAAGTCAGGAGGCACATTTTCTTTCATAGGAACTCTCAATATCTAGGCTGGTAGACGTTAATTCCACTGCTGTGCTCAAATACATTTGAATAAAGTCAAAAGAAAAACTTATATTAGCTGACATGTTTCATCCTCTGAGAGACTTTATCAAGGCAAATGCAAAAGATTTTATTTTGTAACAAGTATTTCTATACAAGAGAAAACATGTTCTTGGTTTTTCAAATTTTTTAAATTTAAGGTGGCTCATAAATATTCATCAGGTTAGCCAAAAAGTCTAGGCAAGTTATGGAGGACACCAAGTAACACAATTCAATGTTTAATAAATGAAAGCGAGTAAATGAGATTCTTGAATATATTTAATGCAAATTAATATTTAAATCATTTTAATTTCAGATTAATTCATATGTTATATATTTTAAATAACATGAGGTTATGAATTTAACCATTTTCTTTTAATTTTTTAACATTTTATAGTCATGTATGTTGTCTTGGGAAAGGAGTAATTCTTTCAGGAACAGAGATATTTGAAAAAATCTAGGGTGCAGATTGATATTTTGATAAGATTCGATAGTGGGATTCTTGAGAATATTCCTGCTTAGGAAGTTACTTTCTCTTTTTTAAACTGAAATATATTTGTTTTTCTTCAAAACCCACTGAGCCATCTGGTGATTTTTATTGCAGCTAAACTGAACAGACCTTACACCCTAATTCTCGATCATGATGAATTGTAATTTCAAGCTAGCACAACCATTGATAATTTTTCAAAATAAATTTTGTCTTTCACTTGCAAAGTTTAAGAATGGTTATTCAAATGCACTCAAATGTACCATGTGCTGTGATTATTTAATTTTAATTTAAACGTAAATTCATTTTAATTTCTTTTTGCTGGTTTATACCAAGCACATCTTAGTTACAGTTTTTGAGAGAGAACAAAATCTGACGTGATCAATAGTTGAATAAAACTAGTAGACTCACCATCAATTGTTTACAAGCTCTTTTAGTATAGTCACAAATCATTAGATTTCTGTACAGGTTTATCTATCCAATTTCAGTCAGAATCAATATGTTTTCTATGGCTTATCAACCTTTTGCAGGTTATTTAAAGCCAGAAAATATTTTTACATTGTAAGAAATTATTTTTTTTGGGAGATAATAATGATTTAGTGATACAAGTTTTACTTATTAACCCATAGCTGGGGAGGAGAAGATGTGGATTTATTCCTTTCCTAAGAGTATTTGCACATAAGTGAATATAACAAACCTAACTAGACTTAGAACTTGGCTCTCTGATTACCAATTCCAAGTTATCCATTACACCACCAACACATCCAAGCTTACAGCACCTGTTATTTTCAAGTGGTTTCCCATCTAGATACTGACCAGGTTTGATGTTGCTTAACTTCAGTGATCATACAAGAACAGCTGTTTCAATGTCATGTGTTCATAAATCTGTAACAGCTGAGGAACTTAGTCCAAGGATAATAACTCTTCAGAGTCAGGGATTGATATTATAAACATGATTAAAAAACCATATATTTTTCATTTTGACAAGCATCACTGCTTAAGAAAGTTTTAAAGAATGGTAATCAACAAAAATTATTTCCTAAAGAATTCTCCCATATTTTCTATGAATGGACCACTGTATTTAATTAGTTCCGATGGCTTAAACTAATTCACTGCAGTATCTTGATACCATTATCAGCATAGATTACTCTCTACATTATAATCCTAAATATTATCCTTTCCCCTACTATGTTCTTTGAAGTTATAGTGTGAAGATTTCTATGAAGGCCCTAACTTCCATCCCAGCCTCTAAATTCATCCTTAATATATTGAAATTCATCACTGAAGATTAAATTAGTCTTCAGTTACATTTCCAACATACATAGCTTTTTTCTTATATTTTTAGATTGTAAGAAATTATTTTTCCGAGATAATAATGATTTAGTGATACAAGTTTTACTAATTAACCTATAGATAGGAGGAGAAGATGTGGTTTTATTCCTTTCCCAAGAGTATTTGCACATAAGTGAATATAACAAGCTCAACTGGACTTAGAACTTGGCTCTCTGATTAACAGTTCCAAGCCATTATCCATTACACCACCCACACATCCAAGCTTACAGCACCTGGTATTCTCAAGTGGTTGCTCATCTAGGTACTGTGTATTTTAACAAGGTTGTGGGTTTTGTGTGTATTTTTTTAGGTGAAGGTGTGTGTTCCATATGTAAGCAAAGATAGTAGAAGCATACAAAAAAGCTTGAGTTTCTGCTACGGATGTTTATTTCTTTTACGTTGACTGTATTGAAACAAAATTAAATGTCTCTTGAGCATGTATGTTTTTCTTTTTTGTTGAATCTCTACTTCATGAGTAGGGCTGCTGAAAATGCATCCAAAAGAACTCATTGAAAAATGGAAAGAGTTCAGACATCAATGGACGTGGGAAACTAATATTCCCCATTGGGAACGTTATTACCATGTGGTTCACGTCTTGAAGCTGAGAGGAGAAAGAGAAAGATTCTGTCCTTTCTGGAAGTGAGGTCATAAAATTGTACATGTGACCAAAAGCCTTTTCCAGTTTCTTTATAATTTGCATCATGGGAAAATTAATTATAATTTTTTTTTTTCTTATTTATTGGTTTTATTTAATTTTCCCACAGTACTGACTATTACTGACTCAGCATTACTTAACTTTGGTGATTGTACGGAAACTGTATTTTAAAGTAATATGGCTGTAAGCTTTTCACTCACAAGGTTTGGTTCAGCCTGTGGTACGAGTTTCAAACATTTCTTGACAGTACTGCCCACTGGGATCATCTCCCCATGCTGATATTATCAAAGTTTCTCCCTTCTTGACAAATTGTCCAGGGTGAGATTAAAACACTGGGTGAAATGGCTGAAATGCTAAGGCTCTACACCTGAGCAACGACTAAGTTTTAGAGAAACAAAAAGGTCACTAGCATCAGAAAGAGATGTTAATAGTTTAAATACAGAAAGAAACAGTTAAAATTTTTAGGACACATAATGAGGAAAGAAGGCTTGAAGAATTTGATACCTACAGGATATTGAAGGCAAAATCACAGGAAAGCAGTACATAATCTGCATAGTGAGCTTAAGTAAAGGGATGGCAGAACAGGGTTTAGGAGAAATAACAGAAAGACAAACATTACTAAGAGCTACAAAGAAAAGGAAGTTGTGGAGAGCCATGATAGCCTATGTTCTGAAGAGACATGGTACATTGAAGAAGTATATGCATATATCGATCAACAAACATTCTAATTTAATTATAATTTTTTAATCATAATTAATTATCAGCAAAACAAATAGTTGAAGCTATTTAGTTCTAATTAATTGTAATCAAGTTAATTTTAATTTAATTTTAATTGCTTTGCAGACAACTGAATTATTTAATTTAATTTTAATTAATTTTATTTGTATTGCAGGTAATTAGTTAATGTTAATTTAATTTCAATTTAAACGTAAATTAATTTAATTCTTTTTGCTGAATCAATTTAATTTTAATCAAATTTCTATTTAATTGTAATTTTAATTTCAATTACCTTAAATTATTTTGCTGGTAGTTAAATTAAATTTAAATTGTTTTGATAGTAGTTAAATTAAACTTAGATTATTTTGCTGGTAGTTAAATTAAATTTAGATTATTTTGCTGGCAGTTAAATTTAAATTGTTTTGTTGGTAATTAAGTTTAAATTATTTTGCTGGTAGTTAAATTTAAATTGTTTTAGTGGTAGTTAAATTTAAATTATTTTGCTGATAGTTAAATTAAATTTAAATTGTTTTTCTAGTAATTAAATAAAACTTTCTTGTAGTTAAATTCAAATTATTTTGCTGATAATTAAATTACATTTAAATTGTTTTGCTGGTAGAAAAATTAAATCTAAATTATTTTGCTTGTAATTAAATTTAAATTGTTTTACTGGTAACTAAATCAGTTACTTTAAATTTAATCAATTTTCATTAATTTTAACAGTTTTACAATTTTTAAATTTAATTTGGATTGTTTTGTTGGCAATTAATTTTGATTTAATTTTAATTTAAGTTCAAATTAATTTTAATTGTTTTGCTGTTAACTATACTAATTTAATTTTAATTTAAATTTTGTTTTGTTTATTATTTAATTTCAATTAATTTTAATTGCCTTACTATTAACTAAATTTATTTAATTTTAATTGTTTTGTTGATAATTATTTTCTTTTTCATTTAATTTAAATTTTTGTTTCTCTCTCCAAGTTATTCTTTCAATTTTTAATTTTAAAATGTTAAATTGTGCCAAATTTCATCAAGGCCCCATGACCAGTTCTTGAGATATTCAAAATGGCTGCCTACATTCCAAACTAATCTTATAAAAAAAAACAACACATAGATTGATCATTCTTATTAGGATTAGAAGTAAATTTTCAAATACTAGATAGTTTATTGTTTTTTATCAAATATTTCCAGAAATTTCTCTACTAATTTTGACAGCTGTTGTTTACTATTATATTTTGTTCAAATTAATAGAAGCAGACCTATCATAATAAATAACCTTGAGGTTATCTCATCCTCATCAGATAAGGCTAAGCTCTTTGCAATGGACTTTGCCTCTAACTTTATATTAGCTGACAAGGTCCATTCCTTATCTGGCACCCTGACCCACTGCACCTCACAGACAGATATCTCTACCTCAACTCGGAAGCTTTCCAGACTTATCAAAAACTTTAACACTGCAATGGTTACTGGTTTGGATAAGATCCCTGTAGTTGTTCTCAACAACCTTGGCCCAGAACTATTTCCAATATTAATGAAACTGTTTAACTGTTGCTTGAAGAAGAAATGTTTCTCCATGGAAGATGCCCAGTGTACGCTCTGTATACAAGAACGCAGGTGAGCTCAGAGCCCCATCACAAAATAACCCTGTCAGCTTCCTTAGTGACATCAGTAAAATTTTTGAAGCTATTATTAACAAGAAAGTTGTTTACAACCTCAATAGAAACGGGTTTCTGAATGACAAACAGTATGTTCTTCAGTCTTTTAAATCCACTGCTGATGTCTTAATGAGCATCACACTTAGAATCAGCACTTGATAATAAGGATATATCAAGAGTTATTACCTTAGATATTTCAAAGGCTTTTGACAAGGTGTGGCATTAGGGATTGCTACATAAATTTGCCAGCTAAGTTACCAAGTTTCTCCTGCCATTATTTCTCATTGTATTCACACCTGCTGCCCATTTTTCATTGTTGCTGCTGCATTCAAGTGATGTGGTTTCCATTATTTGGTAAAGCTCTTTCTTTGTGAATTTGTCTATAGGATTTTATAAAAGATTGTCTTTTTTGAGATCTAAAAATTTGTTCACTTGGAGCCATTTTTAATCATTGATCCAAGAAAATAGTTGTAGTAGAAACTGAAAAAATTTAAAAGGAAGATATTTCTCTTATTTTCAAGAACAGTTACAAACTGTTTAAAATGTCTCTCTCTTTTATTTAGATTGGTTTCAATATTTTTTATTTTCATGTCTTGAAACGTAAATTACCATTTACCTTTCAGGTTCCTGTCTTAATCAGTACGATAAAATAAATTTAAATAAGAAGATATTTTATTGATTCCTTTTTAAGCTCTCTTTCTTAAGATATCTGAATTCAAAGACATTTTTCTGAATAAATTCCTAATTGTCAACCTTGAGATAAATCCCTTTTTTTCTTGATCACTGAATAAATCTTCTATATTTATAATACTATGATATTTGCAATATAATGAGGTGTGTCATTTTTATTTATATATAATGATATTTGCAATATAATGCTAGGTAGAAAAAAAATATATTTTTCATTTATTTATACTATGATACTTGTGATATAATGTAGGGTAAAAAATAGTCTTCAAGTTTTTGTACTATAATTCTTGCAATATGATGTAGGGTAAAAAACGTTTATAAGTTTTTTATTATAATTCTTGCAATATGATTCTGAGTAAAAAAATGGCCTTATAATACTTGCAATATAATAATTTAAAAAAATAGTATACATGTTTATATAATATGATGTTTGTGATATATGGTAAAAATAGTTTACATGTATAATACTATGATATTTGCAAATATAATGTAAGATAAAAATATTTTACATTTTAATACTATAATACTTGCAATATGATGTAGGGTAAAAAATCAGTGTATTTTTTAAATGATATTTGTAATATGATAGGTGGTAAAAATGCTTTACATATTTTTTCCTATTACAATGTACAGTAGAAAATGGTTTGTGTTTATGCTATAATCTTTTTAACATGATATTTGGTCAAAAATAATTTACATCTATAATACTATGATAGTTACAATATGATGTAATGTAAAAAATGTGATTTACACAATTATATAATAGTTGCAATATGATGTAAAGTAAAAAATATTATGAAGATTTTGAAAGATTCTTTAATAACTGCTTGGTCATATTGAAATAAGTCGATATTCCTTCTTGGAAAACATATTTTAATTTATAGAGGATTCTAATAGAGATAAAACATGGTTATGGAAGATTTTATAAGTACTTGATTGATATTAAAAAGATATGATATTTTACTCTAGCCAGAAATTGTTTTCTTTCTCAGTCATACACCTAACAAAAGACACCATCACTGATGTGACATAGGTAATGAATCAAGAACCTCATTGCCTATAATGCTTTGATCTAATCATTAAGCTACACCTAAAAGTGAAACATTTGTTCACAGTTTACTTTTTGCATAAATCAATAACAGTTCCTTGTTGATATATATATATATATATATATATATATATATGACACTCATCAAATGTGATCATTTGTCTAATCAACATTTTTCTCATAGGCCCCATAACTCTAGGAGAGCAAATCAATTGTATTTGTATTCAGCCATCTTCACTCCCCTAATTTTGTAACTGCCACACAATTTCTGATTGCAGGCAACTACTGCTACTTATGCTGCGATGCCACTGAAGGAATGGCTCCATTTTCAAACATTCTCTTTGTTCTCTCAGTCTGTGTCTGCAAGTTCAGAGAATACAATCCTGTTTAAATTTTTGTGATATTTACCTGAAAGGTGCATTTTAGAAATAAAATCATCATCCCTCATTTCATAATTCTGAGATTTTCAAAGAAATCATGAATTTTAGGATATTTCTCTCTGTTTTAAGATTTGCAGAAGGAATTAAAAATTTCAGAGATGAAAAATAAATTTTTTTTTTTTTTTTTTTGAAGCAGCAATCCAAAAACTGAAATTACGTTTTCACCTTCTGCATCGAAAAGTACATTGCTAAAATTACATTTTTCCCGTTCTTTATCAAAGGTACATCATAAAAATACAACACAAAAATTACATTTTCAACATCCTCATCAAAGGTACGTCTTTAAAATTATATTTTCACATTCTTCATCAAATGTTAAGGTTAACCATTTTTTAACAAGGAAGCATTTGGTATTCATTGACCGAGCAGCCAGTACTACTTTCAGATGAAATCTATAATATCTTTCTTTTAAAACAATATTTTAGGAAAACCGGTTTCTCAAGTCCAGTAGCTGTTATTGATCTTTCCATTATTGATGGGGGTTTCCTTCCTAACCTTTTATTTGAAGTCGTGTGGAATGTTAACATCTTGGTTGTGCTATTATTTTCTCTTTGAATTACATGCACAATCCACGGGTACATCTCTAAAATTATGTTTCACATTGTTTATCAAGAGTACATCTTTAAAATTTCATTTTCACATTTTTTATCAAGGGCACATTTTTAAAGTTACATTTTCACCATCCACATAAAAGGTACATTTTTAAAATTAGATTTTCATATTCTTCATCAAAGGTTACATTTTCACTTTCCTCATCAGAGGTACCTCTCTAAAATTACATTTTCACATTCTTCATCAAAGGTACATCTCCAAAATTACATTTTCACATTCCACATCAACAGTAGCTATCTAAAATTACATTTTCACAGTTCGCATCAAAAGGTACCGATCTAAAATTACATTTTCACTGTCTGCATCAAAAGGCACATCATATGTACAATCTGTCATTTTGCTATATAGTTTGAAACCTAGTTTTATCATTTTACCCCAAGCAAGACAATAAAGCCACTAGATGCAAGTGGTTACTGAGTGTGAGAGAATATGAGAAAATGAAAACCTTATTAAGGACCAAGAACAATAAAAGAATATTGATTAAAAAGACAGAAGATAATGATTGATATTGCATTTAAATGTTTGAAAATCAATGTTCACTTGGATGCAGGAAGCCAGAAAAGAGTTCCACAAGTAAGAAGTGTGGAAGAAGAAATTGTTAGCATAGAACTTATGGTTACATCTCACCATTTTAACTGTAAAATGATAAGACCTTGCCACCAATCTAGTACTGCACTCAAATTCATAAAGTCTAGGTACCAAAGAGGAAAGTAATATTTATTTTGCAAATACAAAAATGTGGTCCAAGGCCAAAGGGGCGATAGGGGAAAGCTGGTTTTCAATCTATCTTATCTTAAACTTAGCTAGCCATGGTTACTAACTCAAACATAACACAGTATTCCTTATACCAAAACAACACATTCTTACTACAGCCACCATAATACCTCAAGGTCTCTATGATGTCATAACTAGTTCTCATATGTACAATTTATCAGTGGGGGGATGAATAAAAGTAAAAACCCAAAGGAAAGTTTATCTGAACAATTACCAGGAAAATACTTTGTATTTTTCTGAGCTTATGATTATTATTATTATTATTATTACTATTAATATATCTACCATTGCTACTTTTTTCACTAAAATGATTTTAATTGTAACTATTTCAACAAGTATTGATTTTTGCTGTTAATTATGCAATAGTAACTAAAATCCTTACTGTTATTACTCCTACATTCTTATTTTATATGCTGTCTCCCTTCAGAAAATGGGCAGTCATGGGTTTCTACAGTGTCCTATACTTAGTAGCTCTAATCAGTGTTTGTCCCCTAACTAACCTTCTCACTCCATGTTCTGTCATCCATTTATACATGTTTATCGTGTTTTTCTCTGTTCCCCTTGTCTCCCATATGTTTCTGTGAGTGTCAAATTCTTCAAGCCCTTTTACCTCATTATGTGCCCTAGAAGTTTCAAATTCTTCTATGTGCTGCATCCCCTTAGGAGAGAGGCAATCATGACTTTCCACAACTTTCTTTCTCTTGTGGCACTTAGCAGTTTCTCACCCTTTGCCTAGGGCTCCCTTTTCTGCCATCCATTCACACATACTCATCAAACAGTTGGTTCGCAGCCATCCCCTATCTCTCTTGCCCTCAGTACGCCCTGTGAGGGTTAAGTTTTCCAAATCCTCCTCCCTCATTGTGTGTCCAAGGAATTTCAGCTATCTCTTCTTGAGTTTGAGTAGAAACGTTCTGCCTGTTGCCATTTTTAATACATCCTCATTGCTTATTCACTCCATCCATAGAATTCTTAGTATCCTTCTGTAGAACCATATTTCTGTCCAACATTCACTGCTATATAGGAGGATTCAGCATTCTTTTGCTTAGTCATTGCTGTTTCCCTTTGCCCCTCTTGCTTTCAACATGCCCTGTGAGTGTCCAATTCTTCAAGCCCTCTATCCTCATTATCTGTCACAGAAATTTCAACTATTTCTTTCTGACTTTAAGTGTAAGTGTCCTTTTTTTCATTTTCTTTAAAACCTTGTTATGCACATGCCCTGTCTATGGTATTGTCAGCATCCTTCTGTAGAACTATAGTTCTGTTGCTACAAGTCTCTTCTTCATCTGTAAGGAGATACTCCAGTATTTGCTGCCATATAGGAGGACTGATATTACATAACAGTTTAGTATTCTTTTCTTTCTTTGTTTCTGTTGCTATAAGTCTTTGAGATTGTCCAGCATTCACTGCCATATAGGAGGACTGATATTATGTAACAGTTCAGTACATTTTCCTTTGTTTCTGTTGCTTTAAGTCTCTTCTTCATCTGTGAAGAGATTGTCCAGTATTTGCTGCCATATAGGAGAACTGATATTATGTAACAGTTCAGTACTCTTTCCTTTGTTTCTCTTGCTTCAAATCTCTTCTTCATCTTTGAGGAGATTGTCCAGCATTCACTGCCATATAGGAGGATTGATATTACGTAATAATTCAGTACACTTTTCTTTGTTTCTGTTGCTTTAAGTCTCTTCTTCATCTGTGAGGAGATTGTCCAGCATCCACTGATACATAGGAGGACTGATATTATGTGACAGTTCAGTAGTCTTTACTTTGTTTCTGTTGCTTCAAGTCTCTTCATCTGAGAGGAGATTGTCCAGCATTCACTGCCACATGACTGATACTATGTAACAGTTCAGTACTCTTTTCTTTGTTTCTAACAAAATTTTACTGTTGTTTTAAGACTGATTCTGTGTTCTATATTACTATTGCTATTTTGATGACTACAACAGCTACCCCATATACTTATGTATAAATCTATTTCATGTATATAGGTGGTTCTCAACCATATGGGGGTCCATGTGTCATTACTGGGGGTCCACACAAAAAATGGCAAATTGGGTGTCCAAATTAATATTTTAGTGGTCCATAGAGCCAAAATATGGTTGTTACAACTGAGATTTGGAATTTTTATAGTAATATATATCGTATTAAAATACTAAAAATAGAAAAACAACTGTAAAACTAGTAGAAAACGAAATCAAGTGATGTTAGTTAGTATTCCTTTTACTGTACTGAATGTTTTGATTGTAACAAATTTGAAATGGTTTATTATGTGTTATTTAGTCTGAGGATCTATATATCTACTAGTGCACATAAATGTTCCATAGAATTTAGTTGTTAAATACAAGTTTATTTTCATTAAATTAGTTTTACTTCAAAATAAAGCATATATACATTTACTATTTCTATAATACAATTCTTAAACTTATCTATTAGCAAAAAATAAATTATGCTTTTTTTTTTCATTTTTTTTTTTTTTTTTTTTTTTTAATCAAATGGTTATGGAGGTCAACCAAAAAAAATAAAATAAGCTTTTCCTTTCATCAAATGGTTGTGGAGGGCCACCAAAAAAAATCAAGAGTAAAAGTGGTCCATGGATAAAAAAAAAAAAAAAAAAAAGGGTTGATAACCACTTATGTATATTGTGACCCCTGAATGTTTATTGTGAAAAACCTGATATTTTCATATATCTCATGTATAATGCATACCCAGATTCTGAGTAATGCTGGTAGTGCTACAGTAGTCAAATATTGCAGTTCTGGGCACCATCCTGGGCATATTTTATAGCAAATAAATGGTCTTCATTCTTTTTTGTACCCTAAAATGGTAAGAAAACCACTTACTGTAAAGTCGTTGATACGAAAACTTATATACCATACATTTGTTTTTGTTCATGCCTGATAATGGTTGCTCCTTTACCCGAGGGTCTGACTCCTACATCTTCTAAGTTTCTTGTCTTTTATCACTACATAAAGTACAGAACCTCATCAACTATGTATGCCCATTAAAATCAACAAATACCTTTTATATAAATGAAGAATTGATAGATTTTTTTCCTATCTCAAATTTGAATTTATCTTTGTTTTTCAAGTGTTTATTTTGCTCATATATTGTCTTTTCAATGACAACCTTTTTATTAGAATTACCAGTACATAATTCTAAAGGAACTTACCTGTATCGTTAAGGTTAACCCAAAGTAAGGTGAGAATATAGGTCTATCAGGTAGGTTATGGTCATTGGAAATCCATGAATTTTAACCACTCTAGAAAAAATTACCTGTGTATAGTACATCTGGTCACTGAAAATGCAGGATTTTTAACCTTTTCAAAAAACTTACAGGTGTATAGTGCAACCACATATTTTTTGTGTAAAAAAAAAAAAAAAAATGATCATAAAAACACAGTATACTTGAATCCATAAAGTATTATATTCCAACTGTTATTCTTACCAATAACACAGTTATTACTGAGACTGTTACTACTTTTACTGTTAAAGTGAATATTGTTGGTATCACCCTGACGTTTACTATGAATAACACACTACTATATTGAAACTATTGTTGCTGCTGTTAATTCTCAAATCCTGCCAATTCTTTTATAACCAATGTTAAATGAGTTTCTCATAGAAAAACAACTCAAAATGGAAATGTTTTTGTTTTCTAAAATATGGGATCTTATGTATTTTCTTTGAAGCTTGGTCATATTATCTTTAATTGGAAAATAGTGAATGTTTAAATTAATGGGGAAACAAGTTTCGTGTTAGTGACAATGGAAGGACAAAATAAATAAATTCTTTCATTTGAAAGTGAAAATATATCTTTGGTTGCAAATAAAATAAATCAATAAATTCTCCCAAATATTTTTCAAAACACTGTACCTATCTATCTATCTATCTATCTATCTATCTATCTATCTATCTATCTATCTATCTATCACAGTCTTCACATCTATCTATCTACAAGGGTAATTATCTGCACTTTTTCCATAACATATCTTTACACAAGAGCATGGATAATTTTTTACTTTCCCTGGTATCTCTCTATATCTTTTAATATCTCTCTGCCCATCTATCCATAGATAGTTAACCAGCATATGGGCCTGTGGTGCTGAAATGCTGGTTCCTGTACAATCACAATCTAAAAATATTTTCTGGTTTCAAATAGCTCTTAAGTGTTGATAAGCCATAGAAAATGAATCAATGAATCAAAAACAAGCTAGTTAACCATCTCAGCCATTTGATATCTTTATCAATTTAATTATAGTTGTTTGTTTGTCTCTATCTATCTATATTGGCTTATCAAAAATTTGAAAGTTATTTAAAGCCAGAAAATATTTTTAGATTGTAAGAATTTTGGCAGGGTAGATAATATTGATTAGTGTTACAAGTCTTACTAATTAACCCATAGCTAGGGGAATAAGAAGTGGATTGAGGCCCTTTCCTAAGGGTGTTTGCATATAAGTGAATATAGCGAACCCACCTGAAATTGGAACTTGACTCTCCAATTCACATTCTGAGCCATTATCCATTACACCACCCACACATCCAAGCTTACAGCACCTGGTATTACCAAATGGTCACTCATCTAGGTACTAACCAGACTCGATGTTACTTAACTTCAGTGACCATATGGGAACCAATGTTTCAATGCTATATGGCCATAAGCTATATATATATTTGTTTATGTGAAGACAAAAAGAAAACTTTTCTTTCCTAATGCATTTTGTCTTCTGATGGACTTTATCAAGGCAAATGTAAGGATTTTATTTTGTGACAAGTATTTATAAACAAAATAAAAAAATGTTAAAGTTTTAAAAATTTTAAATTTAAGAAACCTCATAAATATTCTTGAGGCTGACTGTGAAAGTCAAGGTAAATTATGGAATGATGCGATTTAATGTCTAATAAACAAAAGTAAGTTAATGTTGTTTTTGTTGTTGAATTTTTATTATATTTAAAATGTATTGATTATTTTGTTTTAATTTGATGAATTGCTTATATATTTATTTATTTTAAATAATAGAAGAATGTTTTGAATTTTACTCTTTTTTTAATTTCAAAAATTTTTATGGTCATGTAAGTTGGCTTGGGAAAATGAGCATTTCTTTCAGGAAAAGAGATATTTTTAAAAATCTGGGGCACAGATTTACATTTTAGTAAGATTCAATAGCTACACTCTCAAGAATTTTGTAAGTTTTCTTTAGATCAAAATTATATATATATATATATATATATATATATATGAAAATTTCTCCGATTTAATTGGTAGAGAAGACAATATTTATGAATAAAAATGACAATAGGAAAACTGGTAATTGCTGACACGTTTCGTCCAATGTGGACTTTATCAAAGCAAAATACGAAAATTAAATTAAATGAACAAAGTAACTAATAAAAACAAAAACAGAATGTACCTAGCAACTGGAATGTAGAGAAACGCTATTTTCATATTTTTTAACTGAAAAATAACATCAGTGATTGTCATGTGTGGAGAATATTGTCATTATATCTGTGTTGATGTATTCAACCATTTTCTTTCGATTTTATGAATCTGTTGTGCATATTTGTTTGTAAGAGCATTAATTTTGTTAAGAAAGGTGAAATAGGGAAAAAGCCTGGGCGTAAATTAATATTTGGGTAATTTTCTATGGCGGCACTCTCCAGAATTTTCCTTCTAAGTGAGTTATTTTCTTTTTTTATGAGTGTAGCATTTTTAAAATCAAAATTATGGTTGTATTTATTTCTATGTATGACTATTGCATTAGCTAAGTTATTTTTTTGTGAGGTCTCTTTTGTGCTCATAAATGCATTTTTTCAAACTTGTTTCTCCAATATATTGGGAGGAACAGTTTTGGCAATTTATTTTATAAATGCCTGCTTCAGAAATATTAGTGCTATTATTGTTTGAAGATCTTAGTATATCTATAATGGTTTTGGAAGTGTTTGTGACTATTTCAAGATTATTTAGATTGGATAGGTTATTCTGGATCGTGGACGTGGCAGATAGTTAAGGAACTGAAACCAATCAATGGACACTTGATAATGACTAGAGAATACTAAATCAAAACATTGTGTCTGTAATAACATCTGTATCACTTAAAGTTTTTATTTCTTTTTTTTTTTTTTCAGCCATGCTCACTCTGTACAAGGCCCAAGGGCCACTCAAGGTAAAAGGTTACAGAATAGAACAGCTCATGTGGATATGTGGGGAAGATAATGATTAACCCTAGACATGAACATGTTAAGATTGTAATGATTAGGGAAGCATCCTCTTGGGAGTGGGTTTCACAAGGCAGTGGGAAGAAGCTGCTTGAGAGAAACTTACATCTCACTAATGAAATATGAAATGACTGGGAGTAGTTCGTTATAATGTGCATGACATGAGCTATAATCTCCAGCTATTCAAGTGTAATGTAAATCGACATCTCCAGTTAACTTGATCTGTCCACTACCCTTCTCGTACCCTCTTCTATCACTCCTATCTGATCTCGCTCTATAATCTACATCTCCAGTTAACTTGATCTGTCCACTACCCTTCTCCTCGTACTCTCTTCTATCACTCCTATCTGATCTCGCTCTATAATCGACATCTCCAGTTAACTTGATCTGTCCACTACCCTTCTCCTCGTACTCTCTTCTATCACTCCTATCTGATCTCGCTCTATAATCGACATCTCCAGTTAACTTGATCTGTCCACTACCCTTCTCCTCGTACTCTCTTCTATCACTCCTATCTGATCTCGCTCTATAATCGACATCTCCAGTTAACTTGATCTGTCCACTACCCTTCTCCTCGTACTCTCTTCTATCACTCCTATCTGATCTCGCTCTATAATCGACATCTCCAGTTAACTTGATCTGTCCATTACCCTTCTCCTCGTACTCTCTTCTATCACTCCTATCTGATCTCGTTCTATAATCGACATCTCCAGTTAACTTGATCTATCCACTACCCTTCTCCTCATACCCTCTTCTATCACTCCTATCTGATCTCGCTCTATAATCTACATCTCCAGTTAACTTGATCTGTCCACTACCCTTCTCCTTGTACTTTCTTCTATCACTCCTATCTGATCTCGCTCTATAATCTACATCTCCAGTTAACTTGATCTGTCCACTACCCTTCTCCTCGTACTCTCTTCTATCATCACCCTATCTGATTTCGCTCTATAATCGACATCTCCAGTTAACTTGATCTGTCCACTACCCTTCTCCTCGTACTCTCTTCTATCACTCCTATCTGATCTCGCTCTATAATCGACATCTCCAGTTAACTTGATCTGTCCACTACCCTTCTCCTCGTACTCTCTTCTATCACTCCTATCTGATCTCGCTCTATAATCGACATCTCCAGTTAACTTGATCTGTCCACTACCCTTCTCCTCATACTCTCTTCTATCAATCCTATCTGATCTCGCTCTATAATCGACATCTCCAGTTAACTTGATCTATCCACTACCCTTCTCCTCATACTCTCTTCTATCACTCCTATCTGATCTCGCTCTATAATCTACATCTCCAGTTAACTTGATCTGTCCACTACCCTTCTCCTCGTACTCTCTTCTATCACTCCTATCTGATCTCGCTCTATAATCGACATCTCCAGTTAACTTGATCTATCCACTACCCTTCTCCTCGTACTCTCTTCTATCACTCCTATCTGATCTCGCTCTATAATCGACATCTCCAGTTAACTTGATCTGTCCACTACCCTTCTCCTCGTACTCTCTTCTATCACTCCTATCTGATCTCGCTCTATAATCGACATCTCCAGTTAACTTGATCTGTCCACTACCCTTCTCGTACTCTCTTCTATCACTCCCATTCTGATCTCGCTCTATAATCTACATCTCCAGTTAACTTGATCTGTCCACTACCCTTCTCCTCGTACTCTCTTCTATCACTCCTATCTGATCTCGCTCTATAATCGACATCTCCAGTTAACTTGATCTGTCCACTACCCTTCTCCTCGTACTCTCTTCTATCACTCCTATCTGATCTCGGTCTATAATCGACATCTCCAGTTAACTTGATCTGTCCACTACCCTTCTCCTCGTACTCTCTTCTATCACTCCTATCTGATCTCGCTCTATAATCGACATCTCCAGTTAACTTGATCTATCCACTACCCTTCTCCTCGTACTCTCTTCTATCACTCCTATCTGATCTCGCTCTATAATCGACATCTACAGTTAACTTGATCTGTCCACTACCCTTCTCCTCGTACTCTCTTCTATCACTCCTATCTGATCTCAACTCTATAATCGACATCTCCTGTTAACTTGATCTGTCCACTACCCTTCTCCTCGTACTCTCTTCTATCACTCCTATCTGATCTCGCTCTATAATCGACATCTCCAGTTAACTTGATCTGTCCACTACCCTTCTCCTCGTATCACTCTCTTCTATCACTCCTATCTGATCTCGCTCTATAATCGACATCTCCAGTTAACTTGATCTGTCCACTACCCGTCTCGTACTCTCTTCTATCACTCCTATCTGATCTCGCTCTATAATCGACATCTCCAGTTAACTTGATCTGTCCACTACCCTTCTCCTCGTTTCTCTTCTATCACTCCTATCTGATCTCGCTCTATAATCAACATCTCCAGTTAACTTGATCTATCCACTACCCTTCTCCTCGTACTCTCTTCTATCACTCCTATCTGATCTCGCTCTATAATCGACATCTCCAGTTAACTTGATCTGTCCACTACCCTTCTCCTCGCATCTCTCTTCTATCACTCCTATCTGATCTCGCTCTATAATCTACATCTCCAGTTAACTTGATCTGTCCACTACCCTTCTCCTCGTACTCTCTTCTATCACTCCTATCTGATCTCGCTCTATAATCGACATCTCCAGTTAACTTGATCTGTCCACTACCCTTCTCGTACTCTCTTCTATCACTCCTATCTGATCTCGCTCTATAATCTACATCTCCAGTTAACTTGATCTGTCCACTACCCTTCTCCTCGTACTCCTCTTCTATCACCCTATCTGATCTCGCTCTATAATCGACATCTCCAGTTAACTTGATCTGTCCACTACCCTTCTCCTCGTACTCTCTTCTATCACTCCTATCTGATCTCGCTCTATAATCGACATCTCCAGTTAACTTGATCTGTCCACTACCCTTCTCCTCGTACTCTCTTCTATCACTCCTATCTGATCTCGCTTCTATAATCGACATCTCCAGTTAACTTGATCTGTCCACTACCCTTCTCCTCGTACTCTCTTCTATCACTCCTATCTGATCTCGCTCTATAATCGACATCTCCAGTTAACTTGATCTGTCCACTACCCGTCTCGTACTCTCTTCTATCACTCCTATCTGATCTCGCTCTATAATCGACATCTCCAGTTAACTTGATCTGTCCACTACCCTTCTCCTCGTACTCTCTTCTATCACTCCTATCTGATCTCGCTCTATAATCAACATCTCCAGTTAACTTGATCTATCCACTACCCTTCTCCTCGTACTCTCTTCTATCACTCTTATCTGATCTCGCTCTATAATCGACATCTCCAGTTAACTTGATCTGTCCACTACCCTTCTCCTCGTACTCTCTTCTATCACTCCTATCTGATCTCGCTCTATAATCTACATCTCCAGTTAACTTGATCTGTCCACTACCCTTCTCTCTCCTCGTATTCTCTTCTATCACTCCCATCTGATCTCGCTCTATAATCGACATCTCCAGTTAACTTGATCTGTCCACTACCCTTCTCGCATTCTCTTCTATCACTCCTATCTGATCTCGCTCTATAATCGACATCTCCAGTTAACTTGATCTGTCCACTACCCTTCTCCTCGTACTCTCTTCTATCACTCCTATCTGATCTGTCGCTCTATAATCGACATCTCCAGTTAACTTGATCTGTCCACTACCCTTCTCCTCGTCGCTCTCTTCTATCACTCCTATCTGATCTCGCTCTATAATCGACATCTCCAGTTAACTTGATCTGTCCACTACCCTTCTCCTCGTACTCTTTTCTATCACTCCTATCTGATCTCGCTCTATAATCTACATCTCCAGTTAACTTGATCTGTCCACTACCCTTCTCCTCGTACTCTCTTCTATCACTCCTATCTGATCTCGCTCTATATTTTCTGTAACCCCTTGCATCCTAGTGGCTTCCCGCCTTTCTTGGGGTGAAATGCTTAAAAAAAAAAAGAACTGGTGGAACTAAGGAGTGTGATTCATCTGAACACTTTCCATGGAAATAATGATAAAGCAATAAGACGCTTGCAACATCTGATCTGTGGTTGGAGGGTGGAAAATAATTTGTCACCCACAAGGATGCGGAGATACATTTGGACTCTGTTGGGAGTGGAAAGTGAAGACTCAGCAATTCCTGCACATGTATGGCAGCATTCCTTCAATTTTGGCTTCTTGTCAAGGTAGAAGATAACAGGAGGAGTCAGCTACTTTCTGGAACGGTAAATAGAACTGACCATTTTTCCTGCATTTTTATGAGAACAATAGTTTAAAATAATACAATTGTAGTGTAGTGTTACTGACTCATGAGAAGTAGTATGCACTCAACTGCCTCATGGGTAATAGCTGTAGCTACTTATCGTCTTTGAGATTTCATATGTAAATGAGTCACCTCATCACTTTTGTCTCCTCACTATCTTCTTCCCTACCCCTAAGAGATTGTCTAGATTTGGGAGATCATGATCTTCTTTAACTGACTGGTTTTTTGATCACAGTTTCTCAAATTCACATTCATAAACTTAGCTCTCTCTGCATTCACTAGTTTTTTCTTGGGTGTCATGTTTTTCACTATTAGTTGACTTATATTGTCAAACGTCATTTCCTCCAACTGTCTTGGGTGTGCAAGTGCTGATAATTTTGTAATGACCTCACAACCAACAATTACCAACAAGAGACCAGTTATTTGGTTTTCTCTTCTGACTGATTTTAAATCGTTTAGCTTTTTTGTTCTATATTTAGCTGCTAGTATCCTAAGCCATGCTTGTGCATACTCAGAATTATCAAGGGATAATTGTTCGTTAGGATTCTTTAGATATTTGTGATGCCATTATAGTGTAGTGTTACTGACTCATGAGAAGTAGTATGTACTCAACTGCCTCATGGGTAATAACTGTAGCTACTTATAGTCTTTATGAATTCATATATAAATGAGTCACCTCAACAATAACATTACCAAAAAGGGTTGCTTGCAGGTTTTGTGGTGGAGGAACTTTGGTCTGGTGTGGTTTTGTGAGCAGTGGACTATGCTGTCTAGCTGTTAATGAAACTTTGAAAGCACTCAAATAACAAGAGATGCAAGAATACAGCTTGATCCTAAAACTGCCAATAAACAGAGGAAAAAAGCAAAAAGTTTCTCTTTTAGCAAGTCTATACGATTTGCTGTTCTGCAAAAACGACTGTTTTGTATCTCAGTGATTACTTTTCACTTTTAATGAAATGCCCTGCTTCCTCTCAAAACCTCAGTCCCATGCTTGATGTATTAACAAATACAGAGTTAACTCCCTTGTAACTATTTATAGAGACCACTCATATTTTAATAAAGTGTAGTATGTATAGCTATAAACCATGGGTTGCTACAGATAAATGCATATTATGTTTTGCGTCATCATTCAATTTTACGCACAATTATCCTGCATTAACAAGATACATAACATGGTGTCAGAATAACATAACCTGTCTACAAATCACAGAGGAGAAGAAAAGTTGTTTTTTATTATAAATAAATCCCATATTATCAAATAGGGTTCTCAATTTTTAGGAGTATTTTACTTTATACATCATATTATGATTTTCCTTGTTCCTCTGTAAGTTACTTAGCATGTCTATTATGCCATGCTTTTACCTTAGATAGATAATGAACTGTGGAAAGACAGAAGAATAAGTTATAGCAGAGAGACACTATCTGATTTTTTTGAGAAAAAGAATGCATGCATAATAATAAGAAAGAAAGAGAAGATAGAGGAGGCGATAATGCTCTCATGCATTTAATGTCTACTTCAGAGAAATGGAAAATCATGTCAGTTTTAATCTTTTCATTTGTGTGATATATTAATAAATACAAAGTTAATTCCCTTGTAAGACCCATTACATTTCAATAATGATTAGTCCCTGTGGCTACCAGTCAGTATGTCAAGCCATGAGTTGCTACAGATAAGCATACAATACGTTTTGTTTGGTCTGTCACTTTTACCTATAGTTGTCTTGAAGGGCACAAACATTAACATGATACATAATAATATGGTGTCAGGATAGTCAATTTTACTAAGATATGACATATAAACAACCACATGGGTAGATTACTTTCGTTCTCTTAGAATTGGCATTATTCTGTCTATTATCAAATTAATTTTCTGTATCTGAGTGTGAAGGGGGTCTGCCCAACAGTGTCTGATACAGTTGGTTCTTCATAGTTGAATTCATCTGAGGTGGTGAGATATCACCAATATCACCCAATAATAATCACTCTAATAGCTGGAAAAGGTAGGCCTGGGGAGAAATTCCTGAGTCTATGCTCTCTAAATTGGTAAACTCTTTGAGAGATCATTCTATTCAGATTCTGAAGGCAAAATGTTTAACGATAAATATTATTAAAAAATACTGTTTTGTTAATGATTTTCGTTCTGGTTTTAATATTGTTATAACTCACTAGCAGTTATAATATTATGTCTTGCTTAGGCTATTCACTGTGATGTCATTAGCATTACCTCTGACTGACACCAACTGACTTCTACTGACTCAATTTGAGTTCTTTATTTAAGGTGTCTTGCTTAGTTCATTGTACTACTGAGGGTGTCTTATTTACTCCACAACATACCCTCTTTTAAGATTTTTTTTTATTAGTAAATATTTTATTTTATTTCTTCATATTTGCCCCACTCCTCTTTATGGCAAGTTTGCCAACATACTAATCTTTGTATTTCTTTCATTTTGGGTCAATCTCCATTTCTTTCCATGTTTCCTTTTTCTTGTAATCATATTTGTATGTTCAACAAAATCTTGCAGTGTTGGTATATCAAAAGTATCATACAGAATTTGCATAGGTTCTTCCTTTCTTGCAGGTCTTTCTTCAGTAAACCTTTCCTTTAACTGATTCCAATGCCTTTTGTGTTCCCATTTTTTCCTTTTACCATTTATACAATTTTTCCAATTTGTGACCTTATTATGCTGTCATCCCACATTTCCTTTCCATTTTTATATACTTGGAAAAACACTTTTTTGCTAATTTTGAAAAATTTTGTGTCCTTTTAGTTATCGGTCTTTATTCTTTTTTTGATCTGATAACAATTTGTCAAACCCTGATTTAATTTTTTTACAGACAGCAATTCTGCGAGTTACATGTCTGTTGGCATATTGGGATTCAGTGTTATCTGGTATGCTCTCAAGAATTATAGTAGCGCTTCTTTGCTCACTTTTTCATTACATGCTTTTTTCAAATCTCTCTTAAAAGTACAAACTGTTTGACCAACAAACTTTAAAGAATTCTTGGGGAAGATATTTTTAATTGGTACCATTTGCGACCAACAATCTTTAAAGAGTTCTTGGAGATGTTTTTATTTGGTACCATTTGCAACCCATTATCTTTAAAGAGTTCTTCAAGATGTTTTTAATCGGTACTAGTTGCAAACGGCAATCTTTAAAAGATTTCTTGGAGATGATTTTTTTTAATTGGCACCAGTTGTGAATAACAATCTTTAAAGAGTTCTTGGAGAAGATGTTTCTAATTGGTACCAGTTGCAAACAGCAATCTTTAACAAGTTCTTGGAGATGTTTTTAATTGGTACCAGTTGTGACAAACAATCTTTAAAGATTTCTTGGAGTAAATGTTTTTAACTTGTACCAGTTGTGGCCAACTAGCTTTAAAGAGTTCTTGTGAAGATAATTTTAATTGGTACCACATGTAACCAACAAGAAAAGTTCATAGTCAGCCTATGAACTTTTCAACCAACCACGTATTCATGCAAGATAATGTTCCTTTATATTCTACAAATCTGTTACCAAAAAATATTTCAAAGACAACAAATTGTCACATAACTTTATACATCCTCAGATATTAATGCAATAGAATTACTTGTGATCTATTATTATATGAGAATACAAAACACTATTTAAGCAAAGAAGATCTCTGGGAAGCAATAAAAACTGTTGCAAGTAATGTTAAACCAAATCAGTTCTTGAAGGGTTGATGAATGTGATAGAATGTCAATGAGGGCGTAATAAATATAAAATAAATTATTTAGGTATATGGGATATTGTGTTAATCAAATATATGCTTCTTTGGCTTATATAATTTGGACTTTATTTACATTATTCGAACTATTGTCCTCATCTTTGTTGCCATATTTATTATGTTTTGGCCCTTGTACGCTTTGGCCTTCTTCTTCAGGTGGTTGGAATGTTGAACTGAATCCTTTATTTCGTTCACTGGGATAGACTGTTCTAGTTCCACATGCCATGTTTTAATGGATGTCAGTTATAAGTTATCTCCTGCTAATTCCCCTCTTCAAGTTCTCCACTTCCTTATATGGATATTAAACTCACAGTCTTTGGGTCCTGTCATTGGATCTAACCAACACCTTTATCCACTGTGCCGTGTGTCCTTGAGAAATATTGTAATAAATTATGGCGACCAAGATGAGGACAATAGTCCGAATAATCTAAATAGTGTACATAATACCTCATCTCAGAAATATAGACAGATAATAATTTGGACTTATAGATAAAACTTGAATTGTGTTATTAACCCTAACATCCCTGTGAAATATATATAGGAAAGATATTATAAGCTGAAATTTACACAATATATTACTTATCTAGATATGAATATATCCTGAAAATATTCTTCTCCTTTTATGTGCCATGTCCTTTCAGTATGTATTTGATCATAGCTCTCCACAACATCATATTCTTTGTAGATCTTGGTAATCTTTATCTTTTTACTGTCATTTCCACTCCTGTTCTGCTATCAATTTACACAAGCTTATGAGATTGGTTACTCACTGTTTCCCTCTTGCCTTCAATATGTCTTGTGAGCTTCATATTTTCCAAGCCTTCTTTTCTCATTATGAGTCCTAGAAATTTCAGCTGTTTCTTTCTGATGCCAGTTATAAGCATCCTTTTTTATTTAAAGCTTTGTTGTTGCTCACATATTCTGCCGAGGGTGTTCTCAGCATCCTTCTGTAGAACCACATTTCTATTGCTTCAACTGTCAAGAGATTGTCTAACATTAACTGCTATATAGAAGGACTGATATTATGCAACAGTTCAGTATTCTTTTCTTTGTTTCTAATGATTTTTTCCTACCAATTTTTATTGCAAAAATATTGACTTGCATAATCTGACAAAATGTACAGACATCCCTTGATTAATGCGCATTCGATTAATGTGTTTTTGATTAGGGTGCTAAAACTTTTATATACCACAATTTGTGCATACATAATATTTGATTAGTGTGGTAAAAATTCTTCAGTTTAAACATAGTAATTTAAAATTGATTTTTTTCCTAGTTACCGATTAGCGACACTAATCGAGGGATTCCTGTACTTCCTTTCGTTTTTAGCTTTCACTGCTACAACTTATGTCATTATAACTGCAACTACAACCATTAATGATATTATTACTGCTTCTAGATTGTCACAGACATTTCTTTGTATTACTGTGGAGAATATACTTACTGCTCTTGAAATATGGCCTTATGTCAGACTTCTTTATGGAAGTCAGTAACCCATTGCAAACAGTTCTAATTGTATTTACTACTACTATATGACACAATAAATCTACACAACGCACACCTGACTGACTGATTATCTAAATATGACATGAACGCTAACAATGAAAGCAACTGGAACAGAGGCTAGAGAAAGCTCAAAATCAATGAAAGGCAAGGAGATGCTGTTTGATTCAATATGAGGGAAGGAGAGAAAAGAAATGTTTTTCATTGAGAGATGAAATCACTTTCCTCAACAAATGACACTGTTTGCTTTGCTCTTTTGGCACCAATGTAGCGAGTCGCCATTGTTAAAAGGAACAAACAGACAATTACATACGGTGGGAAGACAGTGGGTTTAGTATCTGATTGAGTGCTAAATACTAATGAGATCTTTCAGCATAAACTAAACTCCATTTTAGTAATAAATAAAACAGATTTTGTAAATATTAAGAATTTCAAAATTAATCGTCTGATGCCAAATCCAAATTTGCAATTTTCTTTTGGAAGAAATTGTACTTTATGTCTGTCTGGTAAATCCACCTCTCTATCTCTCTCTACACACACACACACACACACACACACACACATATATATATATATAAAATTTTATATCTGCAGTACTTGGTGAAAAGCAGCGCTCAATATTAGTGATGGAGCTAACATAATAAGTTGTATGGATATAAGTTTTGACCATATATATATATATATATATATATATATATATATATATATATATATCTCAAGTATAGGGTTGATGTATATGGAATAAAATTACAATAACCAAAAAAAATACTATTCTTAAAAAGAGTGCACAATACAGAATCGAGTAAATATAATTTATTCAAAAATTATAACATAAACATAGAAAATCACTACAAAAATTGCCATTTTGTTTCAAGACTTCTGGTGTCTTATGAAGTGATGGTGTTGAATCATCACTTGCTAAGACACCAGAGGTGCTGAAACAAAAATGGCTATTTTTGTAGTGATTTATAACATATTTATTTTATAATTTTGAGTAAATCACACACACACACACATATATATATATATATATATATATATATATATATATATATATATGAAAGAAATATACTCTTAAGGTGTGCTATATTTATGGGATAAAGTGTTCAATATCAGAGATAGAGCGTGTGTAAATATAAAAGTGAACATTGAAGTCAACACTTAGAGGTGACAGGCTTTTTCATGCTAGATGCAAACGTCAGACAATGAGTCAATACCATCACTTCAGAAGACACCAGATGTAGTGATGTTAAACATGCTTATGTTATAAATTTTGAATGAATATTATTTGCTCTAAATTGTATTGAAAACTCTATTAAGAATAGTGTTTTTGTTTATTGGAATTTTATTTGATTTATACCAACCCTGTACTTTGTGTGTGTGTATATATATATATATATATGTTTAGTTATGAAGAACTTGGTAAACCGAATTGGTAAATCCAAGAAGGATGAAATCCTGAGAGCTCAATGTAAAGAACAGAGCTAATATTTAATGAAAACCAGACACTTTAAGGTACCATTACAATAATTTATTTCACCAAAATCCTTTTTAAAGTGGAAGTGTTACCTGATGATCCAAAATCCTTTAAAAAGGATTTTGGTGAAATAAATTATTGTAAAGTGGTCTGGTTTTCATTAAATTTATATATATATATATATATATATAAGGATAATTTTCCATGTACAAGATATGTATAATTTAGACTTGTATATGTATTAATCCATAAATATATTTCCATACAAATCAGTTAATATTTCAACTAGAATTGGTTAATAAAAGTAATAATCTCTAACTTTTCTTATCATAGAGTTATCTTCTTTGTGCTGGTGGTGCCAGATGTCAGGGAATGACTAAAATGTGCAGGTAATGACCAAGATAAGAATGTGGGTTCCATTTAGTAAGGAATGAAAATTCCTCTTGTTTTGTGTTTAAATGAAATTTTATTTTAAAGTTTCTTGCTTGTAACTTTCACCATTTCAAAACTTTCTCATCAAAGAACTTGCAATAATTCCCCACACTTATTTAGACACAGTCATCAAATCTGAAAGAATTTAGCATTTTTTGACCTACAATAATAGCCTGAAGCATTTAATCCACTTTTCCACTGTTATCTTATAAGCCATGTTGGTTGGCTATTTCCATGAAGGACGCAACTTCAAGCACAGCCCTAACATACATTACAGACAAAAAACAAATATGCAAATACTTATATATATATATATATATATATACAGGGTGGCCCAAAGAAATGGGAATTTTTGAAGTGCATATTGCCAGACATGAGCAAGTGGCAACACTGCGAGATAGTGACCTTGAACAAGTAAACACTTCGCCATTTAGAATTCAAGATGAAATTCACAGTATCCCAGCTGAGATGTTGCAGCAGTCAATGAGGAATCTCAACAGCAGATTTCAAGCATGCATCCGTACAGAAGGACGCCATCTACAGGATGTAATTTTCAAAAAATGAAAATTCCATCATTGTTTCTTAATTGGCATGTTTTAAGGTTTCAATTACTATGAATAAAATATTTTTCTTCCATCACTCTTGGTTTTATTGGATTGTTAAAAAGTTCCCATTTTTTGGGGTCACCTATATATATATATATATATATATATATATATATAACAATTTTTATAACTTAGAAATAAATTTGGGAGTAATTGAAATTAATTGCAAAATCCAGGGGAAGTCACTCATAAAATGAAAATAATTGTTTGCACAGAAAGTAAGGACCTACATACATGAAATTGTCTTTAAATTAAGTGGTGGCAGAAGAATTATCATTGAACTTTTAAAAGGTAAGCTTAAATATAATTTCAATACTTAAATGTAGTGATCAATTTTGAGTTCTTCTGTAGTTTATTGTTGCCTATTGCATCTACTCCTCCCTAGCTATTGTGATGAAGGTCTAATCAAGAGCCCTCCACAGAAGCTAGCTTAAATGCTACCTGATAGGGTGACTTTTAAGCTAGTAAATATATATATATAATTACTATATACATTATACTAATGGACATTCATGTTTGAGTAGATGTTTATTATTTTTTAAAGAGTGTATTTTTGCTTGCCAGCATGGATTTTTCTTTAATAAAGATGGGCCCTTCAACAGGATTTGAAATTGGGTTCACCTGATATAGTGGAAAACCTCATATATATTGAAGAGGTAGCTATGAAGAGATCAGAGTATCATTCTCTCTGCCATTCAAGAATAATTCACGATCAAGAAGTAAGCATCAGTCGACTGCGTGAAACATGAAACAAAAATAAGACATCTAACAGTGTTCCTGCTGCATTTGGATACAATACATTCTCTTGTAATGTTTGTGGTCTTTTGTGCAAATCTCAAGTTGGTCTCAAAAGTCATGTCCGTCATAGGCATGCAGATAATTAGTTCATGGTCGTCGGAACCTCATACATCAAACTTGATGGGAGAGTCCATCATGTGTGTGTGTGTATATATATATATATATATATATATATATAGGATTAATGCAAATAAAATTTATCACTTTATAACATTTATCTGATGAATGCTATATTCAGTACCTCAACTCCAGACACTCATTGACAAACTTATCCATAATTGTTCAATCCACTTGTTTGAAGTTTTAGCAATTGACTGCAGTTTTTCTCATTTGTCATTATCTTTATACTAAGTTTGAAGTAATTTAACTAATTGGTTTAGTTTGTTGTCTACTCCAATAATTAATGTGTAAGGTTTCTTGCGAGAATATTTTACAATACATGAAATAGTGGTGGTGAAAAGGGTACATGCACAAAATAATAGACCTATTGATTTTCAATGCAAGATAACAAAATTAACAAAAGAAAAGTTTAAGACAAGAGTTTCTTTTCCTAGAAGTAAATTGCATACACAATGAAATGTTAATGAAGACATTTAAGTGTGACGTACTGTGTAGGTATTTTTTAGTTTTAGTGTGATGTGTCTACAGCAACTTTTGCTTCAGTGTGAAAAGATCATATCACCTAGTTTGAAAGGAGGAAAAACACAGGAGAGAATTACTTTAAGGATTCATATTGTTTTATATGCCTGCAGAGCAGCTGCTGATACTATGTTTATTAAGACATGATATTGGGATACTGTTATTATTGGTGGTATATCCATTTTTTCTCAATTTTTTATGGATGAGCATGTGTATGTCAGATGTCATGGTCATTTCTATCATTTTATTATCTCCTTATACTCTCTCTTGCTTTCTTTTTCCTCCTTCTTTCTCTTTTTTTAATTTTTTCATCCCTGGACAAGTCTGAGCATGTTTCTGTCTGGCTTCATCCCAATTTTCAAAAATCTTTAAAAAGTTGGCTCATTTCTTTTATTAGAACACAAATGAGTGGAATAAAACACTTCCCCATTTTTTTGAAAAATTTGCTCTCTATAGCCCACCCCTAATATTTGGTCTCTATAGCCCACCCCTAATATTTGGTCTCTATAGCCCACCCCTAATATTTGATCTCTATAGCCCAGGCCTAATATTTGGTCTCTATAGCCAGGCCTAATATTTGGTCTCTATAGGCCATCCCCAATATTTGGTCTCTATAGCCCAGTCCTAATATTTGGTCTTTATAGCCCACCCTTAATAATATGAAAATTTTCCATCTAAAAATTTTTAGAATAATTTCTTATGTAAGTCCAGATAACTAAATCATTTAAAGAAGAAAGCTCTAAATAATAATTCATCAGATAATGTTCCATTTTTGTTTAAATTATATTTTATTTTAAATGCAAAACTATTCAGAAAAGAGTACCACAAAGCTGATACATTGCACATGCCTTTATCTTTTTAATAAAATCTCCATTTATCAAGCAACTGAGATTGTGAATATGTTTAACACTTGTTTGATATATTCAACTCTGATAAGAACCTTCCTTTTATCTTGCCCTGTGTGAGACTTCTTCATAATGGACAAACACCATAATGCTGAGATTTAGAAATTGAAATTAAAAAGGAAAAAAAAGACAAACTAACATTTATAATCACTGCTTTTGTTCCAAACCATTCAGATTTTCGATATTGATAATAGCTAAATGTATAGCTGAAAGCGCTCAATCAAAAACATTCGGACAGTTTTGACATACACTGTCTATATTCACTTGCATGGAAACAAGACAGGTTAAGCAAATCATTGAAAAAAATCATACTTGTCATTAGCCTTTAAACAAACCTGTATATATGAACACAAATACACACACAAACATACAAATCATTAAACATTGTATATTAAAACAAAAAATAAATAGAAAAACAGTTTATGCTGGCAAAAAGACAAACATGGCAAAACAAAACTGCTTGGTAGTAATTCACTTTCCAGTGTATAGGTCAAGAAATGCTCTACACCTTTTTCTCTTATTGTGGTTGATTGATTTGTTATTTTTTATGGTTTATTAACCCTTTATGGGTTATTTAAAGCCAAAACTTAATTTTTGATTGTAAGAATGGCAAACATGGACAAACATACCCGCAATAAGACGTAATCTCATTTTTAACTACCTTCTGGGGAATTAACAAGAGATAACTGATAACTGACATCCATTAGACATGGCATGTGGAACTAGAACAGTCTACTCCAGTGAGTGAAATAAAGGGTTCAGTTCAACATTCCAACTACCTGAAAAGGTCGAAACGTACAACGGCTGAAACATTGTAATGAATATGGCGACAAAGATGAGGACAATAGTCCAAATAATGTAAATTGTGTTCACACTTTTATACAAATTTTTGTTTTTGAGAATTTAGAACAAAAAATGCTGTTAATTTATTAGATTAATTACAAGAATAATTTCAAATTTGAAACATTCTAAAAACTGTTAAAATTAGAACTAATGTAATGCAATACTTATCATTTACCAAATTATAAAGAAATAAATATGAAAACAATGTTTTATTCACAAATTTATAAACATTTACTGAATTATTAAAATATGTGCACCAACTATAAGGAAACCATTATTATTTACCATTTTATAAAGTTTAAATCGATTGGCAATTAGTCAATATTTTGCCAACCATTCCAATGAATAATCTAATAGTGTTTATTATTTTTGTTGTTAATGGTAATGACAGGGGACATTAAATACTTCTATATTTCTTTCTTTCTAGCCAAATTCTCAGCATCTGAAAAATGGTGATTTTTATCAGTCACTTACACATCTTGGTCTTTTAGCTGAGATCAATGTGACAGACTCAGCTTAATCCAATTCCCTCTCTCTCTCTCTCAAAATGTAGAATAGTCCATTATTTTAAGGTATTCACAGAACATAATATATATTTTTTTTAAGCATTTCATCCCCAAGCAAGACAGGAGTGCCACTAGCATGCAGAGAGTTACACTTCCTGACAGTGAAATTCCCTTCCTCTTACTTACTTCCCTCAAAACTATAATCTTCAAAAATTTAAATGTAATGTCAATTGACATCTTCTGTTGCCTTGGTCCTCATTCTTCTTTTTATCCTTTCTTCAACCCCCTCCCATACCCAGTCTTTTCCCTTCATTAAACTCTCTGTAACCCCTTGCATACTAGTGGTACTCCCGTCTTGCTTGGGGGTGAATTGCTAAAGAGAAAAAGAGTCTTTTAGCATTTTCTGAAATCATTCTAATCTGATTTTAGGTTTAATTTTTTTATTGAAGGAATTCTTTGTAACAAGCATCGCCATCCAAGCAACATGGTTTACTGACTTTTATTCCCATTTTCTTTCATAAAAACATCTGTATGATACAAATATTTTCATTTTTAGACATGTGATTTCTGTCTCATTCTTAATTCTTACTTCTGGCTCACGACCACATCACATTGAAGCATCAGTTCCTGTACGATCACCAAAGTTAAGCAACAACAAGCCTCTTCAATACCCAGATATGTGACCACTTGGGAATATCAGGTCCTGTAAGGTTGAATTTGCAGCTTGTATAATGGCCTGGAATTTTTAATCGGAGAGTCAAGTTCCAAATTCACTTATATGCAAACACCCTTGGGAAAAGTATAAATTCACTTCTTCTCCCTACCAGCTATGGGTTAATTAGACTTGTATCAGTAAACTGTTATTATCTGAAAAAATAAAATAAAATTTTGTACAAGATATTTAGATTTCAGCATTCAATAACCCATAGAGGTGTTGATATGCAACCACACAAAAACAACCCAAAAAATTATTCTTACTTGTCTACAGGAGGTAATAATCTTTGCCCTGAAGAAATCTTATCTAAAAATGTCTGGCTTGCAGTGGTGAACATTTTTTTTAAATAGATTTTTATTCTTAAAACTTTAGAAATGCAATTCTTCATCTGAAGAATAATAATGGCTTATTATGAAAAGTTGAACAACTTTTGCTTTATTTTCTTCATTTCAGCAGAAATAAAGCTGAATTCCTGTAATTGACAATACATCAATAAAATAAAATTACATCCATCATTATTACAATCATCTATAATAATAAAGAGGGTTAGTCTTTCTGTAGGTTTCACTGTCATTTCTGTCATAAGAAAGTAAAAACAATATATAAAATTAACAAGGGAATTTTGTCTTGATTCAAACATCACAACTAGACATAAGCAAGTGACGAATCAGTAATGTTATTATATTCCTACTTGAAGAATATGGCAAATTTAAATTGCAAATACTAAGTTAGGCTAAGTTCACAGATACTATACTGATCCTAGGTAGAGGGCTAAAGAACGAGATTTTGGTCTGAGTCAGAGTGCACAGATGCTAAACTGATCCTAGGCATTGGGCCGAGGTGTGATATTATGATCCTCATCAGAGTGCCCAGATGCTACACTGATCCTAGGCTGTGGGCCGGGGTGTGATACTATGGTCCTCATCACAGTGCCCAGATGCTACACTGATCCTAGGCTGTGGGCCGGGGTGTGATACTATGGTCCTCATCACAGTGCCCAGATGCTACACTGATCCTAGGCTGTGGGCCGGGGTGTGATACTATGATCCTCATCACAGTGCCCAGATGCTACACTGATCCTAGTCTGTGGGCCGGGGTGTGATACTATGGTCCTCATCACAGTGCCCAGATGCTACACTGATCCTAGTCTGTGGGCCGGGATGTGATACTATGGTCCTCATCACAGTGCCCAGATGCTACACTAATCCTAGGCTGTGGGCCGGGGTGTGATACTATGGTCCTCATCACAGTGCCCAGATGCTACACCGATCCTAGGCTGTGGGCTGGGGTGTGATACTATGGTCCTCATCACAGTGCCCAGATGCTACACTGATCCTAGGCTGTGGGCGGGGTGTGATACTATGGTCCTCATCCCCCAGTGCCCAGATGCTACACTGATCCTAGGCTGTGGGCCGGGGTGTGATACTATGGTCCTCATCACAGTGCCCAGATGCTACACTGATCCTAGGCTGTGGGCCGGGGGTGTGATACTATGGTCCTCATCACAGTGCCCAGATGCTACACTGATCCTAGGCTGTGGGCCGGGGTGTGATACTATGGTCCTCATCACAGTGCCCAGATGCTACACTGATCCTAGGCTGTGGGCCGGGGTGTGATACTATGGTCCTCATCACAGTGCCCAGATGCTACACTGATCTTAGGCTGTGGGCGGGGTGTGATACTATGGTCCTCATCACAGTGCCCAGATGCTACACACTGATCCTAGGCTGTGGGCCGGGTTTGATACTATGGTCCTCATCACAGTGCCCAGATGCTACACTGATCCTAGGCTGTGGGCCGGGATGTGATACTATGGTCCTCATCACAGTGCCCAGATGCTACACTGATCCTAGGCTGTGGGCCGGGATGTGATACTATGGTCCTCATCACAGTGCCCAGATGCTACACTGATCCTAGGCTGTGGGCCGGGGTGTGATACTATGGTCTTAAGTGGTAGCACCTGTTAGGCTCCCAGCTATGGGCAAATAGTTAACCCCTAAACTGTGGTGAAAACTCTATGTAAGTGTAAAAATAGGTTTTAATACAAGAAATACTTTGTAAAAAAACAATTATTACCAGCAATAAATTTTTGAAAAAAAAAAGATATTACCAGCAATACATTTTTTAAGAAAAAATCTTAACAAAAATAAAAAATTTTGTTGACATTAAATAACCCACTGAGGTTGATATGCTGTAAAACAAATCATATCAAACCTAAAGTTGTTTTAAATTAAAATAAATTTTAAAAATGAAGAATCTTTCTTGAAGCTTTTATTTTAGTTTTAATTTCAAGCCAATAGATTTCTTTCCAATAAGTAAAATGCTTTTACTATATTTCAACGTTACAAAATGTAATAATAAAACAGTTTTAAAACTATTTTTTAAAGAAGCACTTATTTGAAAACTACATAGAAAAATAATGTTAATTCTTTTCATAAACTAAACATGTCACTAAAAATAATTGGTAAATTTGCTTTTTAATGCCCAAATGCCCATGCGCTAAATATCTCTTAAAATTTTCCCAAATCGTCATAATTCCGTGTAAATGTTCATGCTGAACTCGAATTAACAATTAAATTATGAAGAAACCTACCATTTTTGGAGTTATCGACAAGAAAAATTTGGACTAATTGTTGGTCGTTCATCCCCCATTACTGCCCTAATGTTCACTAATCAGTGATGAGTACATCTGGTAGCGCAAGCTTAAATTTTGGCTTATTTACTTCCTTTACATGATTTCATTTCCGAAATCAATATGCGCTGCCATAAAGCAATGTAATTTTTTTTTTGGATAAGTGTAGTTTAACTTAAAATTAAAACAAACAAATAAAACAAATTTGACAAATTAAAAAATAAACATAAAGCCTCGAAATTAACTATCTCTTCACAAAGTTTGTGCATTTTTTAATTTGTCATTATTTTCATATATTTGAAGCTTTTACCTTGCTTTTTAATTTAAAAAAAATAAAAAATGCTTTACTGTACTACTTAATTTGTTCTTTTTGTTATTTTTTTAATTTGTCAATATTTTCATATATTTGAAACACTTACCCCCCCCCCCAAATGACACTGTTTTACAGTTATTTTTTAATTGCAAATTTACTTTTCAACACCCAAATGCCCGTTATAACACTGTTTGAAATTTGGGTTAAAAATCTTGTTTTTTATGTGTCAACAAACAGAGCTGACTATGAAAAGAGTCCCTTAGTGATAATGATTTACTTACAAAGTGTAGTGTAGATGGCACAATGCTTAAAGTATGGAGCACCCAGTGAAAATCAAACTCACTACACAATCGTAATTTTATCTAGCAAGGCAAGCTTGAAAACCATTACACCATGTTGAATCCATCTCTTCTTCAAGTTATAGTTTAAATAGCAGGGAAGACCTAGCCTTGGTTGATAACTAAGAGAAAGACAATTGTAAATTTAAAACTGCTAGTAATTCTACCTCACAAAAATCTACATGCTACAAAAGCACAACAGCAACACCCTGTGTGGTGAAGTTGTGGCCCAATGCTCCAAACTGGAGTCTAAAGAAGTATGTTAGAGATTTACTCTGTCAACTGCTGCTATAGCAAGAATTTCTGGCTAGGGGACAGGCAAGCTATTACAGGATATAATGTACATATTAACTAACAAACTGTCATGTTCATAAAAAAGGTAACTATAATAAAATAATAACAATTATAATTATCATTAATTCATTCATTCTAAACCAATGAGAATTGACCCCACTTATTTCTTCTACACACACAAGCATGTAACATTCTTACTATCAGACAAGCAGTTCACATGGACAGGTCGTTAACATGTATATCAACAAAAATTTCATCTCCTTTTCCTTTTTCAGGCCATAATAGTTACATGTATATTCAATATTTATAATATAAATAATTTATAATGCTCAAGAAAAATTTGAGGTAAGAAAAGTCTAGACTCTTGTATTTTTTCTAACTAAATTATCTGGATATTCATTACACACATCTATAAAAATATATATATATGAGAAAGATTGTATACACTTTACTCGTTCTTTATCTTATGCTTCTGTCAGATTCCAATCCATATTTGATCTACATTTGACCTCAAACTCACAATTTTACTCGGTATTAGTCATGTCTCCAACACAACATAACAACCAATTATAATAAATAATATTTGTTTTGTTGTTTCCACGTCTTGCTGTTTATACTTTTTATAAGTATTTTTGTAAATATAAATGTTAGGGTGTTTATAATTATTTACTCAGAGTTGTAACTCCCTTACATCAGTCTGTAACATTAACTCTACATGACAACTGACTTATTTGTAGTCATTTGACTTTATGCAAAATAAGGTTAAGTCCCTTTTACTTTTACATATCTCACTACACTAATATTATACTAAGTATTTGTTGGCAGGGGACAGGCAAGCTGTTACAGGATATAATGTACATGCTAACTAATTAACTTACCAATTAATGAATGAAAGAAAAAGTAGAATTATAATATGATAATTATATTTTATAATCCATCTCCATTTAAACTAATACCAAGAGGATAAGGATTAAGTGATGTCTTCATTCTTCTATATATTGTGGCCATTTTGTTTCATCTTTGTATATTCTTGATTTCAGATGAAAACTTGAAAATTTTACTTTACAAAATTATAATTTATAATTATAGTTTAAATAATGGTGGGGGGGGAGGGTGTCAGTTATAAATGACATCAAGATGATATGGGATAAACATTGTTTATGTTGTTTAGCTGCCCACAAATTAATAAATATTCACTTCTCTTGTTTACCAAGCCCAATATGATAAAATACAATTTTTTTTCCATGTTTCAATTAAAATCAGGAAAGATGAATCTGAGAATAGCCATGATTATTTCATTTGGGAACTCTTTATAGTTTTGTTTGATTTTTTTTTTCAAGGCTTATCAGCTTTTTATGGGTTATTTAAAGCCAAAACCTAATTTTGATTGTAGGAAAAAAAATTTTTTCATGGCTTATCATCACTTTGTTGGTTATTTAAAGATGAAACTTAATTTCAATTGTAAGAATATTTTTTCCTTTGTGAATAAATATTGTATTAAAAATTAGAGATAATGAATTTTTTTGAATAAAATTCTAATATTTGACCCAAAGATGGGGACAGAATAGATGGATTCATACCTTTCCCAGGAGGTATTTGCACGTAAGCAATTTACTGGAATTTGAACTTGGCTTTTGATCTCTGATTTCAAGCCACTATCCATTAAACCACTTGCACATCTGGATCTGTTTGATATGGGATAAATTTAATTGTTCATGGCAAACAACACTTAACTTGAATAAGTAAAAAAAAAAAAAAACAACAAAATATAGGAAAGAAAAAATGGCAAATCAAAGTGTAATGGCAATCAGTTAATCCTAAATAAAGAAAAAAAGAAATAATAACTGATAATTAATTAATAACAACATAAATAACGCCATATATTATCTTTATTCTTTAGAGTCTGTGAATTTGAATCTTTTCATTTGGAGTTGATTCTTATGAGGGAATTGGAGTGATTATATTTGTTAGTAGTATTTTCTCTCTTTCTTTGATTAGTGATCCCATTAGTAATCCGTTACCAATGAGCTCACTGCTTGGATAAATTTGATCTCAAACTCATGGTGGAATTTGACAGTAAGGATCTCAACCAGTTCATTGCCAGTTGGATTGAAAAGGTAGAGTTGCTATGCTGTCAGTTTGGAGTGAAAAAGATTGAAGATATGCTTCCCATGTATTTGGTGGGTGGTGCATTGATTGAGAAGAGAAAAGTCCCAAAAGTGTAAAATGAATTGCTGCTCGGAGGCAGTGTTCCATCCAGGAGACAGTATACTGGTACAGAGGAATACCCAGGAATGGCACCCATTACACAAATGCTCTTGCCAATGATCTCTCCTCATATGAGGTTCAAGAAAACACGAATCAAAACCTGAACCTACAAGAAAGCGGATGCTCTGCTCACAAGAAATTAACCAAATTGATATAAAACAGGAAAGGTTATCAGGGTCTTAAGTCCCCATGAGGTCTTGGTTGATGGTGTGCTGTACACTGTGAAAAACCCCTGCCACCTTCTAGACTTGAACTGGTCAAAGGATGATGAGGCAATAGTGTCAGTTAGTTGAAATCTGCCTGCTTTTAGCGGATTATGGTAATGATGACTATTCAGGCGATGTTGATGACAATGACCTATTAGAAGCACTCCTGGAAGCTAAAGTGTCGCCAGTGCCTCTGCTTTGTAAAAATTGCCAGCTGCAAAAAACTACCCTCAAGCCATTGATATTATGGTAAGGAGACCAGGGGGGAACCTAGCAAGGAAAAATGACCACAATTAGCATGTTTATTATGGTAGGTGGAGGAAATATCAGACAAGTATTTGACAGTGTCCCACTGCTATCCTATCAAACGACTTTGCTATATTTAAGCTGAGCACAAGACAGTTTGTCGGTTCACATGTGGGCTCTATAGAGTGGCAAGTGTGCTCATGGTATAATTTGTGTTAGTTCAAAGTTTATTTGCCAACTGTTGGTGAACCTGCACTAATTCTGCATTTTTTTTATACAATTTATTGAGTGCCTCATTGATTCCATGTGTTATGACAGTTAATCAGTAATGGACCTATATAAGCAAAATCAATACTGCTTGTTGCTCAGGTGATTGTTATAATTACAAATATGTTTATTTATCTTTTATAAAGAATTTTTATGTGATGACAAATCACATATACAAAATATATCAATTAGAGTGAATTTATTAGTGAGTACTTCAAAATTAGAGCCTTGTGCCAAATTCGAATTTTCTGAATCATCACTCCATTGAGGATCAGAAGGATGCTTCTGAGAGTTGTGGGAGTAGTTCAAGAAACAAATAAAAATGTTCAAAGTTAAAAAAAAAAAAAAAAAAAAAACTATGGCAAATATATAGGCATCACAATTTTTAAAAAAGTTTTTTTTTTAATTTATTTATTTTTTTTTTTTACTAATGTTCAACCAATACAAAGCCCAAGAGCCACTCCTAGTAGAGGTTTACTGTGTGGTGCTGTATGAGCATAAGAAAAGCAAGAAGTGAAGTTCATAAGATTATAGAGGAACAGTAATGGTTAACCTTAGACTTGAAGAGGTTAAGATTCTAGTGATTGGGAAAACATTTTGCTGGGAGTCTGTTCCACAGAGCCTCAGTTCTTGGGAAGGAGCTTTTTGAACAGAACTTACTTCTTATTTTTGGAATACAAAGGGAATGAGGATGATTCCCGCTTGTGGGTATGGCATGGCAAATCCTAGTTGTAAAGATCAGGGGTGGTGGGACTAAAGAATATAGCTTGTCAGAAAACATGCCAGAGAAATAGTGATAGAGGCTTGTGATTTTTCATCTGTGGGGGAGGGGTTGTAAGGTGGAAAATAATCCATCGCCCACAAGGCCGTGTAGATGCTTTTGAACTCTATCAAGACAGGCTGAGTCGCTCCAGCCCAAAGATTGCAGCATACTCCATATTTGTTTCTGATCTGATTCCTGTCAAGGTAGAGTATAGCAGGGAGAGTCAGATTCTTACTGGCGCGGTACAGGGAACCAACCATTTTTCCAGAATCATATGAGTTCCACAAGACCTGGGGAGTGATTGATCCCCAACAGACATTCAAGGCAAGGCTCCTCCTTGAGAGGAGACCCAAATAAAGTATTATTTAGAGTAAAATAGTTGTGAATAATAAAGCATCAATAAATATATGAAAATTGGTGTGTTCAAATTTGTTAGCTATTAACACTTGTACACAAAGGCAAGTTGTTCCTGATTCAATCACAGTATCATTTCTTACTTCTAGCATTACTAGATAGATCAGAATAGGCAGAGCTGGATGGATAAATCTGAATAGGCAGAGATGGAGAGATATACATAAGATTTTAATAAATAGATAGGAACAGACTGATGAGATAGATGTAAGTAGATTGAGATTAGATAGATTGAGAGATAACGAGAAAAAGAAAGTGGTATATGAACAGATTGCAATAGACTGTACAAAATATACACACAATGCTATATGTAAGCATGTTGTGTCAAGTATATTATCTATATTTGATTGAATTGTATAAAGAATATCATGCAGAGTGAAAAAAAAAAATATGTTCAAAGTCACACACTTTTCCATTGATCTCCAAATGCTTTGAGTCAAAAAAAAAACCAAACAGCTGAACAAGTGATCAAAAGATGGCAGTTTTGGAGAATGAGAGACGGCTGCAACCAATGTCAAAGATAATCTGCACTCAACTTAGACATAATCTTATGTATATGAATCTACTCAGCTAGGAGACTTTTGTTTGTGACTCAGTGTAGACAAAAAGAAGCTTTTTGTAAATGAAACCTTTTTCCGTGTTTCTGCTTTAGTGGACAAACCAAGAATCTTGTGAACACAATATTCAAAGAAAAGTGTTTCTTATTTGATCTCCCTCACTCTCTCATATCTCTTTTCTGTGTCCCTTTAGGATGTGAGCAATCAGGGCTCTTTGTAGTGAACTCCTGGTGTCCTTTGATGTTAGCAACAATATTCTCTTATTCACAACCTCTTTTTATCTTTGGAGTACTTTTTCTTCAATTCATTTTCAACCAGCACCTGGTTCGGTTTTTGATGTAGCTTCTGCGGTGATTACTATAACTGGATGAAGAAAAAGGTGCATGATTAAAAAGTGACATCATTGTTGAAAAATCCCTATGAAAAACAGTTGAAGAAATAAATCTGGCTTTGTTTCAACACTAAGACAGAATGGCTGCTACATGACTTTAGAAATGAGAAAATTAAAGAGTGTAACATAAAGTTCATTCCTTGTTTTGCTGACTGGAATTGATTGCTACTAAGTGGCCAAATGATTCCTCTTTTATAGAGTTTGATCCCCTCCCACTTAGACTATGATGTTTGCAGCTATACTTACTCCTTCACAATCTCTTTTTATCTTTGGGATATTGTTCTTCCATTCATTTTGGACCAGTAACTTGTTAGGGTTTAGATGCGAATTTTAGGGTGATTTCTCTGGGTGAATGCAGAAAAAGTGGGACAGTCAAAAAGTGACCCCACTGTAGAAAAATAATAGTGTAAAAGAGTTGAATGAATCCTTTTCATTTATTTATAAACTTCAGCAACAAAACAGTATGGCTGCTACTAGATTTTAGAAATAGACAAAGCTAAGAGTGTCAGATAGGCCTACTTCTTATAGCACTTAACAGTGTAGCCTGTCTTTAGCTGTCAAAACAGATCCACTTTTATAGATCTTGAACACCACCCTTCCAGGTTGATTAGACAAATCACAGTTCCCAGCTCAAACCCATATCAGATTTTAATTCTAACCAGTTCACATCATCACATTATTCCATATTTACCGCCAGAGAGGGCAAGGAAAAGTTTTACTTCTACTGGAGCACAAGGAAGAGATTCATTTCCAATCTGGTGTAAGGAAAGGTTTTACCTCCAATAGGATACAAGGAAAATAATTCCCTCCAGTGAGGTGCAATGAAATCATTTACTTGTTCTCAGTGAGGTTCAAAAAAATATTTACCTCCAATGAGATGCAATGAAGAAATTTACCACTAGATGCAAAACAAAAGATCTATCTCTAGTGAGGTGAAAATTATTATTTCCCTATTGAGATACAAGATTACCCTCAATAAGTTGCAAGGAAAATATTTTACCTCCACTCAGCAACAAAGAAAATATTACTTCCATGTGAATTTATCGCAAGCCATAGGTTTCGATGCCTGATCATATAGTATTTTTTTTTTATCATTTATTAAATCAGTTATTCTTTATTGAAAGTCAAAAGTAGATCTGAAATATTCCTGTTGCTGGCAACACCCCTTTGAGTATTTTATTCACACATCATTCCCCTAATTAATTTCTGCTTATATTTTTTCATACTTGGTCTTTTCACCTGACTGAAACACTTTCTTTGTCTTCAAGTCACCAAATCAAAAAAATGGCACCAAAATTGTCACATCCAGTTCAGCTGAGGTTTTCTTATCTTTGGAGTTTGTGTTATTGGAAAGGCACATTGTGTTAGTGTTAGGATATGTGACATCATTTTAATTATATTTTTTTTTCTGTTTAATAATTGGCACTAATTAGGAACAAAATCAGAATCATTCTTTATATTCATTTTTATTGTTTCTTCTGTGCTCTTATTTTTTTCTTTATTCTTCTTTCTTGTCTTTCTTTCTTTAATCTCTTTCTATTGTCTCTCTGCTCTATTTTCTTCTCTCTCTCTCTCTCCTTTCTATTTTCTTCTCTTCCTTTTTCTTTATTTTTTATTCTCTCACTTCTCTATCATCTTCTTTCTCTTTCTCACTTCTTTCTCTTCTCTTTCTCTCATCTCAGCTTTATTTTTTCTCTTTCTCCTTTCTATTTCATTCTCTCCCTTTTTCTTTTTCTCTTCCCTATCATGTTCTTTATCCTTTTTTCTTTCTCTTTCCTTCTTCCTCTTCTTTCTTTAATCTATCAGCACTATTTTCTTCTCCCTTTTCTTTTTTCTTTCTTTTTATTCTCTCTCTTCTCTATCGTCTTTCTCTTCTTTTTTGTTTCTCTTTCTTTAATCTCTTTCTCTTATCTGTCAGCTCTATTTTCTTCTCTCTCTCTCTTCTTTCTATTTTCTACTCTCCCTTTTTCTTTATTCTCTCTCTTCTCTCTCTTTCTTCTTTTCTTTCTTTAATCTCTGTTCTCATCTCTTAGCTTTAATTTCTTTTCTCCATTTTTCTTTTTCTTTCTTTTTTATTCTGTCTTTTCTCTCTCTTTTTCTTTCTCTTCTTTTATTCTCTCTCTTTTTCTTTTTACTTCTTTCTTCTATCTTTCTCTCGTCTCAGCTTTATTTTCTTCTCTTTCTCTCACTTCTATTTTCTTTTTGCCATTTTTCTTTTTTACTTTCTTTTTTATTCCTTCTCTTCTCTATTGTCCGCTTTCTCTTCTTTTTTTTTCTTTCTCTTTTTTCTTTTTCTTCTTTCTTTAATCTCTTTCTCTCATCTCTTTTCTTCTTTCTCACTCTCTCTCTTCTTTGTTTTCTTCTCTCCCTTTTTCTTTCTATTTTATTCCCCCTCTTCTCTATCATCTTCTTTTTCATCTTTTTTCTTTCTCTTCTTTCTTTTTCTTCTTCATCTTTCTTTTCTTTCATTACTCCCTATTTCTCATCTCACTCTATTTTCTTTTCTTTCACCTATTTTCTTCTCTCTTCTTTTTCTTCTTCCCATTCATTTATATTTTTTCTTCTCTTTCTTTCTGTTTTCTTTTTCATTTTCTCTCTATTTTCTTTCCCTTCTTTTTTCTTTTTTCGTATCTCTCCTTCAAAAAATTTTTTCATTAATTAATTTTTTTCTTTTCTTTCTTTCCTTCTTTTTTCAATTAACTCATCTGATTTTCTTCGCTTATTCTTATTTCTAATTTTTTTACAATTTTAATTTTATTTCCTTTATTTTGTTAGGGTTCTTTTTCTTTATTTTTACTTTCATTCTTTTCTTTCTTCTCTTAAATGCTTTACCCTTGTTTTTTTTCATCTCTCATTTATTTTTTTCATTATTTTCTTCATTCATCTTTGTCTTCTTACTCTTTCTTCTTTTCTTCCACCATTTTTTAAGTATTTTCTTATTCTTTCATTTTCTTATTTTTTTCATTCAATTCTTTCTTACTCATTTTCTTTTGCTTTTCATCACTTTTATTTATTTTAACATTTATAATTTGAATCTTTTTTTCATTAAACATTTTAAAACCATCTTCTTCACTTTCATTCTTCTTTTTATTTTTTCATCTCTATCATTCTTTTATTGTTTTCTTTTGGTCTTGGTCATTTATCAACATTGACTTCTCCTAATTCCAGTTGGTGCCATCTTACCTGTTCATGAGCTATTTACAGTTGAAGCAGAAATTTACTTTGATCAATTGTGTACTTGTTGCAAAATGTGTTATGATACAAATGATAAATAGTCACAATCAAATTATGTTATGATACAAATGATAAATTGCCACGATACAAATTGTGTCACAATACAAATGATAAATAGTCACAATCAAATTGTGATGATACAAATGATAGTCACAATCAAATTATGTTATGATACAAATGATAAATTGCCATGATACAAATTGTGTCATGATACAAATGATAAATAGTCACAATCAAATTGTTATGATACAAATGATAAATTGTCATGATATAAATTGTGTTGCTGACAAAATCATTTTTCTTTACACTTGCTTCTGTAGCCAAAAAGAAAAGCAAAGGAAAAATCATTTGGAATAATTTGAAACATAAATGTTACTGCCCACCCAATAAACATTAGGATAATACAATAGACCTTCTACTCATAATGCACCATTGCTAATCATATATAGATAGTTAAAACAAAACACATAGTTTGAAGATTGCATTTAAGCATGAAACTGACTGTTGGTGCTGGGTGTTGACCTCAATATCCACTTTTTTATTTATATAAAGTGATAAAATTATTTAGTTTTAAGCTATGCTATATTTATGGGAAATAGTGCTTAATATCAGGGATAGGGTGTATGTAAATATAAGAGTTGACACTGAGGTCAACACTTTGTGGTTACATCCCTTCATACTTGAATATAATCTTCAGGCCATGTGTGTTGGATGGTAGCTTGATTATTTATATATACCAGTCTATGGGGCATCATGGGTAGCAAGGTTAGATATTTCCAGATTATTTACATAATAGTATCTTATTTCTGATTGTATGAAATATACTGCCCTGTTTATTATAAAAACTTTGAGCTTTATATGTGAATCATTTTTAATATTTAATATTTTATATTATGTTAATAGGATTCACTTGGATTATATACCAACAGATTACAACCTGTGTATATATAATAATAGTAATAATAATAATAAAGAAAAACCTTAAAAATTCATTGTCAGTAATAAATTTATTTCGATGAATATAAGTATATTCATCTTATCAGACTGACTACATTTCATAAAATGGTATCAATATATGCCAGACTGACAGATTTTTTTTTTTAAGCATTTCACCCCCAAGCAAGGCAGAAAGCCACTAGCATGCAAGGTGTTACAGAGAGTTGGAGCGAGAGCAAATAGGAGTGATAGAGGAAAGGATGAAGAGAAGGATAGGGGATAGATCAGGGCATCTGGAGATGTCGATTAACATTACATTTGAATAGTTGGAGATTATAGCTATCAGGGAAATAGGAAGAGGGGAAGGAGTTCCACAGGCAAGGGGTGTGAGACATGAAGCTATTGGAGTAGAAGAGACGGCTACATTTAACAGTTTCGGCAGTGAAAGGGTGTGAGCGAGATGCCAACCTAGTAGAATGCTTAAATTCATGAAATCTGGGAACCAGCGAAAGCAGCTCATCGGAGCAGTTACCATGAAAGTATTTGTAAAAAAGACTGAGGGAGGCAACGGCACATCTGTGAGAGAGCGACTGCAGACGAGATGCCATATCAGGGCCAATTACATTGCATATCCATCTCTGAATCTTATCAAGAGCATTGAGACAAACATAAAGGGCACCAGACCATATATGGCAGCAATACTCCATACAAGGGCGAATGGTTGATTTGTAGATTTGAAGGGTTGACTCCGATGAGAAAAAGTTTCTGGTGCGACACAGGGATCCAATGCTGTGGATGAAGCTATTGATTCAATGTATTTGTTCCATCTTAGGTCAGCAATGTGAGACCGAGTAGTTGCAAAGAGAAGCTCTCGAGAAGTTGAGCATCAGGCATTCTAATAGGGGACAGGGATTGTTCTCTGTGGTGAGTAATAGAGAGCATTTTTGTTTTTTGCGGCGTTAATATTAACCAGCCAATTCCTGCCCCAGTTCACAGCTGATTGGAGGTCCTTTTCAAGATAAACGGCCAGGTTAGTTTTGTCAATGACATTAGATTTATTTTTGAGACAGGAGTAAATTGTAGTGTCATCTGCGTAATGCCTACTTGGGAATCTATGATGTCAGGAAGATCATTGATCAAGATAAGGAGCAGAGTAGGGCCTAGGATGGAGCCTTGGGGAACACCTGCGTTTGTGGGATAGGAGCTGGAGGAGAATCTGTTGAGAACAATCTTCAATACACGGTTTGACAGGAATGATTGTATTAAGACAAACAATCAATCTGAAATTCCATAACCCTGAAGCTTGCAAAGAAGGCCAGCATGCCAAACCCTATCAAATGCTTTGGAGATATCAAGAACCATGGCACGAGCTTCTCCGTTATTATGAAGTGCTTGGTAAACAATTTCATTGATGGCCATAAGCACATCAGCTGTAGAACGGGCAAAGCAGAAACCATATTGCTTGTCTGAGAGCAGATCATGAGATGTAAGGTGCTTAACCACTTCGGCGTTGATTAAAGCTTTGAGGACTTTGCCAAAGATGGGTAGGAGACTGATAGGACGGTAATTAGAAGGGTCAGAAGGGTCACCAGAGTTCTTAAAGACAGGAACAATGGATGAGTACTTCCAACAGGGTGGAAAACAAGATTTATTGAGGCAGTAGTTATATAATTTGGAGAGGGCAGGGGCCAGTTCAGGTGCACATTTCTTCAGGACAATGGCTGGTATCCCATCTCCACCACTAGTCTTGTGGAAGTCTAATTTAGAGATGATGCCAAATACTGATGACATGTTATGTGCAGCTCACTTAATAGAGCGTCAGTTCTAAGGGAGAAATTGGGTGTGGGTACACAGGAAGAGTCGAGCTTTGAATTGAATGAGAAATTCCGAGCAAAGCATTCAGTCTTGTTGGCAGAAAAGGTCAGAACCTCAAACTGGTTGAACAAAGGAGGTATAGAGGGTTTGCTATTGTTAAGTACACTCTTGCAGAATTGCCAATAATCCTTGAAGCTAAATTTGCGAGATGCAATACGTTCTTTCATTTGAGCAGCAAATAGTGACTCTGCTTCATTGAGAACATGCTTACACCTGTTACAGGCAGAGACAAAGAGATGTCTATTGCAATCAGACATGTCACTACCATAAAGGTGGAAAAAGTGATTCCTATGGGCAATGGCAGCTGAGGAAGCAGCTGAAAACCAAGGGGATGAGGGTGATTTGACCTTATATTTCCTTGAGGGGATGAAAGCCTTGATTCCAGCTTTAACCCAGCAGGAAACCTTGAATGGGGAACATAAAGACAACATCCCAGGGGACATCACAAAAGAAATCCTGGAACGAGTCCCAGTCTGCTCATTGATAGCAGAACAAGGTTCTAGTGGTAGGAGGTTCATTGCCGGAGATGGAGTTGAAGGAGATGTTGATAGACATGGCCTTATAATCACTTAAGGCAAGGCATGATCAGAATTGCCAAGAGGGCAAAGCTGCATGGCGCTACAGGACTCGGGGATGGAGATAAAACATAGATTGAGAAGAGAAGCCTTACTATCCCATTTGTAGGGAAAACATGTGGGGAAGTCAACTATCTACATGAGGGATTGAGAAATTGAAACATTAAGGGTTTGAATGTTTGCAAGGTCAGTAGTAGCATTTTTAAGCCACTTGGTATGATGGGCGTTAAAATCACCCAACATGAATATGTGAGCAAACGGATGGAGAGAGAGAGAGCTTTGTCAATGCTGTCAGAAATTCAATTATGCCACAGTCTTAGGAGGATGGTGAGTGATAAAGGAAGAAGAGGTAGCTTACAACGTTGAGAAGAGATAGCCGGAGACACATGTCTGGAGAGACAAGAGATGGTCCTTGACGTAAACTCCAAGACCATGCATGTGGGTTTGAGAGTCTTTTCTAAGGAGGGGAAGGTAGCTGGGGATCGAGAGGTCACAGGAGGGGATAGACGAATCAAGGTTGGTCTCACACAGAGCCAGTATATCCGGGCAGTTTGCAATGAGGAAAGATTCCACACTGCAGAAACTGGTTCTAATGCCATGGATGTTGGAAAATGAAATGTTAAAGGGTTTAGGCGATTTTTTAGGGGCTGGTTTAGGTTTTCTTTTTGGATCATTTTTAGTTATCATTTGAAATTGTGGTTGTAAAATGAGAAGGCCTGAAGTAAAAGAAGCAGACAGTTATCGACCGTGAGGTGGGCAGAGAGAAGTTGGCACAGCATGCAACATAATGTGGCCTCAGGATTGCCCACCGGAGGTGAATGCAGGGACACCTATCCATGTGTGACATGGCACTACAGCCACCCCAGTATTATGCAACTGTTGATCAGAGCAGCTGCTCAAGACACTACACAAGAGTTAGGGCTCCTAACTACCAGTTGGAAACAGCAATCAGAAAACTGTCAACTGTGTACCCTCAGAATGAAGAGGTAATGCCACAGACTGCACACATCACACGAGAAACATGGCAGCTCTAGTACAGAGGCCAGAGAGAAAGAGGGGGAGAGTTCCGGGAACCCCTTCCTAAACAAGAAAAAAGGTATGAGCCTCTACTCTTGTCCAAGAGAAGGGGGAGGAGTATTGACCGGACAATAAGAAAGCCTACCTACTCCTATTACATATAACACAAACGTCGACAGGAACAACAACAACACCAACAACAAAAAAAAGGAGAGGAGAAAAAAAAAATGGCTGCAGCCAACAAGGAGTCCAAGCTGACACCAGAAAACATATTTACTGAGGAGTAGGACTGGGATGTTATTTGTATTTTTCCCTTCCATTACCTTAAGTTTCAACTTGTATCAATCCCATTGTCCTAACCTAAAAGCAAATCTGGAGAAAACAGCATTGTGGAACTCTCCTGTCATTATGTTCATTTCCCTGGCACTGGAAGCTAATAGTTTGCATACGTAAATGTCCTCATGCGTTTTAAGGGTCAAAAGGTCAGTGAATTCTAGATATTTTTTTGAGAATGTGCACCTTCAATCCACGTTGTTGCTTGTCTTGTGATGAAAAGAAAACAGCTATACAAAGATAAAAATAAGAAATAGAAAAATAAAAAAAAATGAAACAATAGCAAAAATAAATTAACCTATAAAAGTTTTCTTTGGGGGGATTACATTAAGAAGAGAGAGAGAGAACAGAAAAAAAGGGTTAATATAATGGGTAAGGGAAGGTAAAGAGATAGGAAGGTTAAATTTAAAACAGAGTTACAACAATGTGTCAAATAAACTTCACAGAGGAAGGGGTTAAAATGATGTCTATTTAAACAGCATTATATATATATATATATATATATATATAAAATACAGGTAATTGATCTGTTAGTATATAATCTGGGTGGATTCTAGTAATATTATTAAATACAAATAATACGAATATTAATAGTTAATACAAATAAATTCCAAATTACATAAGAATACATATGTATATATGTGGGGGTGTATGTGTACATATAGTGTCATATATTTATGAACATGTAAATGTACACAGATATGTATGTATGAAGATATGTACGCATATATGTTGGACAGTATGATTTATTCCATTGGGTGCTTTGATATTACCCACAATGTATAAATCTATAACTCAACTAATTTACATTAATCTTAATGAGTTTAAGTTTAAATCCCCCATCACTTATTAATAATATTGCACAAAACTATTTACTGTGAATCCCAGAAAAAAAACACACTCTGGGCTTTTATAAGAAACACCACATAGTAGGAACTGATATTATACTACAAACAACAACTCCTGGCAATAAATAAACTCCAAACCCAGACTGCTTTCCCCAGGATAAGATACCTTACGCCCCCACCAATCACTAACACAAACCTACTCTCATTAACAAGGTGTCTACCAGAGGAAGACTGATATTGAAAATAAATTTGGAACAATGCTCTGAGATGGACACTTAGAGGCTGATGATAGCCAGGTACAGAACAGCTTGAAATAGACTATCTCTATGTTGAGGTAATTTTTGGGTTTTTGCTGTAAAATATATATATATATATATATATATATATATATATATATATATATACACACACAACTCGTGGTCTCTTCAATCATCAACGCTTCAAAGCCAAGACCCACCTTTGTACACAAATTATTCGTGATTTGTTGTTTGCTGATGATGCGGCTCTTGTAGCGACATCCTTTGAGGAGGCCCAACATCGAATAAATCATTTCTCTGCTGCATGTAAAGCATTTGGTCTTACACTTAACATAAAGAAAACTGAAGTTGTGCACCAACCTTGTCCTACTCCGAAGCAATTGCGTGGTGAGAAACAAAAACCATCAGTCTACAAATTTCCAGAGAGATCATTGAAAGTAGAAGACAAACCCCTGAACTATGTAAAGTCTTTCACCTATCTTGGTAGCAAAGTCAATTACTGTGGAATTTTAGATGATGAAATCATGCATAGGATTGCTAAGGCTACCAGTGCTTTCGGCAAACTTCGCCATCACTTGTGGAATGAGCAGGGCATTCGACTCGATATGAAAATTCGGGTTTACAGAGCTGTTGTACTTGCCATCCTTTTGTATGGCTCAGAGTTGTGGACTCCATGCAGGTACCATATATGCCAGCTAGATGTTTTCCATAAAAGCTGTCTGCATGCAATCTGTGGAGTTAAGCTTCAAGATAGGACATCTAAAGTAGACCTGTTTAACAAGTGTAATATTGGGGAATCGAGACTTTTATCATACAGTCTCAGTTACGGTGGACTGGTCATGTCTTGAGAATGTCTGATGACAGGATACCCAAGATCCTAATGTACAGACAGTTAGATCAGGGCTACAGGAATGTAGGATGCCCATGGCTAAGATACAAAGACAAGCTGAAAAGCAACTTGTCAGCAGTCAATATACCACATAACTCCCTTGAGCGCTTAGCCTTGGAGTGGGTAGAATTAGAAATCAACATGTTTTAGTGGACTCAGTAATTTTCAGTCTGCTTGTCTGAATCATCTTCAAGAAGTGAGAGCAAGATCTAAAAGGTCAGCCAATCTAACAGTGATCTCATCTCACAATCCTCACATTTGCTCCATATGTGGCCTCCTTTGTAAATCACTAGCGGGTCTTAAATGCCACTTAAGATTATCTCACAAAATTTCATAACTGAATCAATAAGCTGTCAGATCCTCATACGTCGAAACCGACGGGAGAGTCCATTATATATATATATATATATATATATATATATGGGAGAATATGATATATAAATTTTTATATATCAGAACAATGTTAGGCAAATGTATAATAAATTTGAAAAAATTCTGTATATTGTGTTTCATCCTCTAGGACTTCATCAGACTAAAGTAATGTTTTTATTGATTGAATTATGTGTAGTCTATATGGTAGGCGTTGTTAGTGTGCTGCTCTACGGCAGTGAAATTTGGAGTCTCTACTTCAGACAGGAGAGATGCCTGAGCACCTTTTATCTTTGTTGTCTGAGATACTTTCTGGGTATAAATTTGTTTGACTGTGTCACCAATGCTGTAGGGAGAAGCATGGTTGACAGAAAGAAAACAACATGGTGGCATCAGAGGAGAGTTTTTTCATATGCATTCATTGCATATAAGACAGTCACTCCGATGAGGGCCTGAACAGCCATAATAGATGCTGTGTTGCTATCAGCAGCTGAAGTATAACTCTTTGGGTGCTGAACCAATGTCTCTCGAGACTGACAATTGTCACATAATTATATCTTCCCCTCCTACACATATAATTCAATCAACAAAAACATTACCTTAGTCTGATGAAGACATATATATATATATATATATATAAATGGGAGAGACAGATATGGATACATATTGATAGTAAGTATACACATATGCTCTTTATATTATATAAAAAGAGATAATGTTAATTGTATATTATTAAAGATTTTTTTTATAAAGTTGGCATAAGTGAACACAGGTTTTTTTGACATTACAGAATTTTTAGTTACTCCTTCAGTCCCCTCAGTGCTTGAACAGGGCTAAATTTCAATTCTGGCAGACATAGCGGACCAATAATGCAAGAACCCCAATCTTTTGGTTGTTGCACCTGATAAAAATTTTTATTACCTCTTCTCCATTGTGGGAAAAGAATGGGGATGAAGCAATAAAAATCTGTGGCAACAAAGGAGAAAACAAAGTCTTACCTTGAAAAATAACTTGTCCTCTGTGCTGTCAAAGAAGACAATCAGAATTAAGATTTGGGTTGACTTTAGTAAGCCTTGAAATATGGTCATTGTTTGTGCTTCTCAATCACAGCCATTCTTACCCCAATAAAAGGAAGCTACTTTTAATAGTAAGCGATTGGCCTCTGCATGAAGAAGGTAGTCGTGCACTTTGATTTATAGGTATAGATTTTTGACCACTTTTGATTTAACCCCTGACATTTTAGATGTTGGACTTGCAAGATTGATTTATTTTCTTTCCAATTACAATCCGGGACTTTCAGATTTTTGGATCTGAAAGTCCACATTGCTGTTTTCTCCCAAAAGTCATTATATATATATATATATATATATATATATATATATATATATATATATATATATGAGATAACAATATATAAATTTTGATGTGAAGAACAATATTTTGGAAAAAGTGTATGACAAAGTGTAAAAAGTTTTTCTGTGACGTGTTTTGTCCATTTGCATTTGATGAAATCCTAAAGGATGAAATGTTCCACACAAAATTTTGTTACACTTTGTCATACATTTTCCCCAATATATATATATATATATATATATATATATATATATATATATATATATATATATATATAATAATATTCAATATTTGAGTAGAGTGTAGATATAGACATAGATATGGACATAGAAATCAACACTGCATAATGGCTGTCAGTTTCTTGCCTTAAGTGATTATAAGACCATGTGTTACTACTCTTTGAGTGGGCTCTATATGTAGGTCACTGTAGATTATAGGAAAACCAGCCAATCTCAGTTCTTTTAACTTAAAAATAAATAGATATGAACAGACAGACAGATAGAATTTATTTTCTGCTTGCTTAAGACTTTGTATTTCATTTGCTATTTATATTGTTTCTGTTTTACTGATTCTGACAATTCCATTAGGACGACATTTTTGTCTCTTTGTCAATCTAACATTTTAGAGTTATGGATTAATTTTTCTCTTATCTATAGAGACAGTGAAAAATAATCTATCAAATTGATTTGTAAAACAGATTTTATATATTTATATCTATGTACATGTATGCAAATAAATTATTTGTATATCTTTGCATAATATATTAGTGACTGGATGGGAAGCAATGTTTCAATGAGTTATGGCCATAAGCCAGTTGGCAGATTAGGCATGACCATATAAGGGCAACTGGAGGAGCCAGTATTAAAACAAATGGGTGTTATATTAAAGTTTTAACTTTGCTAAAGTCATAATGACTTTTACCAAAGTGAGAAGAGAGCTTCCAATTAATAGCAGACACCAACAACAACAATTAAAATTATGAAAAAGAATATTCCTATACACAATAAGTGAGTTATATTTTTATGATTATTGCAGAGTCTGTTGCTAGTTTAAATTTTTTTTGTTCTCTCTTCTCCAGTCTCCTGTAAAAGGGTTGATAAACTGTAAAAAAATACCTGATCAACAAACTAATCTGAGTAAAGGTGTTTCTTTAGTGTTATAACTCTATAAGAAATGAGGGATGTCAGCTCATCTCCCAGCAGTCTTTGTTACACCCACCTTTCTTGCAATGAGTTTTTTAGTCCTCCCAAACAAATGAGCTTCTTGGTCCCCACTCTGGTGTAGGAATGACTGCAAAATACTTTCCCCTCCCCATTTTATAGGCAGAAGCACACAAATGCATGCTGGGATTTCTTCCTAGCCAATAAAACAGGCCAGTTCTCAGTTTCATATGACTCAATCCCAGTCTGTCTTATCTTAAAGTCAGAAATCTTATACTATTTACATTGTTCGGACTATCATCCTCATCTTTGTTACCATACTTATCACAACGTTTTGGCCTTCTTCAAATGATTGGAATGTCGAATTGAACCCTTTATTTCGCTTGCTGGGGTAGACTGTTCTAGTTCCATGTGCCATGTCTAATGGATGTCGGTTATCAGTTATCTCCTGTTAATTCCCCTCCCCAAGTTCTCGATTGCCTTAAACAGGTATTTAAATCATACTCTTTGGGTCCTGTCACTGGATCTAACTAACACCTTTATCCACTGTGCCATGTGTCCTTGAGAACATCTGTGTATGAATTTCTGGGTATTATAAACCTAATGTCTTCAGCAACCATTTTTACCAGTGCTCATATTGCAATTTTTGCTGTTATCATTACATGTTTTTTAACAGCTCATATTGCCAAAGAAGGCCGGTATGTACAATGGCCAAAACATTGTGATAAATATGGCAAGAAAGATGAGGACGATAGTCCAAATAATGTAAATAGTGCACATAATACCTCATCTCATAAATATAGACAGCTTCAGAAATCTATGTTCACATATCCAATGTGTGTGTCAATCCCAATTCTTAGATTATGAACTTTTTGCCATATTACTGTTGCTTTGCCTTATTACTGTTAATTTGCCTTGCATATATTGTTTGTTTGCTTTCTGTTATTTATTGCCTTGTTCTTTTCTTTTTCTTGTTATTACTTATTCAATTCTCTTTGTTGGACTGTTCTGTCATTTATTTTACATTTAACCATGGCCACTCACTCTTCAGAGCTTGTCTTAATTTCTAGGCTACCTGCTCAGTTATCTAAATTGAGAAGTTCTGTTTTGATTTCTCAACAACAACCATTTAATAACTCTCTACCTTGAGTTGTTCTTGGGCCTTGTATTGCGTGAAAGTTAGAAGATGGAAGTGTTATCTTTTCTAAAATTATCATTTATTCAGGGTCAATATTTTTAACTGTTTTTAATTAAAAAAAAAAAGCAAAAGGATGGATTATGATGATTTTGGATTAGTTTTTTTTTTGTCATTTTTATGATGTAATACATTTTGATGACTTTTTTTTTCTTTTCATTCCAGGTAAGTAACACATGCATGTCGAGTCTTCTCTTGAAGGGAATTTTTTCAACTTTGGAAGATTTTCTTTAAACTCCCTTTTCAACAGGTAAGATACTCATTGTAAAACTAAGTTTAAAGCAATTTTTCTTCTATCTGCCATATCTCTTCAGGAGGTTGAAAATCATGGCTCACCCTGACTTCCTGTCCTTTGTAGCTCTTGTTATTTCTCCTAAACTTCTGTCATCCATTAATCAAGCAAATTAGGTAGGTTATGCATTGTTTTCCTCTTGCCCTGAATCTGTCCTGTGAGTATCAAATTTTCCAAGCCCACAATAGATGGAACTTGCTGGTTGAATTTAGTAATATATATATATATATATATATATATACACACACACACATACACAGACTACAGTTCAAAAGTTTGAGACAACCTGTGGTAATTTTAAATTGGCCCCCAAAGTAGTTATTTTGTATTTTAAACAATAGAAAATTGTTATACATGGTTAAAAAAAAAAAAAAAGTGTGATATGATTTTTTATTAGAAGTTTTATTATGACAAAAAGTAAAGACAAGCATTTTATGATTAAATTTTGTTCTTTAGCTTTGATTACTTCAGCACAAATTTCTGGCATTTGTTGCAAAAGTTTGTCAAAGGATAAATTTTGATAACTGATAATTGATTCCATTCTTTTTCAATGACTCTATGAACTCTTTCTCATTTTTTTTTGTTCTTCTGTCAAGTTCATTCCATGACAATTTTGGGGGTAGATTCAAACTTTTGAACTGTAGTGTGTGTGTGTGTGTGTGTGTGTGTATATATATATATATATATATATATATATATATATATATATATATATATATATATATATATATGAGAGAGTGAGTGAGTCAAATGAAAACTAACAATTAAAATTGCTCATAAAAACGTTTGAAATTCCAGTCTTCGCAAACTTCCTGCTATATCTGTCAGTTAGACGATAACTCAAGTTTCATTTAGATCAGCTTATTGGGAAACTTTCAACTATCCCAGGTAGTGCTTGGTAAGTCCAGAATTTTAAACGATTGTTGGTTTATATTTGACTCTATAGTGGTTCTGTCACCAATATTGAGCACTGTTTTAAAAACAATGTATATTAATTGTAGATAATTGAATGACAAGATAAACAAACTCTACATAATACATTTTGTTCTTCAAAAGATGTCCTCAGTCTAAAATAATGTTCTTATTAATGTCATTATCTCTCTCTCTCTCTCTCTCTCTATATATATATATATATATATATATATACACTAGTTTCACTGTTTTCCTATTTGAATTTTTTGACGAATATTAATTCTTAATATAAAGATTGAAAAAACTAATGGCAAGTTCTGAGGCAATAAAATAGTAATTGAAATTCCCTTGTCGCTTTGTTAAATATGTGAGCTTAACAATAATAATGTTATTAATTGTTAACATAACAATATTACAATAAGTATTATAACTATAAATGCTGGTTGTTATTTTAAGAAGAGGATACAAATGAAAAGATTTGATATTGTCAACTTTTCCATTTCACTGAAACAGCTGTTAAACACTTCTATCTTCCTTCTTTCTTTCATTTTCTCACTGAAACCAAGTAGTGTCTTTACTCCTCTTTACATGTGATCAAAATGGAATAGTCTATTATTCATGAGGTATGGGCAGGTCATGTAATGGTCGTGCAAACTAGTGAATAGGGAGACAAGCTCAATTATAACAGGATGTAGGCAAGAGATTGTAAATATAAACCAAAACATGAAATGCTGAAGATGTAGGTATGCTGAACTTTTTTGAATTACTGGTGTTTGATATTTCTCCATATATCGTTTAATCGATGTCATCCAGCTTCTTAAAGCTTTTGTTTTTATTGCTGTTGTTTTTAAAGATTACACTGAGATAGCCATAGTTTTGTGAAGGCAGGTTAAATCTTGCATGAACCTGAAAGATTCAGAAATCAGTGCACTTTCTATACATTTTTGTCATATAGTGTATTTCATCATCAAGAATTCTTTCAGACATGTTTTGTTCAATAATATTGACAAGTTCATCTATCCAATATTTTATTAACTTTTTAAAATTCCAAATTACCATATATACTTGCGTATCACACAACCTTTGTAGACCTAATTTTGAAGTGAATTTGACAACAGTAAATGGATATATAGTTTAGTCAGCAGTGTAGACAGGGCCAGCAGTACATACGATAATCTTATATATCTCATGTATGATGTGACCCCCTTAAAATTAGCTTCAAAATTAGATCTTCAAAACTCATATGATATGTGAGTATATATAGTAGTTGTTTTATGTAATTGATAAGTTCATATTTATTTTATTTTATTTTTTTCCTGGGTACTTTCAAATGTTGCTACATTCATTTTCAAGGGTGGTGTTATGTATGTTTATGTAATTGTTATTGGTTAATTACATTGAGTTTCTGTTTGCTGGAACCAGTTTCTTCTCTCAAGGTGATATCATTTAAACAGCCAAGGTGGAGTCTTTATGTAAATTTTATTTTTACTTTTGATTTTTTTATTATACATATTTCAATATAGAATCCCCTATTGAGAAAGATACCTCGTATAATGTTGGTTGCTTCTCTTGTATTACCACAGCCTCCAAAATTTTGACCAAAAGGCATGCAAGTATACCAGAATACAACAGTCAGTCAGCCAACTGCTATATTGTTACACTTGCATATCTTTTAGTCTACCAACTGGTGTTTCTACTTACATTTATATCAGTCATCGACGAACTATGACCTGCGGGTCATGTGCAGCCCATTTTGGCCTTCTAAATGGCACATTTAATTTAATGTTGAAGGTAAGGTTCTCAGCATTTTAAACCATTGGCAATTTTCATTAAGGAAGATCATACATGCAAAAATAGTTTTCTTTAGAAACAAGAAATGTACAATATACTGTAGTGAAAATGACCACTTTACTTTCAACGAAAAATTACTTTTAATTTTTTAATAGTTTGGCCTGCTTTATGATGAGCTATATCTCATGTGGACCACAGGTCGGAGAAGTTTCCCATGCTTGATTTATATCATGACCAGCATATGACCTTTTCAGCTGACCTTCTCTCTCTCTCACACACACACACACACACATATATATATATATATATATATATATATATATATATATATACATACACTACCATTCAAAAGTTTGAGAACACCTCTGATAATTTTTTAAATTGGCTCAAAAAGTAGTTGTTTTGTACTTTTAAATAAGCGAAAATTATTATACAAGGTTAAAATAATGCAGCATGATTTTTTATTAGAAGTTTTATGACAAAAAGCAAAAAAGCATTTTATTATTAACACTTGCTCTCATCGAAATATTCTCCTTTCAACTTGATTGCTGCAGCACAAATTTTTGCCATTCATTGCAAAATTTTCTCAAAGTATGAGCTTGATAACTGATTCCATTTTTTTTTCAATGACTCTAAGAGCTCTTTTTCATTTTTTTTCACTCTACTGTCACATTCATCCCACGTAAATTCTGAGGGTGGCTTCAAACTTTTGATCTGTAACATATATGAAGATGAAGAGTGAGAAAGATGTTATGTGTTCCCTTGACACCAACCTGCAGTCAAAGATTTCCACTGCTACTGTCTTCAGATTAAACTGTTCCAAGAGGGAAATTTAGGGAGTGGTAGTGGGAGGTGTAGTATATTCTGGATCCCTCATCACATCTATAATCCCATTCAGTGAAGTCATGACCCAATGTGCACTGTTTTGTTAATTATCAGTCTCCCTAAACCACTTTCAACAAATAATCTGAGTTAATCTAAAAGTTAAGTTTGTTTTATGTACTTTTGGAACCTATGAGTTGTTCCAAGAGTCCATCAACATCAAAGAGAGAGAGAGAAAGGGAGAGAGAAGTAGAGAAGGGATAGTAGCTATAGATTTTTGCTCCAAGACTTCAAATTTAATGTAGTTCTACAGAAGGATACTGAGAATTCCATAAATGGAGTGAGGAAGCACCAAGGAAGTTTTTAAAAAAATGATTAGCCATATTCTGAAGAGAAACAGCACATAGAAAAGACAGTATTTGCAAATGGAGCCAAAGGTTTCTTTCACATCTTGAAACTTACTTTCATATTGTGAGTCATCAAATACTAAAAGGCAACCAATGTTTCTACACTTGCTTCAGGTGTGAATTTATACAACATTACTTCTGAACAAGATTTGAAACCTCCTTAACACAGGTGAGTGCTGTTTATGAACCAGAAAGGTATCTGGCTATCACAGAGCTTGTCATTGTGGATGAAGATTTGGAAAGGGTCTTCACTTCTGTTATAAATCAGCATTTGGATACAGCCACTGGTAAGGAGGAAGCATTCAGCACTCTCAGACAAGTGGTAAGCAATTTGGCTCTCAGCATACACAGGCAATAGGCAGGTTCTTTGGTTTTCAGCACTTTCAGGCAAAATACAAGCTCTTTTGCTATCAGCACTCTTGGGCAATAGGCAATCACTTTGGCTTACAGCATTATCAGGCAAAATACAAGCTCTTTTGCTATCAGCACTCTTGGGCAATTCTTTGGCTTACAGATTCTTTGGCTTATTATCAGGCAAAATACAAGCTCTTTTGCTATCAGCACTCTTGGGCAATAGGCAATCACTTTGGCGGGTAATAGGCAGATTCTTTGGCTTACAGCATTATCAGGCAAAATACAAGCTCTTTTGCTATCAGCACTCTTGGGCAATAGGCAATCACTTTGGCGGGTAATAGGCAGATTCTTTGGCTTACAGCATTATCAGGCAAAATACAAGCTCTTTTGCTATCAGCACTCTTGGGCAATAGGCAATCACTTTGGCGGGTAATAGGCAGATTCTTTGGCTTACAGCATTATCAGGCAAAATACAAGCTCTTTTGCTATCAGCACTCTTGGGCAATAGGCAATCACTTTGGCGGGTAATAGGCAGATTCTTTGGCTTACAGCATTATCAGGCAAAATACAAGCTCTTTTGCTATCAGCACTCTTGGGCAGTAGGCAATCACTTTGGCGGGTAATAGGCAGATTCTTTGGCTTACAGCATTATCAGGCAAAATACAAGCTCTTTTGCTATCAGCACTCTTAGATAAGAAGCAAGCATGTTGGCTGTCAGCACTCTCAGGCAATAGGCAGGTTCATTGGCTGTCAGCACTCTCAGGCAAGAGGCAAACACTTGTTGTCTGAGAGTGCTGACAGCAAAAGAGCTTGTATATTGCCTGAGAGGCAAGCACTTTAGCGGTAAACACCTTCAGGCAATAGGCCAGCACTTTGGCTATCAAGCCCTCTCGGGCAATAGGCAGGTTCATTGGCTGTCAGCATTCTCAGGCAAGAGGCAAGTACTTTGGCTGTCAACACTTGCAGGCTAGAGGTGAGCAATTTGTCTGTCAGTACTCACAGCCAATAGACAAATACTTTTGTTGATGGTGCTCACAGAATATAAGCAAGTACTTAGGCCTTGAGGGAAGAGGAAATTTCTGCCAGATTTAGTTTCAGAATTTGAAGCACCACCTCTTCTCATTTTTTTGCAATGTTGTATCCCTCAGGCCTATGTCCTGAGATTTTTTTCTTAATGTGGCATGTGATACATGTATTATTACCTCTACTCATGCATTTACTTGCATGATTCATTGCATAAAACAATGCTGGTAACATCCCTAGGGGGTGTAGGTTTTCTGATGGAGTATTCTTCTCATAGTCATTTAACTAATCACTATCTAAAGTCTGCTGTCTGATAAAAGTAAAATATTATTGGCTCAAGCAGATTACCAGACAACCTTTTTTTCTAAGATGCCTGCTCATTTACCTTTCTACTTATTCATCTATTGTTTTTCTGTTGCACTCTCATTCTTTCACATTCTATTATCTAGCTTTTTAGAGAGACTGAGATCATATCAGTGATATCACGTGCAGAAAAAGTATGAACCCCCCACCCCAGGAGAATAGGTCACCTATGGGATGGTTGCTTGCAGTCTTTGGTATGGCTGATCAGTGTTTACCTATAGAATTACATATAAACCTGTGTAATCCCAGAATGTTTGTTATGTCATAAAATCCACCTACCCAGCTCAACCCATCCTTGTAACTATTTGGTTGTCTATTTTACAGCCCCCTCCTTCTGGTATTTCTAGCAAAGAAAATACTTATCATTCTCTCTATCTAGAAATATATTTCTTGATCTTTTTACTTACCAGTTCAGCTACTTGTTATATATTTAGTTTTTTTGTATCTACCTTCTACATACCTATCTGATGTTATCCTACCTATCTGTCTGCCTACCTGTCTATTTCTCTTCAAAGTTATTAACACACTTCAAGATACTTACTTGCTGTGTAACTTATCTTGCAAACTTCACCATTTCCAGATCAGCTTGCAAGTTTAATGTCAAACAGTTGGTATGGAAAAACCAACTATTCACTTTTACATTGGTGTAGCTTTCATTCTAGGCTTTATTAAATGTGGGATAAATATTCATATCTTCCTGTAACCTTGTGGCAGGAAATCAGAAGCCACTTTCAACATGTTGTTTATATTTCCAGTGAACACATTTATAATTAGGAAAAATTTTGCTGTTGTTACTAAAGCTTCTCTTAATTCATCCAACTTTGAATTTCCATTCTTGTTTAGTTTACTAAATCTGCTTTTAACGCTGTCCATATATTTTTTCTTCAGATTCAGGTCATTCTGTCATATTGCAATTTGGGTGTTGCCTTGGCCCTCTTTAATTTCCATAGTTTCACTCTAATGTTACATATCATTGGAAGGTGGTCGCTACTACAGTCAGCACTTGGGTAGGTTTTACAGCATAAAACTGCATTCCTAAATCTCATATTGATTGTTATGTAGTTAATTTGTCTGTTTTCATATCTCCTCTTGAGCTTCTTCCTCTCCATATATATCTTGAGTGTGGAAAGAGATAGTTGAAATATCTATGGCACATAATGAAGGAAGAGGGCTTGGAAAATTTGACACTCACAGGGCAGATTGAAGGTGAGAGGAAAGAAGCAAGCAATCTACCTAATGCGTTTGTATAAATGGTTGGCAAAAAAGGGATTTTTTGGCTTTTAACAATGCTATTAAGACACAAACAAAATGATAATGCCATTAAGGCACAAAGAGTTACTGGGAGTGAAAGTGAATGAGAAGAATTTAGCAGGAACTGGAAACCAAAAAAAAAAAATATATAAACCTCTACTCCTCTCTATCTATATTTCTGAGATGAGGTACTCTAACTATTTACACTATTTATATTGTTTGGACTGTTGTCCTCATCCTCACTGCTATATTCACAACGTTTTGGTCATTGTACATTCCATTCTTCTTTAGGTGATAGGAATTTAACTAGTTCCACATACCATGCCTCTTCCTGATGTCTCAGTATCATTTATATCCATTTTAATTAAACTCTCCAAGTTTTTGTTCACCTCTGTTGTAGCCAGGTGTTGGTTGAATCCAAAGGATTGTGAGTTCAATAACTCATAACTCTTTGGATTCAACCAACACTTTTATCCACTGGGCCATGTGTCCTTGAGGACACCTATGTATGAATTTTTGAGAATTATAAACCTAATGTCACAGTAACTATTTTTTTTTACCAATTTTGTTGTTATTATTATTTTTCTGTAGCACACTATTACTTGTTCCCATATTGTATTTATTTCTATGTTTGGCCAACTTAGGAGATTTTTGTGTGGCCTAACATGTGCACTGATTCCTTAAGTTTTTTGTTGGTTAAAGTTTTGGATAAAAAATACGTAGGCATTATCTCTCTTGCTTATGTTGAGGAAAATACAATCTATTTTTATGGACGTGACCATGGTTTGTGCAATGAGTTGAGTCTTGGTTTAAATTTACTGATGAAAAATTATTCTATGTTAATGCCTTTCTGGTCTTGTAGTCATATTGTTAGAATGGGAAAATATTGAAGTCTAGCAGATTTCATCCTCTGCATTATTCGATGTTGGTTATATAATATATATATATATATATATATATATATATATATATATATATATATATATATATATATATATATATATGTGTGTGTGTGTGAAAAATAAATGACAGGATGGAAAACTGTGCTATGACGTGTTTCATTCAAAGATTAACGTCTTCAGACAAAATAAGTTTTATTGATGAAATCAGTTCTCTCCATGCAGAGGTATACAAAAGGTGTTAAAGTTTACATTACGATGTTAATTGTAAGGAATCATAATCTTTTGAACAGGAGTAGAGGTTTATCCCTTGTTTCCTGTTGAGGATTCAGGTTCTGGTTCCTTCGAAAGTCTTTCCCTTCTTTCACTTCCAGTAGCCATTTGTGTCTTAGTGACAGTATTGCCCTGCTTGAGCGGAATTGAATGAAAAAATAATATTAAATTATAAAAAACCTAAATGAAAGATGTGAAATTTAAAATCTTCCTACAACAGGTGTCAAAATTAAAACTTTGCTTTATATTTAATAGTGTGATAAAATTTATAGTTGGCCTTTATTATATATATATATATATATATATATATATATATATATATATATATAATATTATATTCTTACTCTGTCCTGGACATTGAGTTCTACCTGGATTCTATCCTCTTAGAAACTTTTATATGTATAAAGGAGGCACGATGGAGTAATGGATAGCGGCTTGGACTGAGAAATCGCAGAGCCGAGTTCGAATTCCAGTCGAATCCATTACATTCACTTACGTGCTAATACCCTTGGGAAAGGTATGAATCCTCTTCCTCTCCCTCCAGCTATGGGTAAAATAGCAGGACAGACTGGGTTCTATAGCCTTGGATGGCAACTGGTCTAGGAGAAGGACAACTCTGAATTCAAAACCTCATGAGGGTCGTTTGGGAACCTTGTGGCATTCGGTGCACCAGGTCTCTGTATTCGTCCTTCAAAAAGTGTGATGGTCCTGCACGAGGCCTTCACCACTATAATGAAATCTCATGTGCCGGTGTCGGGCTGTCGGTTTCCTGGAAACTGATCTGCTTGACCCCCGAGAGTCGATTTTATATATATATATATATAGATATATATGTGTGTGTGTATGTGTGTATTAACCACTAATATTATCTATCTATCTATCTATCTATATATATATATATATATATAAAATGGATATTGAGGTCAACACCCAGTGGCTATATGTGTTGACTTCAATGTCTTCTTTTACATTTACATACACTCCATCCCTGATATTGAGCACTTTAACCCATAAATATAGTATACCTTAAAACTATATTTTATTATCATATATATATATATATATATATATATATATATATATATAAATATATATATATATATATATATCTCAAATGAGAGAAAGAATAGATGGAGTAAAATTCCACTGTTTATAGCATTTACTTTTAAAAAGTGCTCAATACAAAATATAATATATTATTTGCTTTATATTTATAAATAAATATGACTATATTATATAATATATTTATATAATATAAATAAAATATGATATAAATATATATCTATATTATATTTATTTGCAATATATTAATATTATTATTTTTTTTGTAAAAGATTATAATAAAAATATAGAAATCGCTACACAAAAACAAAGTATTACCTCTTTTCCAAAAGTTAAAGGTAGGAGTGGAGACATAAGGGGAGAATTAAAATTAGACTTGTATGTGTGTCTTGATTAACTAATTAAATGGCAGATCTATGCTAAATAGAAAAGTAAACTCAGAGGGCGGAAGTGGTTGAGTTATCTTTTCATGTCATGATAAACTGGAACATAGACAGGCAATCTTTCAGAAAAGAGGTAACAATTGGTTTTTAAATTTCCTTAAAAGTCATTTAATTACCAGTTACTTACCATCACCTGAATAAGTACAATCAAAGTATTGAAATATGAATATTGTGTAGTGATTTCAATATGTTTTTATTATATTCTTTTGTAATAAAAATAATAATTACATATATATATATATATAAAAAAGTGAACATAGAAGTCAACACTTAGAGGCGATAGTCTGTTTCATGCTAGATGCAATCGTCAGGTCACGTGGCTTGACAATTGCATCTAGCATGAAACAGCCTGTCGCCCTAAGTGTTGACTTCTATGTTCACTTTTATATTTTCACACGCTCTATCTCTGATATTGAGCACTTTATCCCATAAATATAGCACATCTTAAGACTATATTTCTTCATATATATATATATATATATATATATGTATGTATGTATATGGTAACAATATAGTTTTATGCTATTTTTATGGGTGCTCAATATCAAAGATAGAATGTATGTAACACAATTGTCCATCATGATGATGATGACTTTAATTCCTGAGCAAGATTTAAATTTTTCCTATAATTTTTGCCCAGAAGTGTACTTAAAAAAATACTTTGTTGTATTTCACTGTTTTGAGGTGAAAAGAGAAAGATTATATATTTTGTATTTGTCACCTTAAAGTCACGCATTGATATAAATCAATTTACACCACATGACAATCTCTTTGTGCTGTATGCACAATAAAGAAAACTATCCACTTTTAGGGGACGTTAGACCTAATTTAGTTGTCGCCTTTGTATTGTTTGAAAAAAAATATTTCTTTTTGTTATTGGCTAAGAATAGCAGGGAGTTTGTCGAGATAACAAGAATTGTGTTCCCAAAGGTCACTCACGTGAAAATTAGATAAAATAAGAAAATGGCTTTGGCTTCCTATATTTGTTGGGTAGAAAGATGAAACTTAAAGTAGTAAGGAATTTTCTTAACTCTGGTTCTTCTGCAGAGTAATTGGGTTTTCCATAACTGATTGTTATAGATTGACTCTCTGATCCAGTACACATGCAAAAATATGTTTGCATATGTATATTTGATAGAATAATGGTTAACTGTACACCTTCAATGGACCTCATACATATGATCCACTGCTAAAGACACTGGAATAAGGGTAGGCTTGTTTTTAGTGTATTTATTGTTTTGCCATGCTTATCTTTACATTCAGTCAGTTATGTGCCATGCGTGATTCATGCTTAAGCAATCATGTATCTTTTGATACATGACTGACAATGCAGATTTTTTTTCCTGCAGTAGGTTTGTTATACTGGAACACACCTATTCTATAGTTAATAGACTCTCCCACCTATAATAAGTAGGAGTAGTAGGAGTCGCTGAGTTGCTCAGTGAGTTGGTGAGTCAGTCGATGCTGGACAACCGTTAGTTGAATATTAAAGTATCAGCCACCACAACTAGATTGCTGCATCATTAACTATTATTTCAAGTTCCTAACGTTTTGTATGTCGAACCTATTTAAGGACCGACTTAGTGAAATACAAGCCTCCACTGTGAAACTACTCTATAACAAGGTTGCCATTTCTTTCTGCGGTAGACCAGTTGTCATCCAAGGCTATAGAACCCGGTCTGTCCTGCTATTTACCCATAGCTGGGGGGAGAAGAAAAAGATGATTCATACTTGGGAAAGTATTAGCATGTAAGCGAATGTAATGGATTTGATTGGAATTCAAATTTGGCTCTCCGATTCCTCAATCCGAGCCACTATCCATTCCTCCACTGTGCATGCTCTTTACATTAGACCAACTAATAGAACACTGATGCCATATTTGGGCTGGAACATGCTGTTATAGAAGAAAAAAATATTCTAGTCCTAGATTAACATTGTGGAATTTGTGATAAAAAAATCATTAGAAAGGAAATAGGAGTGAAAGATATGTAATAATAATATATAATATGTATTTTTTTTTTAATCAGAATCACCCCAAGCAAGGTAGTAATGCCACTAAAAGACAAGGGGTTACAGGGTATGGAAGAATTAGGAACAGAAACATTAATAATGAGCAGGAAGAGGAACCAAGAGGACAGCAGATAGCAATTGACATAGCATTTAATTTTTTGCAGCTTAAATTTGGCTGGAAAGCATGGAGCCAGAAAGGTGTTCCACAAGCAAGAAGTGTGAGAGAAAAAAAACTTTTAGCATAGAATTTACAGATACATCTTGCCAACTCAACTGTAATTTGATGAGACCTCACTGACACTCTAGTACTGTGCTTAAACTAAAGTGAAGAGCTTATCGAAACAATTACCATGAAAGTATTTATAGAAAAGATATAGAGAGGTTACCTTATGGTGGTGGGAAAGTGACTGGAATTGAGCTGCCAGGTCAGGACCACTAATATTGCAGATTCTTTGGATCTAATCAAGGAACTCAAGGTAAATAGCAGGAGCACTGGACCATATTTGGTAGCAATATTCTAAGAATGGATGAATGGTAGACTTATAGATTTGTAAGATAGATTCTGCAGAGAAAAATTGTCTCGCCCGACATAGTGAACCGACTTTCTAAGCAGCTGACCTATTAATACATATTGTCTTTATTCATGTACGATGTGGATAATATGTAACATCTTTGTACATATGTAATCTGTAGTTTGCAAAATTATACCTTCTGATATACTAAGGTAGAGCATTTTTAGTGATTTTTTTTTTTTTTTTTAAACTGGGACCATTGGGAGGCCCCCTTTTATATTAGACCTAATCGGGGCTAATTAGATCCCAATCTACCCATTTCACAAATATAGTCCTGTAGTGAAATTTCTAGCAATATATTTTTATGAAAAAAAATATTACTAACAATATATTTGCAAAGCAAAATTACCAGCAATACATTTTTATAGTCAAATGACTAGCAATATGTATGTGTATCATGCATGGCACATAACTGAAGTGTAAGGTTGTGATCAGGCCTTGCCATTCATATGTTCCATTCCTCCTTCATGTTTAAGTCTAAGCTAATAGAAGCTTCCAGGTAGATAATTTCGTCTGACTATCACAAATTTTAAACCTACATATAGCATATAAGATGCAGGGGAATTTTAAAAGATATTTTTAGTAAAAAAAAAGTGTGCCTTATATGCCGTTGAATATGGTATATATTTTGATGATAATTATTATTATTAATATATATTGATAATTATATATTTTGCAAACACATTTTTCTTTTTCTTTGTCATGAAACTAATTTAAATAAATCTCTTATTTGCTTTTAGAAATTTATATAATTTTATAAATTATGAGAAATAATTCTGGGGAAAACAAAGAAAGAGAAATTTCTTAGAATTTCCTGATGAGTTTGAATTGAAAAAGTAATGTACAAATAATATTATTTTGAATTTTGCTTATTGAAAAATTTAAATTAAAAAAAAAAAAACATGGATGATTTGAAATGATTCAAAGTTTTTTTAATGTTAATCCCAGTACAATTCAAAATTTGTTGATTCTTAAGTATGGAAACATGCAAGCATTTCAAAATGAGCAATGCTTATATTTTTGATTAAACAATTAAATAAAATTTGAAGATTTTCATGACACTAAATTCAGTGACTACACCAGTCATTCTATTTTAAGACAAACAAGCCTCTTCAATTCTATAAAAGTTTCTATAAAATGGCAAGTTCACGTTAGTCAGTCCTCTAAGAGACCTTTTAAAATGTTATTAGATATTATATATATTCAAAATACCTTAAATTAAAATTAAGGAATTCTGACAACTGATAGAGAGAAAATACTTTATTGTTCTCTATGTGTGTCACCAATGGAATATGGCTCACTCAGCCCCTTCTGAGTAGGACAGTCTCTTCCTAGGTAGGAGAGTGTCCAAGGGGAGCAACTCATGAAGATTAATAATACAGAGACTTTGAGATTATTTTGTAAAAAAGAAGCCAAATCATACAGATGGCTTAAATCGAACTACGTTGAGGGTGGTTGATCATTGTTTAAAGGCCATTGGTTGCTGGGTCATCACTGAATTGTATATAAAATTTTAAAATCACTATTCAAGTTATCAAAATGGAAGTGGTAGTATATGAAGTGTTATCTATTTGTGAAATTGGTAAGTCAAGGTCTAATCAACTCTGATTGGGTCTAGTAGGGAAGGGGCTCTGATGTTGAAAGAGGTGAAATATCATCACTGACAATGTTCCACCCCAGTGTATTAAAAACATAATTTTGGCAAACTTTTGATTTTTATATATATATATATATATATATATATATATATATATATATAAGACATTTTTTATATTAATACATTCTTTTTATAGATAAAAATATTTAAGCAAATGCTCTGTTTATAATAAACAGTATTAACAATATTTACCGGCCTGAATGTCCAAGAAATTTTCATAGAAAATATGCATCCTCTGACAGGAATCGAATCAGTATCCTATACGGAACCGTCATATAGCCTGATGTGCTTTTACCGATTGGGCCACAGAGGAGCGTTCGGTTAGCAAGGTCTGTTTATAATTATTTTATAGCATTTACTTAAATATTTGTATCTATAAAAAGAACATATAAACAAAAAAAATGTCTTAAAATAATTGTCGGACTATGTCCATTTTGTAATGTGTGATGTCATATATATATATATATATATATATATATATACACACACACACACATCTTCAAACATTTATTGGTAAAATATAACAGACAATGAATGTCTGTTATGTTTTCTCATGAGCCTTCTTTCCAAGCGTGGTACAATGGCTTTAGTTTCAAGAGAAAATAAAGACAAAAACTGTCCAACATTTATATTGGTTGTCAGTCTCTGCTTTTGACTCACATGAGCCATCATCAGGGTGGTTATATGAACAAAACAACAGAGATGTTCACCATCAAAGATGACATTCTGTTTTGTTTACGTAGAAGTTTGCTATGCGACAATAACAATTGCAGAATAGCAGAGGCAGGTCATAAATTTGTAATGCAGTTCTATGACGTCATACATGACCACGTGTGAGAAAGAAATGTTATCAACAGAACCATGTGTTTAAATACATTCTAATATTTTGTGACTGGTTTGAAATGTAATTTTATTATGTATAGATGAAGACAACATCTATCATCCATTTTATACATGTGTGTAGACATCATCTATCATTCATATTATACATGAATATGAACGTTATCTATATTATATTTGGATGAAGATGTCTATTATCCATATTATAGATACGGATAAAGTTGAGAAGGAGCTATGATTTTAAAAATGTGGTTAACTTCTCATAACCACAAATTAATGGGTTTGTAAACTGTATTCCTCAAGATAATTCTTACCTTCTGTGATTCTCCCCTGTGGAGGATAAGGATAGCCACAGTCTCATGTGCTTAGGGCCACACCTTCACCATGCTAGGTATTGCTTCTGTTGTTTCTGTTGCAAATAGCTTTTGACAAAGTGGTGTTTCTAACCCCATTCCCAACTGGCTCTGAATTCAAAGTTTTCCTTCTCTTAGACTGGTTGCCAACCAAGGATAGAGATTCCAATAGACCCTGCGGAACAAACCATATCTGGAGGGAGAAGAAATTGATTCATATCTTTCTCAATGTTATTTGTGCAAAAGTGAATGTAACCTGAATTTGAACTTGGCATGTCCCTAAAGATGATCCTGTAGTTGCATTTATGGAAGATACAATTGTCTAATATGCTAACCACCTTTATGGAATTTTGTTTTATCCTTTCACACTGAACAAGGCAATAAAGCCACTAAGACACAAGGGGCTTACTGAGTGTGAGAGAATATGAAAAAAAAGAAAAACATAATTAATGAAAGAGAACAAGAAAAGGACAGGAACTAAGAAGACAGAAGATAATGATTGACATTGCATTTAAATTTTTGAAAACCAAAAGTAAAGCAAGAAGCTGGAAGAGAGTTCTGCAAGTTGGAAGTGTGGGAGAAGAAACTATTAGTATAGAATTTATGGTTACATCTAGCTATTTTGACTGTAAAATGATGAGACCATGTCACCAATCTGGTACTGCACTTAAATTCATACAGTTTAGATACCATAGTGGAAAGTTCATTACAACAGTTACCATGAATGTATTTATAGAAAAGGTAGGGTAAAGCTACCTTACGGCAGTGGGAAATGGACTGAAACTGAGATGACAAGTCAGGATTGATAATATTGCAGATTCTTTGGATTTTATCAAGAATCTCTAAATACATAGGAGAAGCCTAAGACCAGATGTGGCAGCAATATTCAATGCATGGATGAATGGTAGACTTATAAATATTCAAGATAGATTCTTCTTTGGATTTTATCAAGAATCTCTAAATACATCTCAGAAGCACCAGACCAGATGTGGCAGCAATATTCAATGTATGGATGAATGGTAGACTTAAAAAGGTGTAAGACAGATTCAGGCTACCCAAAGTCACACTAAGAACCAAAAGTGCTGGTTAAGATAACTTGTACCTAATTTGTAAGAAAACCCTATTGTAATAAACAGATCATGCCCAGACCTAAATTGGTTGAAGGCCATCACTGAAACTGGAATTTTTCCTGTATTGCCAAATTTCATTTTGGTATTATTCTGTTTGGAAACTTTGTTCCGTGGAATTGTTTGGCTTTTTCAGAAGTACTATTAATATTTATTTGCTTTCTTCTGCTTTGCTGTTTACACTTTAAACAATTTCTTTGAGAAGAGATGCATTCATTTTCTACTCTTTATGAAACTTTTATTAGGTTATTTAAAGCCAGAAAATAGTTTTGTAAATAGTTTTTAGATTGTAAGAATTTTTTTTGGTGGGCAGTGCAGGATAATAATGGTTTAATGACACAAGTCTTACTAATTAACCCCTAGCTGGAGTAAGAAGAGTTGGATTCATACCAAATCAGAATTTGATAAACAAGAAATTAGGTGAATATAAAGTGAGAGATCAATTTTATATCACAGTCAATATGTAAACTTATCCCTTACTTTGTGGACATGGTAGTTTTTGTACATGTATATTCCAGAGAATGTAAATAAATCTATGAGGCATGTCTATGTAGCTAATGAGTATTTCATTAATTCATTTTCTACAGTTTATTTTGCAAGTTATTTAAAACTAGAAAATATTTTTAGTTTGTAAGAAAGTTTTTTTTTTTTAAATAATAATGTTTTAATGGTACAAGCCATACTAATCAACCCATGGGTGGGGGGGGGCTTCATACTTTCCCAAGGGTATTAGCTGGCTTTCTGATTAGCAATTCTGAGCCATCATCCATTACACTACTTGAACATCCAAGATAGCAACACCTGGTATTCCCAAGTAGTCACCCATCTAGATACTGATCAGGCTGGATGTTGCTTAAATTTGGTAATTGTACGGGAACTGGTACTTCAACATTATGTCGCTGTAAGTCAGAAGAGATAGAACTGCAAGCATCATCTATAAAAATGGATAAGAAAGGAATTGTTTATATTTACCTGTGCAAGAATTACAGATAAATTGCATTATCTGCTTTGATTTTCTTCTTCTTTTGCTGCATCCGATTGGATGACCAAGATGAGCAAAATCAAGGCCACTGATACTTGGTAATCCCTCATTTATTTCTGTATTTATAAATGATTATATTAACTTGGACATGCAGATAATCCCAAGAGAACTAGAAGTCCTACTAAGATTTATTAGTCACTGGTATTGTCTTAACAGTATAAGATGCAAAGATCACACATGGTAGACTCACAAAAACAACTGAGAGAATTCTTTAAAAAAAAATAGTCAAGGGAAACAAGAAGAAAAAATTATGAATTGTAAGATTACAGAATTCATGGTTGTTAGCAAGAGAGACAGCTCCAGGCATGAACTACATACTGGGGATGACAGACAAGTACAGAAATGAAAAAAATCTGGATGACAAAAAGTGTGACATGTTAATTTAAAGATGCATTGGAATAGCCAAAGATGCCTTCTAGAAACTAAGACTATTAAGAAACAAGAAAACATCATTAGAAACAAAGAAAAGAGTGATGAATAATTCTCCTACGTGACAGGTTGTGTGGCTGGTGTAATAGATATTAGCTTGGAATAAGAAATTGGAGAACCAATTTGAATTCCATTCAGGTACATTCGCTTGCATGTAAATACCCTTGGGAAAGGTGTGAATCTGTCTCCTCTCCCATCTATGGGTTAAATAGTAGGACTTGTATATGGAAAAATCATTTTTATTCTAAAAAAAAAATGTTAATGTAATATTTATTCACAAGAAAAAGAATTATTCTTAGAATGTAAAATATTTTTTTGGCTTTAAATAACCCAGAGTTGATAAGCTATAAATGAACAAATCAATCAGTCAGTCAATTTTACATGGCACTGAAAGCTGGACATTTTCCTCACAGATAAAGAGGAGAGTTGAAGTAATAGAGATATGGTTTTGCACAAGGATGCTAAGAATACTATGGCTGGTACATGTGAGTAATGAGGAAGGAAAATGGAAACCAACACTTGATTGCCATAATCACCTTGTCCTTGAGGGACATGGCATATTGAAGAAGTTATGGCAAAAGAAGTGGTTTTGAGTAATCTAGAGATGGTTCTATTGACAAATGATGAGAATATAATGGACAGAACATGCGATTAATGAGAAATATTTAAAGAGAATAGAAAATGCAAGGGAACAGGCTCACAGTCAGAAAAAAGTTAGTCAAAATTTATGGGTAGTAATGAGGAAAGACGATCTGGAGAAATTAACACTCACAAGACATGCTGAAGAAAGCTTAGAGATAGTCCATGTTACAACTGCATGATATAGAATATACACAATTCCTGTAGATACTTTCTTTGTTTGGGAAAGTGTCTAAGATAATTTCAGTTTTTATTGTCAAAGAGATACGCTGTTAATATTTTAGCCTTTATCCATACTCAGATTGCATGTTAAATTTTAGTCTTTATCAATACTCAGATGACCTGTTAATATTTTACCTTTCATTGGGATGCAGATGTCCTGTTATTATTTCAGGGTTTATTGGTACTCGGGTGCCCTGTAAATATCTTGGACTTTATTGGCACTAATATTCCCTGCTAATATTTTAGACTTTATCAGCATTCAATTGCCTGTTAATATTTGTGTCTGTATTGCCACTTAGATAACCTGTTAATATTTTAGTCTTTGTCAGGAATCAAAAGACTTAACTTAAACAATTAGTATTCAATTAGCATTGAATAGATCTGTTGTCTTTAATGAAATCTGAAATCTGTCCATATCTACAGTTGAATTCTAACAGACATCATAGCAATCCTGTATACCAGCCTCAATATAACAGCATCCCATTCCCTGGTAGCCAAAGTCTATTGTTCCTCATATGATTATATTAGAATGTTTTAACCTTCATTTCATTTCACTATTGTTTGTTTTGTTTGTCAGCAATTATTGTTAATTATAACCTTTTTTCCCTGTGATTTCTTTACTGAAGATGTGCCAATAAGTGAATGCCATTTTTATTGCCTGGTCTTGGAGATCTCATCTCAAGAGATTATAGAAAGTCTGCTAAATGAATAAAGTAAGCAGACAATTGGATAAACATATTAGCTTTGACCGTATTATGATTGGGTCTTTTGGCATGGGGGTAAAACATATTAGCTTTGACTGTATTATGATTGGGTCTTTTGGCATGGGGGTAAAAGCCATGACGACTGAGGGGAGGATTGTTTGGTCTAATCAACTCCGAACAAGAGTTAGACACAAGTTTGTAGCCATTTTGCAGAAAGAAATATTACTGCCTGAAAATGGTCATTTGCTTAGAGAAAATAACTATAATGATGTTGATGATGGCAGTGATAAGAAGAAGCAAAAATAAAGATGGAAAATGGAAAAAAGATAATTAGGGAGAGAGAATAGGAATATTATGATTGCTTTTTTTTTTGTTTTTTCCTTTCTTTCTTTTTCTTTCCTTTTTCTTCTTTTTCTTTCTTTCTTTTCTTTCTTTCTTTTACTTTCTTTTTCCTTTCTTCCTTTTTCTTTCTTTTTCTTTTCCTTTTCTGTTTTTTCTATTTTTCTTTTTCTTTTTTTAGTTTTTGTTTCTTTTCTTTTTATTTCTTTTGTTTTTTCTTTATTTTCTTTTTTCTTTCTTTTCTTTTTTCTTTCTTTTTCTTCTTTTTTCTTTTCTTTCTTTTTCTTTTTTCTTTCTTCATTGTGTTTTCATTTTTGTTTTTGTTTCTTTTTTCTTCTTTTTTCTTTTCTCTTTCTTTTTTACTTTTTGTTTCTCTTTTATTTTTTGTTTCTTTTTATTCCTTTTTTACTTTCTTTCTTTTTCCTTTTTTTCCTTTTCTTTCTAAGATGTAAAGGATTACTGGGTGTGAAAAATCTGAATAAACAAAACATTATTAAGAAGTGAGAACCATAAAAGAATGGGAATTTCAAAGACAGAAAATATTGATTAACATTGCTTTTAAGGTTTTGAAGACCAAAGTTGGCCTGGAAAGCAAGAAGCTACAACAAAATTCTACAAGTGAAAAGTGTGAGAGAACAATAGAACTACAGTTCCATTTCAACTGTAAAAGACCTTCATGCCAATCTTGTACTGTGCCTAAATTCATAAAGTCAAGGTACCAAAGAAGAAAACTCATCAGAACAATTCCCATGAAAATATTTAAAAAAATGGCAAAACGAAAACTATGTTATGGAGAGGGGAATAAGTCTGAAGCTGAAATACCAGGTACGGATCAATGACATTGCAGATTCTTCTTTGGATTTTATCAAGAATTTCTCAATATATATCAGAAGCCTAAGACCAGATGTGGCAGCAATATTCAATGAATGGATGAATGGTAGACTTATAAATATGCAAGATAGATTCTTCTTTGGATTTTATGAGGAATTTCTAAATACATAGCAGAAGCCTCAAACCAGATGTGGCAGAAATATTCAATGCATGGATGAATGGTAGACTTATAAATATGCAAGATAGATTCTTCTTTGGATTTTATCAAGAATCTCTAAATACATAGCAGAAGCACCAGACCAGATGTGGCAGCAATATTCAATGCCTGGATGAATGGTAGACTTATAAATGTGAAAGATAGATTCTGCCAAGAAATATTTTGTAGAATGAGAGTGAACCAATTTTGCAAATGGCAGACTTGGCAATTGAATCACTGTTATCTTTGAAATTCAGTAAAAAATGTTAGCCTGAGAAATTGCAAGGATTCAATTTCTTGGAGGTTAGCACCAGCCATGCTGATGGAAGGCAAAAAAAAGGTTCTCTCAGATGATTAACAGAAAGCAGTTTTGTTTTGGATGTATTAAGCTTAACAAGCCATTCATTGCCCCAGTTAACAAATGATTGTAGGTCATTTTTAAGATCAGCTGTCAATTTGGCCTTATCAAACTGATCACATCATTAAGACAAGAGTAAATAGTTGTCATCAGCATATATACCAAGCTGAGAATTAATGACATCAGGTAGGTTGTTAATAAAAATTAGGAACAATGTAGATCCAAGAGTAAAGCCCTGGGGAACACCTGTATTAATGCATAAATATCTAGAAATGTTGGCCATTCAAGACAACTTTCATTTCACTGTTAACTTAGTGAAGTGAAAGCCATGTTGGAAAGAAGACCCTGTGATGTGAGATGCTTAACTAATTCAGAGCTGATTAGAACATCTAGTACTTTGCCAAAAAGATGTTGAAGGCTAATAGGCCGATAGATGGATCGAATGGTTCACCTTAAAGATTAGAACTACAGTAGAGGATTTCCAACAAGCAGGAAAGTAAGAAACAGTAAGCTATTTATTTTTTAAACAGGAGTAGACGTTTACCTCTTCTTTTTTGTTTCTAATGTCTACTACAACTTTATACTAATGTCTCCACTTAAACTCTCAAATTTTATTTACTATTTATTTTTCCTCAATGGGAGTAGATAGTTTCATCTATAATCTAGTTTACACACCTCCCCAATCCTTTGAACAGGAGTAGAAGTTTATCCCTTGTTTTCTGTTTAGGATTAGGTTTCTGGATCCTTCTAAAGCCTACTTCCAATCTATACTTGACATGTCTCCACCTAACTGCTGAAATTTTATTTACTATCTATTTTACATCAATAAGAGTAGATAGATCTGCCTATTGTCTGGTTAATTTCTCCCCTTTCTTTTGAACAGGAGTAGAGGTTTATCCCATGTTTCCTGTTCAAGATTGGGTTTCTGGTTTCTCATAAATTCTCCTTCAACTGTATACTTCTATATATTCAATAAGATTTTTCTTTCATTCTGAAAAAAAATTAGTAGCATATTCTGGTTTGCATCATTATAAACTCCTTGATGAATATTTATATTGGTATCTTTTAGATGAGGAATATGTCTTTTTATTAAGACTAGCATGCTCATTGTTAGTGTAAAAGCCAAGATGAGTCTGCTGGTCCAAATAAAAAAGCATATAATATAAAAGACACCTGAAGAAGGCTAAACGGTACAATGGCTGAAATGTGAATAGAACAACCAAGATGAGAATGCTGGTTGAATAGCAAAGTATATAGTCCATGAAAATATGTTCACCATTGGACCATCTCATCACAGATGAAGAAGAGATTTGAGGTAACAAGAATGTAGTTCTACAGAAGGATGCTGAGAATACCATAGACTGAACATGTGAGCAATGACAAAGTTTTAGAGAAAACAGAAGCAAAAAAGACACTTATACTTCACATTGGAAAGGGGTAGTTGAAATTTCTAGGGTATATAATGAGGAAAGAGGGCTTGGAAAATTTGATACTTGTAGAATATATTGAAGGTAAGAGAGACAGTTGGAAACATAACATACCTAACAATATTAAGAGCTACAAAGGACAGGAAGTTGTGGAGAGCCATGATTGCCTGTATCATGAAGTGACATGGTATATAGAACAACAAGCTTGCATAAACTTTTGGCAAAACAGGGATTAGGAGATATAGCAAAAAGATAAACTTTACTAAGGGCTACAAAGGATGGGAAGTTGTGGAGTGCCATGATCACCTATACTTAAATAATCAGTCTGGAGATAGAAGATAACTAATCTTACATAAATCTCATTTTATGCTCTAGATTTTGAGCAGTGAGCCTTGAAGTGACAAAATTTACTAATAACTACAAAGGAGAGGAAGTTGTGGAGAGCCATGATTGGCAACCTCATGAAGAGACATGGCGCATAGAAGAACAAATTTGTGTAAATTTTTGGCCAAACAGGGATTAGGAGATATAGCAAAAACACAAACTTTACTAAAAGCTACAAATGACAGAAAATAGTCACCAAAGTTAAGCAATGTTGATTCTGGTCAGTACTTAGATGGGTGACTGTTTGGGAATGACAGGTACTGTAAGCTTGGATATGTGGGTGGTGCAATAGATAATGATTTAGTTAATTGGACAGCCGAGTTTCAATCCCAGTTGAGTTTGTTATAGCCACTTATGCACAAATACCCTTGGAAAAGGCATGAATCCACCTATTCTCAGTTATGAGTTAATTAGTAAAATTAGTATCAGTCAGTTATGTGCCATATGTGATATAAGCTTAAGTGATCATGTATCTTTCAATACACAAATGAGGCAGATTTTTTCCTGCAGTCGGTTGCCATTTCTTTCTGCACTAAACCAGTTGCCATCCAAGTCTGTCCTGCTATTTACCGATAGCTGGGAGAAGAAGAAGAAGAAGATTCATACCTTTCCCAAGGATATTAGCGTGTAAGTGAATATAATAGATTTGAGTGGAATTTGAACTCGGCTTCACTAAACCATTATTATATCCAAAAATAAAATTGCGTACAAAATATTTAGATTTTGGCATTAAATAACCCATAGTGGTGTTGCCACTAAACAAAAACAACCAACTGACAAAGGAAAAGAAGTTGTGGAGTGCCGTGATCAACTATACTCAAATAATCAGTCTGGAAAAAGAAGAGAAATAATATTACCAAAATCTCATCTTATGCTCTAGACTCTGAGCCTAAAAGAGACAAAATTTACTCAGAGCAACAAAGGGCAGGAAGTCGTGGAGAGCTATGGTCAGTGACATCATGAAGAGTTATGGCACATAGAAGAACAAACGTGTAAATTTTTGGCAGGACAGGAGTTAGGTGATATAGCAAAAAGATAAACTTTACTAAGTGTTACAAAGAACAGGAAGTTGTGGAGTGCCATGATTGCCTATTCTCAAATAATTAGTCTGGAGAGAGAAGAGAACTATTCTTAGCAAAATCTTATGTTATGCTCTAGACTCTGAGCTGTGAGCCTTGAATTACTGTCTACTCATACAATCAACACCTGATATTCTTGTGAGAGGATTATAAATTTCCTCAGTTCTTAGCATCAGGTGATGAGGGCATTAAGAAGAATTCCGCTTCCTCCTCCTCCTCCTCCCTGTCCACACAGTGCCAATATTCTTAGTCCTTACTCTTCTTGCTGCACTCCATTTTTACTTCCTGACTGAACTACTGACGTCAGAAAGGTTTTGGTGTAGGACACCTTCCATTTCACCTGCCATTATGTCATTATCAACACATGGTGTTTTTTTGGAATCAGACCAGGTTTGAGAGGATTGGTTAGAATTTGTATCTTTCATACTGGCATTCAACATTTATCTTTCAGATACTCAGAAAAGATCATTTTGTTTTGGTAATCAGTATTAAGCAATATTCATTTTGATCAATATATGAATTGATCCCGCTTTTTCTTTTATATGATGACAATAAAAACCTTCTTCTGGCAACAAGACCTCTGATTGGAAAGTTTTCAGAAGTGCAGAATTAATTTCAACTCGGAACTAAAGAAAGTTTCAGAAAAGATGAATTCTGAATTATCTTATCTACTAAGGATTTTTAATGCTAAATTAAAAAATTAAAACCAACTCAATGCATTTTCTTTAGAAATTCACGGAAATTGATAATTTTAGTTTTAAATCGAGTTGAAATTAGTTCCAAGTTGAAATTAGTTCTTTCATTCTTTGAGAAAGGTAGAACCACCTCTTAATTGCTGTTGTTCCTAGGTCCACCCTGACCCAGAGTAGTAACGCCTGCTAGGGTCCCAGCTGTGAGTAAATCATGAACCCCCAAACAATATCTAAACACTATGAAAGTATAAAAAATACATTTTTATAGTAAAATGACCAACAATACATTTTTATAGTAAAATGACCAACAATACATTTTATCTGTAGTTGAAGATATGCAATTGCATTCAAAATATTTAGATTTTGTCATTAAATAATCCATAGAGGAAAAGGGCTTTAGGAATTCAACAATCACTATATATATATATATATATATATATATATATATATATATATAAAAAAAAGAAAGAACAGCAAGATATATAATCTGGTGTTCTTATAGATATTTTTATTTTTACAAAATAGTGCTCAATGTAAATTTACAGAGCATTAATATAAATTAATTGATTTAAAATATGGTTTTTCGCTACACAGTTCTAACCATGTTTCAAAAATGGAAGCTAAAAGCCACGAATTTAATTTTGTGATTAAATTAAAGACATTAGTTCCATTTCATCCTAAAGCGAATGTCTTTAATTTAATCACAAAATTAAATTCATGGCTTTTAGCTTCCACTTTTGAAACATGGTTAGAACTGTGTAGCGAAAAAAATATTTTAAATCAATTAATTTATAATATATATATATATATATATATATATATATATATATATATATATCCAGTTGGATACATTACATCCACTTACATGCTAATACCTTTGGGAAAATCATGAATCCTCTTCTTCTCCCCCCAGCTGTGGGGAAATAGCAGGACAGACTGGGTCCTATAGCCTTGGGTGGCAACTGGTCTAGAAGGAAAAACTCTGAATTCAAGACTGACTTGGAGAGGGTTGGGCTCTGTCAGGCTATTTTTCCCAAGAAACACCACTTCTACCACGGCTGCAGTACACATGTGCCCCTGCAGGACATGGGATTATAAAAAAAAAAACAAGAGGGAAATGGAGGGTAACTTAGCTAATAAGCTTGCATAAATAGATGGTAGAATAAAGATAGGGGTGGATTGTAAGGGGAAACATTTTGTTGAGAGCGAGAAAGAATAGGAAGTTATGAAAAGTCAAAGTCACACGCATCTTGAGGGGATATGCCGCTGAATGAAATCAACCAAATAACCAACCAACGTGAAAGAATTCTTTCATGACATTAATTCATACAATATCCTAAATTTTCTTAAAGAAATCAAACTGTATTTCAAAATATAACTTCAACAAAACTAAAACATAAAACACATACATCAGTCTCTAGTAATTATGTCCACACAAACATGTATATGCACAAAAGCTGAGTATCATCTACCATGTATTCAATTGTGAAAGCAGAACAACATATATCATATATTTATTACTTCCAAGCTCCTAAGAAAATTAAATTTCTGCATTCAATGACCCATAAGTTTTTGATATGCTGTTTAACAAAAGAAACAAATAAATCTTTTATATGCCATATCCCTAATGTTATATGCTAATAATTTTTTCATATATTATAAAAACTAGTTGGAAAAACTCACATACTTTTAAAAACTCAGTTGTGACTTTTTAAATTTCTTAAAAAGGTATTGTTACTTCAATTCATTTATTATGTATCTTTTCTCATTTTTCTCCATATATAAAACAATCTTTTTCTTTTTTTCTTCTTAACTCCTTTCTTGTTTCTCCACACACATAAAATAATCTTTCTGTTATTTTCATCCTTTCTCATTTCTTCCCACACATAAAATAAATTTATCTTTTTTGTTTCTTCTTGAATCCTTTCTCGTTTATTCCGACACGTAAAATAAGCTTTCTTTTTTCTTCTTGAATCCTTTCTTGTTTCTCTGCACACATAAAATAAGCTTTCTTTTTTTTGTTTCTTCATGAATCCTTTCTTGTTTATTCTGACACATAAAATAAGCTTTCTTTTTTTGTTTCTTCTTAAATCCTTTCTCATTTCTCCACACACATAAAATAATTTTTCTTTTCTCTTTATTCTTGAATCCTTTCTCATTTCTTCCCACATGTAAAAGAATCTTTTCTTTCTGTTTATTCTTGAATCGTTTCTTATTTCCTCACTTTTACTAGTAAGTGTAGGTATGTCTATGCACTTGTACTTGATAATTATATACATTTATTTCTCTATTTAATTAGTTTAATTACTTGATTACACTTATTACAAAAAGTAGTAGGATTATTTCTGCTCAATTTTTTTTATCTTTTTGTAGTAAAAGAAATTAAACCAAATTTGATACGATGCCTGCTCGCAGATGAGAAATTTCATAAAATCATTTCAGTTTCTTATTTTTGACCTTTAGTATCATTTTCACTTCTGCCCTTGAGAAAGGAAAACCTTCAATTTTTCATGCTTCTTCTATGATTACTAGTCATTGCAAATAGTGAGAATGGCGGACCAGTTGTATTTTAGAGTAATGCTATATTAATCTGGCTCACTCTAATCCAATGTACTCACAAACTTTAGTTGTCAGAGAACAGATGTCTGCTTTGCAAACGACTAATCATTCACCAGAGATCGTCATGCGTTAACTTTCTGGCTATGGATCTGCATTACAGTGTGTATTGAAGAACTACTTACCTCTACAGGTAGATGTAAGAATCATAGACTCTTATGCTGAGGGAGGAACAGGTGATAAAGATAAGTATAGGTAGAGAGAGAAGAAGAAAAAGAATTGAAAGAGGTTTAGGAACAGGAGCAAGATGAAAAATAGTAGCAAACGAAGAAGAAGAATTATAAAAAGAGTAGATGTAATAGTGGAAGAAACATCATAGAAGAAGAATAATAGATAAAGAAGAATAGATGAAAAAGAATAGTTGATGAAGAAAAATTATAGAAGAAGAATAGTTGAAGAAAATCAAGGATGGAAGAAGAATTGAAGATAAAGACGAAAGAGTAGTTGAAGAAGGATAGAAAAAGAAGAAAAAGAGAAGTAGAAGAAAAATAGAAAAAAAAAGAAGAAAAAGAAGAGAATGAATAGTTAAGAAAAATAGAAAAAGAATAGAAGAAAAAAAAGAGGAGTTGTAGTTGAAGAAGAATAAAAGAGAAGAGAAGGTGTAGTTGAAGAAGAATAAAAAAAGAATAGAAAAAGAAGAGGAGTAGTTGAAGAAGAAAAAGAGAAGAGAAGGAGTAGTTGAAGAAGAAAAAGAGAAGGAGTAGTTGAAAAAGAGAAGAGAAGGAGTAGTTGAAAAAGAGAAGAGAAGGAGTAGTTGAAAAAGAGAAGAAGAAGGAAGAAGAAAGAAGAAAAAAAAAGAGAAGGAGAGTTGAAAAGAGAAGAGAAGGAGAAGTTGAAAAAGAAAAGAGAAGGAGAAGTTGAAAAGAGAAAGAAGGAAGAAAAAAAAGAAGGAGAAGTTGAAGAAGAAAAAGAGAAGGAGTAGTTGAAAAAGAGAAGAGAAGGAGTAGTTGAAAAAGAGAAGAGAAGGAGTAGTTGAAAAAGAGAAGAGAAGGAGTAGTTGAAGAAGAAAAAGAGAAGGAGTAGTTGAAAAAGAGAAGAGAAGGAGTAGTTGAAAAAGAGAAGAGAAGGAGTAGTTGAAAAGAGAAGAAAGGAGAAGTTGAAAAAGAGAAGAGAAGGAGTAGTTGAAAAAGAGAAGAGAAGGAGTAGTTGAAGAAGAAAAAGAGAAGGAGTAGTTGAAAAAGAGAAGAGAAGGAGTAGTTGAAGAAGAAAAAGAGAAGGAGTAGTTGAAAAAGAGAAGAGAAGGAGTAGTTGAAGAAGAAAAAGAGAAGGAGTAGTTGAAAAAGAGAAGAGAAGGAGTAGATGAAAAAGAGAAGAGAAGGAGTAGTTGAAGAAGAAAAAGAGAAGAAGAGGAGTAGTTGAAGAAGAAAAAGAGAAGAGAAGGAGTAGTTGAAGAAGAAAAAAGAAACGAATAGTAGAAAAAGAAGGACTGATGAAGAAAAAGAATAGAAGAAATAGAAAACAAGAAAAAGAGAAGAAGAAAAAAGATGTGTAGTAGAAGAAGACTAGAAAAAGAATAGTTGAAAAAAAGAAGAAAAATAGAATAAGAAAAAGAATGGTAGAAGAATTGTAGATAAAGAAGAATATCAGGATAATAATAATAATAATAATAATAATAATAATAATAGATGAATGGTATTAGTAAAAGAATATTAGAAGAAGAAGAGTAAGCAAAGAGTAGTAGGAGCAGTAGTAGAAGAATATTATTATTAGGAGAAATGTTGGAGATGAAGTGTAGAAGAATAAAATGTAGAATAAGAAGAGAAAAAGAGATTAAAGCAAAAGGAATGAAAGAGATAAGGAAGGAGACAAACGATATAAGAGAAGGATTTTGAAAGAAAAGAAAATATATGGACTAAAAACTTAATTGAAACATTTTTTCTTCTCCTCCTTCCCTCCTCCAGCCATCTCTCTCTATTTTCTCTACACTCTCCTTTCCTCCTTCCCCACTCCAGCCTTCTCTCTCTATTCCTCCTCTCTCTCTCCTCTTTCCCTACTCCAACCATCTCTCTCTGATTCCTCCTCTCTCATATTTCCCCACTCCAACCATCTCTATTCCCCTCTCTCTCCTCTCCTCTTTCCACACTCCGCCTTCTCTCATTCCTTCTCTTTCTCCTCTCCTCTTTCCTCACTCCAACCTTCTCTCTCTTTCCCTCTCTCTCCTCTTTCCCCACACCAACCTTCTCTCTCCTCTCCTCTTTCCCCACACCAACCTTCTCTCTCCTCTCCTCTTTCCCCACACCAACCTTCTCTCTCCTCTCCTCTTTCCCCACACCAATCTTCTCTCTCCTCTCCTCTTTCCCCACACCAACTTTCTCTCTCCTCTCCTTTTTCCCCACACCAACCTTCTCTCCCCTCTCCTCTTTCCCCACACCAACTTTCTCTCTCCTCTCCTTTTTCCCCACACCAACCTTTTCTCTCCTCTCCTCTTTCCCCACACCAACCTTCTCTCTCCTCTCCTCTTTCCCCACACCAACCTTCACTTTCTCTTACCCTTTTTCTCCTCTTCGCCACTCCACTCTCTCTCTTCCTCTGCATGTACCACATCTTTAAAAACATGGGCGATCATAGCTCTCCCCAACTTCTTGTCTTTTGAAACTCTCAGCAATAATCACTCCTTTATGACCATTCTTTCTTTGTGGCACTTGCTGAATCCTATGAAGTAGGTTACTTAGTGCTTTCCCCTGCTTCTCTTTATGTTAATTTGCCTTGTGAGTGTTAAATTCTCCAAGTTTTCTCTTTCTGATTGTTAATAAATGTCTCTTTGTAGTTCCTATTTTCCTTAGAACTTCCACATTTGTTACATGCTCTATACATATTATTCTTAATATTTTTCAGTAGAACCTCATCTGGCTTGCTTGTTGTCTTTTGTAATCAGTCTGTTAAGTCTTTACTGCTATATAAACTGTATGGATTGTAGTGTTTGTTTTTTTTATTAAAGCTGCAACGTCCCTGCTGAGTGGATACCAACTTAAAATTGAATAGATTTCTAATTTGCAGAGAAAGATAAAATTTACTCAGCATTTAAAACATATCAAGTTATTAATCCGCAAAATTTCATGCATGTTTTGTGTTTAGTACAATGTGTGTCAGGTATAAATCTGAGTGGATACCAACATAAAATAAAATTTTATTAACTTATAATTTACAAAGAAAGAAAAAGATTTACACAACATTTAAAGCAAATATCAAATTATTAAACTGAAAACTTTCAGGTTTATGGCCACATCACATTGAAATGCCAAGTCTGATCAGTACCTCAATGGATGACCACTTGAGAATACCAGGTTCTGTAAGCATAAATGTGTAGTGGTGTAATGGATAATGGCTCAGAATTGCTAATCTGAGAGCCAAGTTCCAACTTCTGTTTGGTTCGTTATATTCACTTATGGACTAATACCCTTAGAAAAGGTGTGATTCACTTTCTCCCCAGATATGGGTTAATTAATAAGACTTGTATCTTTAAACCATTATTGTCTTAAAAAAAATTCTTACATCTAAAATATTTTCTGGCTTTAAATAACCTGAAAAAGTTTCATATGCCATAGAAAATGAATCAATCAATGAAATACTGATTAGATACACAGGCATGCCTTTTAGATTTATTTACATTCTCTGGAATTGTTAATTAGAGAGTCAAGTTCAAATTCCCATTGTGTTTGTTATATTCCAATCTGTGTGAATACCTTTGGGAAAGGTTATGAATCCAGCTATGTGTTAATTAGTAAGATTTGTATCACTAAAACCATTATTATCTCAAAAAAAAATCCAAAAATATTTTCTAGCTTTAAATAACCTGCAAAGTGTTACTACGCTGTAAAAATAACAAATCAGTGTAAAGTTTCAACTTTTAAGAATTTATAGTTAGTAAGTTATTTGAAATTTTATACTCTTCAAGTAACAGTCAAATGAAGCTGAGCATTTTTTCTGTTAAATATTCACATAAATTCTTGTGTTTAATAGAGCTTTGGGTTAAACAGTAGGCCTTGTATCTGAAAAAGTCATTATCTCCAAAAAATTGTTAGTGCAATATTTACTAACAAAAAAAAAAAGTATTATTTTTACAATCCAAAATATGTTTTGGATTAAAATAACTCCCAAAGAGTTGATAAGCTGTAAAAAAAACAAAACCTATCAATCAATCTTTGAATAATAACCAGTATTCAAACTTATGATTGTTATTACAATATTTTTGTTAAAGTTGTTAAGCTCAAATATTTAATGATACAATAGTGGAAATTCCATGGATGTTTTGCAGTCAGAAAACTCACAAGGAGTTTATTTAATTATTCAATTATTTCACTGGTGGTTCTGCTGCTTATTGTTATTATTTAAAAAAATATTTTTGGCCTGCATTTGTTTTCTAATCAGATTTTGAGTCATAACCCATGGCCTAAGGCATACGAAATATGCGATTTTTTGTTGTTGTTTCCACTTAAATAAAAGAACAAAAATTAAACAGACTAAACTTTTCGCAGGTGATTGGTAGTGCTTGTTGGAATAATAGCACTGAGGAGAAGGGTGATAACGTTTTAATTTTTATTTTATAAATACAATGCAATTGCAAAATGGCTTAAATATTTCCTTCAGTCTTTTGATAGTTTGGGTAGTTGGATGTGGGGGGGGTGTAATGGATGAAAATGAGAAATTGGACAACCGGGTTTGAATTCCAGTCAAGTTCGTTACATTTAACTTACAGGTAGATACTCTTGGAAAAGGTCTATCTTCCCCTCAGCTATGGGTTAAATAGAAGAGCTGAATTTAAATTCCAGTCAAGTTTGTTACAATCATTTACCTATTACCAAGGTATGAATCAATCACTTCTGAACACTCCACCAGCTATGGGTTAAATAGCAGGACTTGTATTTGGAAAAATCATTGTTATCTCTAAGAACATGGTTAATGCAATATTCACTTGCTAAAAAAGAGTTATTCTTACAATTCAAAATGTTTGGGCTTTAAATAACCTACAAAGGGTTGATAATCCATAAAAAAAACTTAATTCTACGTCCACATACCAGGTATCTTCCTGTATCTATTGTTGTACAAAAATTGTCTTCATAAGTAGAAACAGGACTGGAAGAAAAAAAACAATTTTTCTAATATAGCTGAAGAATTTTTGGAATATAAAACTTTTGACTTTACACTTTATCTGCTTTCTTTTTTCCTTTCTCTTTCTAGATGAGCTGAGTATTTTCACAAGACGTAACAACCTGTACCTTTTTTCTTCATTTCAAAATTTGTAACGATATCTGGAACCATCATTAACTTTTTATACACTACATGGCTGCAATCTCTACAAAATATGGCAGCATAATTAGACCCCTTTAAATGCAGCCATATGTTGACTAGCAAGAAGCCTGTTTGATGCTTCTGTGTTTTTTCTTTGTTTTTTGTTTTTTCATGATAATTGCTTTTGGAATGATCTCCAGAAATTCAGTGGCTAGGAAGCTAATGATGATTAAGACAGAAATAAATGAATTTGATGCTAGAAATGGTGTTAATAATTACACCACCTGAGATTGTCTATATTACAAAGTCATGACAGTACTGTCTGCCAGCAGAGTATATGTGCAAGCTTTGTGTATAGACTAGTGTTAATTTAAACGTTCTTTTCCAAAGATACTAACATTAAATATCTAACCTGTCAGCAAAACTGATTCATTGAAGATTCTTATTGGGTTTTTAACTTCATGGCAACTGGACACCACATAACAATGATTTTATAAACTGAAGTAACAGTCATAGATATTGTAAAATTGACGTGCCATAGGTTCCAGAGCTATTTAGCACACAAAATAACTAAATGATGATAAAGGAAAATTATGCTCTTATATGTCTGCACCAAAGGCAGATAACTAGACATGACTTTTGGTCAGGCGCCATAACTCGTGTTATATTAATATTCTTTTTAACAAAAAAAAGGATTTGGAGAATTTGATGCTCACTGGATATATTAAAATCAAGAGGAAAAATGTGAGTAACTTGCTTAACGAGCTTGTGGAAATAGATGACAGAACAGGAACTGAGAGGGATAGTAAAGGCATAAATATGGATTAGTGCTGTAAGGGATAGGAAGATGTGGAGAGCCATGATAAACCTATCTAAAAAATTGCAGTATTGTCAGTTATTATTAAAATTTGCTTGTGCCTCACCAAATTTTATGTGATAAAAAGTACATTTAAAAATAAAAAATAGAGGGTTAAAGGGAGATAACTGCAGATTTGAAATCAAACATTATTATTGATAACTCTCTCTTGTAATTTGCAGACCCTAGTTACTTAATATAATGCCAAAATATAGGAAGTTATGGAGAGCCATGATCAAGCTCACAAGCTTATGTAAATGTATGGAAAAAGAGGGACTTGGAGGGATAGTAAGAGGACAAACATTGCTTAGAGCTATGAAGGAAGAAGTTGTGGAGATCTATGATCAACCTGTCTAACAAGCTTAAGTAAATAAATGGCAGATCAGGAACTTGGAGGTATAGTAAGGGTATAAACATTGTTTAGGACTACAAAAGATAGGAAGTTGTGAAGAGCCATGAACAAACTATCTACAAAATTGCAATATTGTCAGTTATGAATTTTTTAACACACATTGTTGTCATCTTATTTTTTTTTATTAAAAATTCACCGAATACAAAGCCTAAAAGCCACTCAATGTAGAGGGTTATTGAATGAGGCTGTTGTATGGATCTAAGAGGAGGAAGTAAGTGCAGATTATGAGGATATGTAAAATAGATAACATTTGATCCTAGACTTAAACAGTTAAAGATTGTAGTGATTAGGAAAACATCCTCTTGGGAGTCTGTTCCATAAAATAGCAGACACATGAAAAACTTCTGGCAAGATTTAAACACACACTTCTTTTGCCTATGGAATTGTCTCCATAGCCTAATTGGTAAGGCAGCTGTCTTTTTAATATTTTTTTTCCTTATGACTCCTTTTTGTTGTGGTACATGTTCCTCCTTCCATACAAGATTTTCCTTGGGGCCTTGGCTATGTGAATTTAAGCATGCTACTAGATTGGCATCCAGGTCCCACCCTTTTACTGTTGAAATCGTTGGGGTGAAATGATTAAAAAAAATTCTGTAGCCTAATCATTACAAAAGCATTTAGTTTAAACAAATATTTTTCAACTTAATCCACTTCCTTGTCAATGCACTTAATCTAATGATTCTCTTTTAATTAAATGCTCACTCACTCATAACAACTTCTCATTCTCTTACTCCCAGTAGACCCTTGCATCTTAGTGGCATTATTACTTTGCTTGGGGTGAATTGATTGGAAAAAAAAAATCATAGGAAGAAAATTGCTACAACATGTAAGACAGAGTAGTAAGGGAAAGCAAGAAAAAAGGACTATCAAATGTCAGAAGGCAAAAAACGTATGGTCAGTATCAAGAGAGATGGTCCAAGATGTGAGCTACAAATCTGTGAATGTATTTCAGACGACTGAAAATATGACACTGGAATCCAGAGATGCACTGGAAAAGGTGCCTTCCAAAAGATAAGCAATAAAAGCAAGAAAATTCTGTTTGACACAAAGAGAAACCTGTTGAACTGCGATGTAATGTTAATCTTCTTATATAATAATGAATGTTGACTATTTTCCTCACAGATGAAGAGAAGCAGCAGAAATGTGGTTCTATGGATGGGTGTTGAGATGTGCTTAGGTTCAGAAAGAGTTGAAATTTTAGATGAAATGAGGAAAGAGAGTTTGGAGAATTTGACACTCACAGAACATGCTCAAAATAAAGGAGGCAAAGTTAAACAGTGAGTAACCTATCTAATGAGCTTGTATAAATGGATGGTAGAATAGCAAGTGGAAGGAATAGTCAGGATATGAACAGTTCTAATTGGAACAAAATAAAAAAAAAACTCAAGTGACATTGGTGATGATTCCAAGTGAGACAAGAAAAAAGTGGATAACAGATGAAATTCTCAAGCTGATGAAAAACAGCAAACAATGCCAATGAATGGTATGGAACATGAAACAGAATCATTAGCAATAGATGCAAGCAGGCAAAAGAGGAATGACTCAATAAAAAGCATGCAGAAATAGAAAGATACAACAATGTGTAATGAAAGTTGTGTTGAACAGATATGCTTCTAGTTCATTTCACATTAATGTGGAGACTCCCAGGGCTCTATCCTTGGACCTATATTGTTTCTTATGTTCATCAATGACCTTCCTGATATCATCAGCTCCTATGTATTTATGTTGATGACACAACTATTTACTCCTGTTTTAGTAGCAAGTCCTGCATATAGCTCGAGATTCTTGACAAAATTCAAACGAGGGTCTGTAATGTAATCAGTCCTGATCTGGTATCTCACCTTCAGTCACTTTCCCACTGCCATGACATGGCTTACCTCTTTCTTTTTTGCAAATATTTTCATGGCAATTGTTATAATGAGCTTTCCTCCTTGGTACCTGAACTGCATGAAGTTAAGCATCCTACAAGATTGGCAAGTATGTCTCATTGTTTCAATGTTGAAATAAGAAGATGGCAACTGTAAGTTCTATTCAAATAGTTTCTTTTCTTGCATTCCTCATCCAGTTTCTTGTTACCCTGCCTCTTACAATCTTAAAAAATTTAAATACAACATCAATCACCATCTTCTGTCTTCCTGAAACTTGTTCTTTTATTGTCCTTTCTCTTCACTAAAGTCTTCTCCTCTTACATTCCCAGTAACCCCTTGTGTCTTAATGGCTTTATCACCATCTTTTGTCTTCCTAAATTTTGTTCTTTTATTGTCCTTTCTCTTCACTAAAGTCTTCTCCTCTTACATTCCCAGTAACCCCTTGTGTCTTAATGGCTTTATCACCATCTTTTGTCTTCCTAAATTTTGTTCTTTTATTGTCCTTTCTCTTCACTAAAGTCTTCTCCTTACATTCCCAGTAACCCCTTGTGTCTTAATGGCTTTATCACCATCTTTTGTCTTCCCTAAATTTTGTTCTTTTATTGTCCTTTCTCTTCACTAAAGTCTTCTCCTTTACATTCCCAGTAACCCCTTGTGTCTTAATGGCTTTATCACCATCTTTTGTCTTCCTAAATTTTGTTCTTTTATTGTCCTTTCTCTTCACTAAAGTCTTCTCCTCTTACATTCCCAGTAACCCCTTGTGTCTTAATGGCTTTATCACCATCTTTTGTCTTCCTAAATTTTGTTCTTTTATTGTCCTTTCTCCTCATTAAAGTCTTCTCATTCTCTTTTACTCTCAGTAACCCCCTTGAATCTGTGGTATTATTGCCTTGCATGGGGTGAAATGATTGAAATAAAAATCTACATAAAAGAATAAATGAAATAACTGAATTACAAAAACTCCTACAGAAGGATTAAACATCAATTGCAAGAAGACAGAATGCATGGCTGTTAGCAAAAGGATGAGCCCAAATTGCAAATTGGAGATACCAAAAGCAAACATATACAAAATTTAAATATCTAGGAAGTGTTTTAATATAGGATGGAAAGTGTGACACTGCAATCTGTTATGTGATATCTGTCCACCTATATAGCAGTGAATGCTGGACAATCTCCTTAAAGATGAATAAGAGATTTGAAACAACAGAAATGTGGTTCTACAGAAGGATCCTGAGGATACCATGGACAGATTATGTTTTAGAGAAAATGGATACAAAAAGGAAACTTATAGTTAACATTAGATAGAGACAGCTGAAATTTCCAGGGTACATAATGAGAAAAGAGGGCTTGGAAAATCTAATACTCATAGGATATATTAAAGGCAAGAGGGACAGAGAAAAACAAGGCATAACCTACATGGTGAGCTTGAGTAAATGGATAACAGGTTTAGGAGAAATAACAAAAAGACAAAAATTCTTAAGAACTACAGAGGACAGGAAGTTGTGGAGAGCCATGATTGCCTACATCCTGAGGTGATATGGTAGATTAAGAAATGCAAAATTAAAAGTTGGATATTGAAGGCAAGAAGGGAAACTGTGAGTAACCTATGTAAAGAGCTTGTGTAAGTAGATGTTAGATCAAGCAGTGGTAAAGATATTGAAATATTGCTAAGAGAAAGAAAGTTGTGGAGAGCTATGATTGGCTATGTACTGAAGAGACACTAGACATGAGGAGGAAAAAGAATAGTCTATAGTTCTGTGTTTGGACCAGTGAACCATTCCTGCAAGCATTAAATGATAGTAGCGAGGATGATTGTTATCAAGGATGGATCAGAATGGTCCTGAACAAATTGAAGATTGATGGGTAAGATGTCCAAAGTGATAGGTGGACATTGAGATAGCAGAGTTGGACAGGGAGGATGAAGGGACTTGATGGATGTTGCTTGGAGTAAGGTGAACTGTTTCCTGGACAAGATGAGGTAATGTGGTGTTGGTATTTTTGGCCTGGATTGGAATTCTTCATAAAAGCAAAGAGAAAGAATTAGATGTGAGTGACAGATTGGTGATAAGAGAAGATTCCTCAAAGATCCAAAGTTACCAAGATTGCTACCTGTTTTCCATTTTATAATCTTCTTGCTTATTAAAGCCGAAACTTGCAAATAACATTTCCAGCTGCCGCTATTTTTGCTACAAGATTTATTCCTCGAGTTAGATTCCGACTTGTTGCTATTCTTACATCTTTTTTTTTTTTTGGACATATTTTCTTAAAAATTATTCCTCTTCCACATTGGTTTATCATTCTATTTTTCTCCTTCAGTTTTGTCTCTCTTTGTTTCTCTCTTTCTATACTTTATCACCTTTGCTTCTAACTTCTCTCTCTTTCTCCTTTTAGTTGCTTTCTTTTCCTCTATTCCCCTCTATCTTTCTCTCTTTTTTCTCCTTCCTCTCATGTCTCTTTCCATTTAACTTTTTGTTACTGAGGTGTTTTCTTTACTTCTTTCTCTCTCCTTTTGTATCATCTTTTCTTTTCGTTCACTTTCTTCTTTTCTTTCTTTATTCTCCTCTCTCTTTCTAATCTTTAAATGTTTTCTTCATTTCTTGAGATGAAAAAAAGGATTTAATTCCTGTACATTCCTGGGTATCTGGATTTTAGCTACAAAATTTTCTCCTTTCTCTTGTTATCACAAGTTGATGGAGTGTCCTGGGTATGACGATAAACTACATCTGGCAGTAAGGCGTCTAATCAGGAGGTTTTGAGGAGCATGGAACCACCTCTTAATTGCTGTTGTTCCCAAGTTCACCATGGCCTGAGGTGGTACCACCTGTTAGAGTCCCAGATATTGGGCAAATAGTTAACCCCCAAATTAGGGTGATAACACTTCTAACTTCTCTCTCTTTTTTCTCTTTCTCCTTTTAGTTGCTTTCATTTCCTCTATTCCCTTCTATCATTCTCTTTCTTCTTTTTCTCCTTCCTCTCATGTCTCTTTCCATTTCACCTTTTGTCTCCGAAGTGTTTTCTTTACTTCTTTCTCTCTCCTTTTCTATCACTTTCCTCTTTTCTTTTCCTTCACTTTGTCCTTCCTTTCTTTATTCTCCTCTCTCTTTCTATCCTTAAATGTTTTCTTTATTTCTTTCTCTCTTCTTTTCTATCACTCTCTCTCTCTTTCTTTATTTGTTCACTCCTCTATTCACATCTCTTATTTTCTCCCTTAAACTCTCTCTTTCTCTCTATTCTTTTCTACATTTCTCTTAACCTATTTTCTCAATTCTTTTATCCTGGGTATGATGATGAACTATGTCTGGCAGCAAGGCCTCTGATTGGGAGGTTGGGTATTTTGAGGAGCGTGGAACAACCTCTTAATTGCTGTTGTTCCTAGATCCATCCTGGCCTGGAGTGGTAGCACCAGTTAGGGACCAAGCTATAGTCAAATAGTGAACCCTCAAACAAAACACTATGAAAGTATAAAAATACGTGTTTATTGTAAAAATACCAGCATTACATTTTTATATAAAAAATTACCAACAATACATTTGTATAGTAAATTACCAACAATATGCACACACTAATAAATTGTAGTCATTTCACCCAAATCCATTTAAAATACTACTAAGCAACCAACATGAAATAATTCTTTCATGACATTAAGCCATATAATATCCTACAATTTCTTAAAGCAATCAAACTGTATTCCAAAATATAACTTCAACAAAACTGCAACAAAGAACACACATATCACTGTCTCTAGTAATCATGTTCCCAACAAACATGTATATGCACAAAAGCTGAGTATCATCTACCATGTATTCAATTGTGAAAGCAGAATAATATTTATCATATTTTTACTACATCAAAGCTCGCAAGAAAATTAAATTTTGGCATTAAATGACCCATGAAAAAGTTGATATGTCATTAAAGAATCAAATTAAATCATGGTTCTCCACAACTTCCTGTCCCTTGTAGCTCTTAATAAACTTTGTCTTTTTGTTATTTCTCCTAAGCCCTGTTCTGCCATGTGTTTACTCAAGCCCACTATGTTATGCATTGTTTTCCTTTATTCCTCTTGCCCTGTATCTGTCCCATGAGTATCAGATATTCCAAGCCCTCCTTTCTTATTATATGCTCCAGAAACCTCAACTGTCTCTTCCTGATGTTAAGTATTAGTTTCTTTCTTGTTTCCATTTTGTCCAAAACTTTGTCATTACTCATGTTTGGTACAAAAGAGAGTTCCACAGGTGAGAAGTGTGAGTGAAGAAACTATTAGAATAGAACTTAGGGTTACATCTAGAAATTTCAAAAGTAAAATGAGACCTATATGTCAATCTAGTATTGCACTTCATGAAGTCAAGGTACTTAAGAGGGAAACTCATTAAAACAAATGCCATGAAAATATTTTATAAAATCTCTGAGGGAAGCTATGTTATGGCAGTGGAAAAGTGTTCAAAGCCAAGATGCCAGGTCAAGAGTGATGACATTGCATATTCTTCTTTGGATTCTCTCACAAATATGTAAATAAGTAGCAGAAGCATCAGACCAGCAATATTCAATGCACAGACGAACAGTAGACTTATAAATTCTGGCAAGAAAAATTGTCTGACATGACATCATGTACCTAGCATCTGATTCAATATAATCATTCCACTTGTGTTTGCTGTGGCATTCATCTGAGTCAATTGAGCTGGCTCCGACAAATGAACCTGCTGCATTTGAACAAAATCTGATCAAGTGTATCAGAGATCATATTCATTCAGACATGCAAATTCATAGTGGAAGTTTCTGTGGGAATTTAGATTCACAAGTGGCCCCCAGCTGCATGTATACTTCATGTCATTGTAAAATGTTATCCTGAGGAGATGCAATCAGTCACTCTTCTAGTGGTTAGCATCAGCCATAATGATGGAAGCCAAAAATCTGTTCTCTAAGCTTATTAATGTCTTTGAAAAAACTTCTTTTTTTATTTCTTTCTTTTTTACTAATATTTGCCTAATACAAAGCCGAAGGGCCACTCAAGGTAGACAGTTACTGCATAGAGTTGTATTAGTGTAAGAAAAGGCAAGATAATAGGAAAGTTAGACATTTAATTCTAGACTTGAAGAGTTCAAGAATTAGTGAATAAAATTTCAGAGTCCAGTGGGGAATTGTTAGGGGTGAATTAAAATTTAAAGAACTGGAAACCCAATCAAGGAATGAACCTCTACAATAATTCAAAAGACTGGGGGGGGGGAGTGTGAACTGGATGAGAAGTAAACCTATCTACTTTTATTTAAAAAAGAAAAAAAATTTGATTAAGAAATAATTAGTGAATTTTTGGTAAATTTTTAAAATTGATGACTGTTTTTTTTTTTTTTTTTTTTTTTTTGGCTTCAAAAATTTAATTATTGTTCTCTTCTTTGTTATTATCACAACATTTCAGCTGTTGTGCTCCTCTAGCCTTCTTCAGGTGGATATGGATCTGGCTAACCCATAGGGAACTCTGAAGTGAATCTCTTATTTAATCTATGGGGGAAGACTATTCTCGTTCTACTGCTCATGCCTAGGGATATAGTCTAGTTCTTATTTTTATTTAGTTCTGTTCAGTTATTGCCCATCTGTTGCCACTGAGTGCAAGTACACACTGCCTGTCCTACAGGGAAATGACCTAGTGGATTAAAGTGTTAGTTTGTGAATTTGGTCACATAGTGATTGTGAGTTCAATCCCTGGTTCAGGTAAATGAAAGAAAAAAAAGGCAGAGGATGGAGATAGAAGTGTTTAACATCTCCTGCCAATATCTCTAAATAAAGCACTATTCTGTTTTGATGCTTGGAAAGACAAATGATATATCAGAGATGCTACTTGGTTTCAGTGACAAAGTGAAAGAAAGAAGATGGAAAAAGTTGTCAAGTCTTTTCATTTGTACCCCCTTACTTCTTAAAAAACAACTAGCATTCACATGATTGTTTTTGCAATTAATTTTGTTAAAGTTGTTAAGCTCAAATATTTCATGATGAGGTAGGGGAATTTTTACAGACCTTTTATTGTCATATAACTCACCATTAAAATCTTTAATTATTAAGATTCATCAGAAAATTCAAATAGAGAAACCATGAAATTTTCATGGTTAGTTCTGTAGTCATAAATATTTTCTCTATAATGAGTATTTACATGTTGTGGTGAACAGCCCCGTAGAAGCAAGCGAGCCAGATTGGCTTACATCTGGTGTATAGGAAAATAAGGGTCTTACCTTAATGTGTGGCACATGACATCAGCAAGTTGGCTTCATGAAAATCGCATTACTCTCCCGTCCAGCCATTCTAGGAGTATGTGCAATGATGAGGGTTTTTTTGTACAGTCTGGCATGCTTCCACCAATAGCAAGTCGTGTGCTGATTGGTCGAACTGGAGGAGGCAATTTGCCTGTGTAACCAAGAATAACAGCGAAGAACGCTGATTGGCTGGTGAACTGCAGTGTTGGCCTGATAAAAGAGGACTGGAGCAGTGAAAAAGGGGAGAGAAACATCGGCTATATGTAGTGATGTGTGAAGAAAGCGAGGACGGTGAATTGAACCAGCGATATTGTGATTTGTACAAGTGACGTTGCAGCAGTACAGACTTATTTAAACTACACATGTATATTAACTCCAATATAATAAATATGTGCAGGGTAATAACTCTAGTACATGATGATTTTTCTATGCTTAGCTTAAACGTGGCACAAGAACGAAAGTATGTAGTACCCTGTGATGATTAAACTTGCTATTCAGTTGTAATTGGTCTTGCAGGAACAAGCTTGTTAGCCATGCAGTACCCTAATAAATATGTGCTGTATAATAACTGCAATATAATATTTGCAGTATAATAACTACAATATACAGTGATTCTCTAAGCTTAGTTTAGATGTTGCACAAGGCTGAAAGTGTGGGGCACCTAGTGAGGATCAATCTCACTCTTCAGTTGTAATTGGTCTAGCACGGGGGTTGGCAACACCAAGCAATTTCCAATGTCATGCAGCCGAAAATGACATCACAAAGCCCGAACCAATAACTACTACAATGCAAAGAAGATATTTAGCTGTTTCAATTTTAACATATACTAAAGTATATATTACTATATAAAATATATTTTATTATAGAACAGGTATATTGACCTTGACTTGTATAAAAATACGTATGCTGTTGGCACACTGAATGATTTTAAAACCCTAAGTTAGCACATAGTTAGCAAAAGGTTGCTGACCCCCCTGGTCTAGCTAACAAGCTTGCTAAACATTACACCATGTCAAAGTGACCTAATAACTATGGTATAATAAATATGTACTGTATAATGTTTGCTGTACATTATAATGAATATTTGCAGTGTAACGTTTTGCAGAATATTTACTTAACATTAGGTATTGTAAATAATCTTGTGACAATTTAGGATATATGCAAACTATCATTATAACCTGTCTTCAACTGGGTCTTTCATTACTAGGAATTTTGGCCGTTCAGTTGAAGCACTTTAAGTTTAAAGTCAGCCCACCTGAAAATCAATATTAGTAACAACATTTGGGTTCAACTGAGGCACATCCCCAAATGGTGGGGGTTAACAATTTGATTTGAGTATGGCCCTGAAAAGGACCATATTTTGTGTTCTCAATCTTGTTTTAGCCTCATGCACAGCAGCAGTTGTAGAAACGTTTCTCCTCAGCTGTTGAGTCTTTTGATCATCATTTTCAGCCTCATGCACAGAAGTATTCGGATGATAAATGTGGAAAAGCATAAGCAACATCCAATCATACACACACACACACACACATTTTGAGAATTAGAGATATAAATAATATTATTGTAATAATTTAAACTACTTATTTTTATTAAAGTTTTTATGAAAGATATATATGCAAGAACAAATAGTAAATAGTAAAACGTTGCTGAGAGTTATAATGGACTGGAAGTAGTGGAGTGCCATTGTCACAAACAATTTGGACTCAAAACCGGCACTGAAGAATTATCTATCAAACAAAAAATTTTTTATCAAAATCAGATGAAAACTGTGGGAATGCATAAACAACATCCGATCACACACACATGCATTTTGAGAATTATAGATATAGATACTACCCCATTTTTTGAAAGGGATTTGTCTTAATTATGGCTTGTGAGAACAGGAAAATTTGAGTTCATGCCTCTATGAGATGATTAGAACAAAATTAAAGAAGTTCAATTTTCAGTCATTTCCCCACCACTGTAACTTAGCTTCCCTGTGCCTTTTCTATAAATGATTTCATGGAAATTGTTCTGATGAACTTTCCTCTATGCTAGAGATTTTATGAATTTATGTGCAGTACTAGATTGACTGCAAGGTTTCCTCATTTTACAGTTGAAATTGCTAGATGTAACCATAAATTCTGTGCTAACAGTTCCTTTGCTCGCACTTCACATTTCTGGAACTCTCTTCCAGCTTCTTGCTTTCCAGTCAACTTCAATCTTCAAAAATCTAAATACAATATCAATCATTATTACCATATTCTTAGTTCTTATTCTTTTATTGTTCTCTCTCCTTAATAGTGTTTTTTTCTCTGTATTCTCTCACACTCAATAACCCTTTGCATTTTAGTGGCTTTGTTGCCTTGCTTAGGGTGAAATGATTAAAAATAGTACTTTTTCTACATAGAATCAGAAACTGTTTTATTAATTTTTCTAAAGTCCTATACATTTTGCAGTTTTCCCATTGGTTGTCACAAATACAACATTGATCTGGCAAGGCCAAGAAATACAGCCACATCAAACTATCCAGAACCTGCTGCGGTATATTTTGATTAGCATCCGCCAATATTCCTTTGAATATTGGGACAGGAATTGGCAAAATGCACAAATGTCATTTACAGATGTGTCACCTGATTGGATTTGGATGGCAAATGAATCCCTGCTTTGTGTCACTGCCACCAAACTATCCACACATGTCCATCCCCCCTCATATAACTGGACAGGTGCTGTATGCATCGCCCACAGTGATTAACACTTGTCACAACATTAACACTTGACGCCTGTTGATGCTCCAAAAGATTTCTGACTGTAAATTGCTGCAGGTACAATAAATATTGGATTCAAAGATTTGTTTGGAATCGGTTAAATAGAGCGGCATTTAAGTGGGAGATTTTATTCTAAATATGTGTATAGTGTATGTTTAATATCTTAGGGAAAGAAAATATGGGTTTTTAGCAAAAGCCAGGTCTTTTAGAATCTCATAAGATTTTAGAATATAATAGATTCTTCTAGGTCTTTGAACATTGCTGTTCTCTATGCTTTTTTCTTTGCTTTTCTTTTGCTTCATTCTTTTTCCTATTCCTCTTCTTTCAGTTTTCTTCTTCCTCTCTTTCTCTATACACTTTCCTTACTCATCATAATCCTCTTCCTTTTTTTCTCCTTCTTCATCTTTTTCTCCAGTCATCTTCAACACATTTCTTTCTTCTTCACACTCTCTTTTTAAAGTTAAGCAACGTCAAACCTGGTCAGTACACATGAGGTGCTGTAAGCATGAATGCGTAGGTTGTGTAACAGATAATGACTTGGAATTGTTAATCAGAGAGCTGAGTCCCAATTCCAGTTGGGTTTGTGATATTCACTTACACGCAAATATTCTTGGGAAAGGTATGAATCCACCTCTTCTCCCTCCAGATATGGGTTAATTAGTAAGACTTGTATCACTAAACCATTATTTTCTCCAAAAATAAAATAGATTTGTATACAAAAAATGTTTAGATTTTGGCATTGAATAATCCATAAAGGTGTTGATATGCTGATAAACAAAAACACCCATCCAACTATTTCAATTATTCTTCTTAATTTTACCTTTTTGTGTTTCTCCCTTTCTTTTATTCATATTCCTTCCCCCACATTTTTTTTGCTCTTCATTTTCATGTTACTTCTGTACCCCCGTAATTTTTATTTTTCCCAATGCTCCTCTTTACCTCCAGCCTCATCAATTTACACCCCCTCAAACATGTCCCAAGTGAGACAACCATAAAACTTTTTTGTTTGCTTGAATATTAAGCAGGCAAGAGAAAAACCCAATGAATATTGCTTGGTTATTTTCTGGCTTCTGTTTCTACAATCAGCCAAATTCTTTTAATAACATTGTATGGAAATGTTAGTTCTTATATTTTCTGCCTTGTATTTTCTTTCATCTTGAAAACGAGGAATTATCAGGAAATTCAAAATGTTTCCCATTTAAAATTCTATAAATAAAACTTCAGCTTTTAGTTGTAAACTACAGGGTGATTGAAAAGTATTTTATGTATGAATGGCCAGCCAGCCAGGAGTCCTGACATAACACCCTATGACTTTTTTCTTTGGGGGTTGGTTAAAGAAGCAAATCTACTATGCCAAACCAAGAATTTAGAATAATAGATAAATAGATACATAAATAGATATCAACTGGCTGATATAGATAGATTGATAGGTAGATAGATATAAGCTGTCTGATATACAGGATGATTGAAAAGTAACTCCCTATTTTATATATGAGTGGCCAGCCAGGTATCTTGACTTAACACCTTATGACTTTTTTCTTTGGGGGTTGGTTAAAGGAACAAGTCTACTATACGAAACCAAGACATTGGAAGAACTTGAAGGGTGAATAAAGAAGTTATGTCTTCCATACTACAAGAGTTCCTGGTGAAATCAGCTGATGTGATTCCTGGGCACCTCAAGAAGCTGGTAGTAAAATCTGCTGCCCATATCAAATTTTAAATAAAACCTCCTGCTAAAAGCTTTCCTCTCATATCCATTTCTTGTAAAAAATCATCGTTAACAGATAAATTATAAGTATTTTAAAATGGAGAGCTACTTTTCAATCATCCTGTAGCTTAGGTGTGCATTTCGTAATCATCTTTCAATTTTAAACCATAAACATTTATTGTCGCTTATGAGTGGATGTGGTTGTAGGTAGTTTTCTCTATCTGTCTCAGTTGTGTGCCACTGTGTAAATGATCTTCCATTCCACACAGTGACATTGTCAGATCATTTCCTCCTCTGTCTGCCTCTATTGGGGGTACTCTGTAGAATGCCAGTGCAAAGATTGTTGTCTCTTGTGATACCATTTCAATTTGCTTTTCTTGACAGTGTTCAGGAAGTATTTAGTGTCCCTGTTTCTTGTTTGATAGTGTACTGTACAATGTCATTTATGATGGTTCTGTAGAATCTCATTTCTACTGCTTGAATTCTTCACTAGTCTGCTATTAATGTTCAAGATTTGCAGGCATAGAGAATGTGTGAGAAGGCCAATGTGAACAACAGCCTCGTCTTTGACTTTCAGGCAGATGTTCTTGTCTTTCCAGAAGGTACTTAGTTTTGCGACAACTGCCATTGTGTTGATTTTTAAAAAATCATTTCTGTTCCAGAGTTCACTTCGCTGATAATTGAGCCAAAATATTTGAATTGGATCACTTTTTATCTAGGTTGAAAGCCTTTTTTCATTGTTCCTAATAAGCTAATTTTTTTTTTTTTTTTTGCATAAATCTGTGTGGAAATTAAAATTAACAAATCGAGTTCAAATTACTGGCTCATCTGTTGTGTGCCTTTTTGTACTAATGTCCTTTGTAAAGACATAAACCCGTCTCTTTTCCTTCCTGTCTGCTATGGGTTAAATAAAAAGGTAGACTGGATTATCTAACTTTTGGTTGTAGCCAGCCTAGAAGAAGGACGACTCTAAATTAAAAAGGAGACAGCAAGAGGAGACAAAAATGAGATGCAGATTAAAAAAGAGACAGCAAAAGGAGACAAAAATGAGATGCAGATTAAAAAGTAGACAACAAGAGGAGACAAAAATAAGATGCAGATTAAAAAGTAGACAGCAAAAGGAGACAAAAATAAGATGCAGATTAAAAAGTAGACAGCAAAAGGAGACAAAAATAAGATGCAGATTAAAAAGTAGACAGCAAGAGGAGACAAAAATAAGATGCAGATTAAAAAGTAGACAGCAAGAGGAGACAAAAATTAATGCATGCAGATTAAAAGATGCAGATTAAAAAAAAAAAGCAAAGAGGAGACAAAAATAAGATGCAGATTAAAAAAGTAGACAGCAAGAGGAGACAAAAATAAGATGCAGATTAAAAGTAGACAAAGGAGACAAAAAATAAGATGCAGATTAAAAAGTAGACAGCAAGAGAGACAAAAAAAAGATGCAGATTAAAAAAGTAGACAGCAAGAGGAGACAAAAATAAGATGCAGATTAAAAAGTAGACAGCAAGAGGAGACAAAAAATAAGATGCAGATTAAAAGTAAAAAGAGGAGGAGACAAAATAAAGATGCAGATTAAAAAGTAGACAGCAAGAGGAGACAAAAATAAGATGCAGATTAAAAAGTAGACAGCAAGAGGAGACAAAAATAAGATGCAGATTAAAAAGTAGACAGAAAGAGGAGACAAAAATAAGATGCTGATTAAAAAGTAGACAGCAAGAGGAGACAAAAATAAGATGCAGATTAAAAAAGTAGACAGCAAGAGGAGACAAAAATAAGATGCAGATTAAAAAGTAGACAGCAAGAGGAGACAAAAAAATAAGATGCAAATTAAAAAAAAGACAGCAAGAGGAGACAAAAATAAGATGCAGATTAAAAAGTAGACAGCAAGAGGAGACAAAAATAAGATGCAGATTAAAAAGTAGACATCAAGAGGAGACAAAAATAAGATGCAGATTAAAAAAGTAGACAGCAAGAGGAGACAAAAATAAGATGCAAAAAAAAGTAGACAGAAGCAAGATGCTGAAAAAAGTAGACAGCAAGAGGAGACAAAAATAAGATGCAGATTAAAAAGTAGACAAGAGGAGACAAAAATGAGATGCAAATTAAAAAAAAGAGAGAGCAAAAGGAGACAAAAATAAGATGCAGATTAAAAAGTAGACAGCAAGAGGAGACAAAAATAAGATGCAGATTAAAAAAGTGAACAGCAAGAGGAGACAAAAATAAGATGCAGATTAAAAAGTAGACAGCAAGAGGAGACAAAAATAAGATGCAGATTAAAAAGTAGACAGCAAGAGGAGACAAAAATAAGATGCTGATTAAAAAGTAGACAGCAAGAGGAGACAAAAATAAGATGCAGATTAAAAAGTAGACAGCAAGAGGAGACAAAAATAAGATGCAGATTAAAAAGTAGACAGCAAGAGGAGACAAAAATAAGATGCAGATTAAAAAGTAGACAGCAAGAGGAGACAAAAATAAGATGCAAATTAAAAAAGAGACAGCAAGAGGAGACAAAAATAAGATGCAAATTAAAAAAGAGACAGCAAGAGGAGACAAAAATAAGATGCAGATTAAAAAGTAGACAGCAAGAGGAGACAAAAATAAGATGCAGATTAAAAAGTAGACAGCAAGAGGAGACAAAAATAAGATGCAGATTAAAAAGTAGACAGCAAGAGGAGACAAAAATAAGATGCAGATTAAAAAGTAGACAGCAAGAGGAGACAAAAATAAGATGCTGATTAAAAAGTAGACAGCAAGACGAGACAAAAAATAAGATGCAGATTAAAAAAAAGTAGACAGCAAGAGGAGACAAAAATAAGATGCAGATTAAAAAGTAGACAGCAAGAGGAGACAAAAAATAAGATGCAGATTAAAAAGTAGACAGCAAGAGGAGACAAAAATAAGATGCTGATTAAAAAGTAGACAGCAAGAGGAGACAAAAATAAGATGCAGATTAAAAAGTAGACAGCAAGAGGAGACAAAATAAGATGCAGATTAAAAAGTAGTCAGCAAGAGGAGACAAAAATAAGATGCAGATTAAAAAGTAGACAGCAAGAGGAGACAAAAATAAGATGCAGATTAAAAAAGTAGACAGCAAGAGGAGACAAAAATAAGATGCAGATTAAAAAGTAGACAGCAAGAGGGAGACAAAAAAATAAGATGCAGATTAAAAAAGTAGACAACAAGAGGAGACAAAAATAAGATGCAGATTAAAAAGTAGACAGCAAGAGGAGACAAAAATAAGATGCAGATTAAAAAAGTAGACAAAAGAGAAGACAAAAATAAGATGCAGATTAAAAAGTAGACAGCAAGAGGAGACAAAATGAGATGCAAATTAAAAAAAGAGAGAGAGGAGACAAAAATAAGATGCAGATTAAAAAGTAGACAGCAAGAGGAGACAAAAATGAGATGCAAATTAAAAAAGAGACAGCAAGAGGAGACAAAAATAAGATGCAGATTAAAAAGTAGACAGCAAGAGGAGACAAAAATAAGATGCAGATTAAAAAGTAGACAGCAAGAGGAGACAAAAATAAGATGCAGATTAAAAAGTAGACAGCAAGAGGAGACAAAAATAAGAGGAGACAAAAAATAAGATGCAGATTAAAAAGTAGACAGACAAGATGCAAGAGGAGGAGACAAAAAATAAGATGCAGATTAAAAAAGTAAAAAAGAGGAGACAAAAATAAGACAAATTAAAAAAGCAAAGAGGAGACAAAAATAAGATGCAAATTAAAAAAAAGTAGACAGCAAGAGGAGACAAAATAAGATGCAGATTAAAAAGTAGACAGCAAGAGGAGACAAAATAAGATGCAGATTAAAAAGTTAAAAAAGAGACAGCAAGAGGAGACAAAAGACAATAAGATGCAGATTAAAAAGTAGACAGCAAGAGGAGACAAAAATAAGATGCAGATTAAAAAGTAGACAGCAAGAGGAGACAAAAATAAGATGCAGATTAAAAAGTAGACAGCAGACAAAAAATAAGATGAGATTAAAAAAGAGACAGCAAGAGGAGACAAAAATAAGATGCAGATTAAAAAGTAGACAGCAAGAGGAGACAAAAATAAGATGCAGATTAAAAAAGTAGACAGCAAGAGGAGACAAAAATAAGATGCAGATTAAAAAACAGCAAGATGACAAAAAATAAGAAATTAAAAAAAAATAAAGTAGACAGCAAGAGGAGACAAAAAATAAGATGCAGATTAAAAAGTAGACAGCAAGAGGAGACAAAAATAAGATGCAGATTAAAAAAGTAGACAGCAAGAGGAGACAAAAATAAGATGCAGATTAAAAAAGTAGACAGCAAGAGGAGACAAAAATAAGATGCAGATTAAAAAAGTAGACAACAAGAGGAGACAAAAATAGATGCAGATTAAAAAGTAGACAGCAAGAGGAGACAAAAATGAGATGCAAATTAAAAAAGAGACAGCAAGGGGAGACAAAAATAAGATGCTGATTAAAAAGTAGACAGCAAGAGGAGACAAAAATAAGATGCAAATTAAAAAAGTAGACAGCAAAAATAAGATGCTGAAAAAAAAAAGTAGACAAGATGCAGATTTCAAATTTTTATATCTTTCACTTTTAATGAAGTAATTGCATCATATGAGCATATTTTGTTTTAGTTTCTGTAAGGAGATTAATTTAAAATGAATTTATGTAGGAAACTGGACACACAAAATTTAATTCTTTTCATATTTGTGATTTCTTTATATTCATAATCTGAAGTGCTTAATCTATAGTAATCTTGCACATTTACAAATTTACCATTTGTCCGTACATGGGATATTGTTGCCACATCCAGTCTAGCACTTCTGTTTTATATCTGTGATTCTTGATAAAATCCAAAGAATCTGCAATGTTATTGGTCCTGATCTGGCACCATTGCTTCAATCCCTTTTCAACCACCATGAAATAGCTTCCCTGTGTCTATTCTATAAATAATTCTATAGTGATTGTTCTGATCAGCTTTCCTCACTGGCACTGTGACTTCATGTATTTAAGTGCAGTACTAGATTGGCAGATAGTTTTCATTATTTCACTCTTGGAATTACTAGTTATAACCATAATTTCTATGCTAATAATTTTCGCTTGTGGAACTCTCTTCTCTTTATGGCTTCTTGCTTTCCTGTCAACTATGATCTTCAAAAATTTAAATGCAATGTTGTCATCTGTATTTTTTTTTCTGTCATGTTATTTTATTGTCCTTTCTATACAATAACATTTTCTCATTTTCTTTCACCTTCAGTAACCCCTTGCATCTTAGTGGTTTTATCACCTTGCTCGGAGTGAAATGATTAAAAAATGAAAGACATAATTTTGAAAATATATCAAGTATATATGATAGCATATAATCTAAATATGAATATATCATTTCAATGATTTACACTATTTACATTGTTCAGACTGTTGTCTTCATCCTTGTTACCATATTCCCAATTTTTCAGCCGTTGTATGCTCTGGCCTTCTTCAGGTGATTGGAATTACAAACTGACCTCTTTATTTTGTCCACTCGAGTAAATAAAAATAGTATAAATAATTACAATACCTCATCTCAGAAATATAGACAGATATCATTTTAATATCAAAGATATATTATAGCATATATAATTATATGTATCATCTGAAGATATTATTTTGAAAATATATCAAAGATAAATGATATTGTATGGCACATATATATATATATATATATATATATATATAAGACTTGGTGAACTCAGTGACACTATTGGCTTGATTCAATTGGTTCAGAAGTCAGCGATTAGACTACATTTGGTTAACAACCCAGGTTGCCCTTTGAAATGCTCAGATGAAGCTTGGTCAGTTAAGCATTTATATTTTTAGAAGCTGTTCATATCAAGCTTCATTGACTGTCTTTGTGCAGACAGAAGCAGAAATTTCTTCGTTCTCTGTGTCTCATTGGGGTGTCGGTCATGAGTGCAAAGTTTTTCTGTTTGATACTCACTAGTATCAATTTATTTACATCAATTTATTGTTTTAGCAATAAATCTATTTTAGTCGTGGCTACTTATTTACCCATCATGCACTTTTCAATTTCGCTGTTTATGGTTATTATTTTGTTTGGATGTTTGTTTGTTTTTGCCCCCTCCCCCTCCAATGAATCTTTCTGAAGAAGTGTTGAACAAAAAAGCTTTCTTTCAAAGAAAAAGAATGCACTCTGTCATTTTAAAAACAATTTTTGTCCAAATATATATATATATATATATATATATATATATATATATAAATAAACCCAGAAAATATTTTTAGACTGAGAATTTTTTTCATTCTCTCTCTCTTTTTTTTTTTTTTTTTTTTTTTTTTGAGATAATAATGATTTTGTGATACAATTTTTACTAATTCATCCATAGCCAGTGAGAGAACAGATGGATTCACACATAATCAGAGTTTGATAAACAAACAAGAAATTATGTGGATATAAAATTGGGGATCAATTCTATATTACAGGTAATATATAAAAATGATCCCTCACTTTGCAGCCATGATAGTTTCTATACATTTATATTCTAGATAATGTAAATAAATCTACAACATGCTAGTGTAGCTAATCAGTATTTAATTGACTAATTTGTTTTCTAGGGTTTATCAGCCCATTGCAGGTTATTTAAAGCCAGAAAATTATTTTTAGAGTGTAAGAATTGATGTTTTATTTTGATTTTTTTTTTGAGATTGTAATGGTTTAATGATACAAATCTTACTCATTAACCCATAGCTGAGATAATAATGGTTTAGTGATATGCGTATTAGTAATTAACCCATAGCTGGAGGGAGAAGAGGCAGATTCATACCTTTCCCAAGTATATTTGCACATAAGTGAATATAACAGAACCAACGGGAATTGGAATTTGAGTCTCTAATTAACAACCCTGAGCTATTATCCATTACACAACCCACACATTCAAGCTTACAAGCCACTGGCATTCTCAAGTTGTCACTCATGTAGGTTACTGACCAGACTTGATATTGCTTAATTTTGGTGATCATGCAGGTACCAGTGTGTCAATGTGACATGGCTGTAAGCCTAAGGAGAAAAAAAAAGAACTTGATTGTTGAAGTTAATAAATTTAACACCATCTTGGGTTGATGTCTCTAAAGTACATTCAATGCCATTTTTTTTTTTTTTTTTTTTTTTTTTTTTTTTGGCAGAGAAGAAAGGCACATGTTGTCACTTTGAAGTCAAAGGGAAAGAGAGTGAGTCTTTCAAAACCAGCGATCAAAAAATACAGTTAATTCTGAAGATTTCAATTTAATAGACTGAAAATAAAATGAAGAAGCTTAGATAAGAATGTTTAACTATTCTGGGGGAGTCCATTATATTTCCTGAAGGTTTTTTTTTTTCAACCAGCTAGTAATAAATTAATCTTGACAACATTAACCACAGTATTCAACTCATTTGTTAACTTTGAAACTGATCTGTTTTTTTTTGTTTTTTTTCTTTGTGCATAATGTCTATATATTTGTTGGGATCCGTCTATCCAGGTTTTTGTTACTTTCTGTCAGGATTCCAAACATTTAACAACAACACGTCTTTTAAATGAAACATGAAAAAAGTTATTTTCTGGAGGAAAAGTAGAAGCAGAACATCAGTTGAAATTCTGTATTATTTTATAAATTATTTATATGCACTTTTCCGAAGTATACAATAACAATAAAAGGTTTGATTTTCCTCCTTGCAGTGTTTGTATTATAAAATAATTAAGTGTTCTTAGTTTGGTGTGAGATGTGTGAACACTTACTTTATGACAGTCAGCTTATTGTGTCTGTCACTGTGTAGACAAGGCCTTATTTGGTGTCTGCTGTCTGTCATCTCTTCATTGTGTGTGTGGGTGTGGGTGTATGCATGTGTAGATCAAACTGGCTTCAGAAATTGTTTTGAACCACTAAGTAGAAGTATGCTTTTATTTTTATATCTGTAAGGGAGATCCAAAATCTAATTTCACATAGAGGTGTGAACTTTTTGAATACAAGGTTTTCATTGGTTAGAAAATAATTTGTGAGAGTGGTGAGTGGAGTTATTTTTATTTTCTAAATGGTCCAGAAATAGCATGTGGTAGGTCTGCAACTAGATCTGCCAAGTGTTTTCACCGTATTTGCTTATTAAACAAATCTTCTGATGGGATTTTATTGGTTGAAAAATATCTCCATAGCAAAAAGTAAGCCTGGCTGCTGCCCTTGAAAAGGACCTCCAATCAGTTGTTAACTGGCGCAGGAAATTTTAATGCCTCCAAAACAAATCTGCTCTCATTTAACTAACAGAGATGAAACTTTACTGTCTGCCATCAGTATGGCTGATGCTAGACTCCTGGAGAGTAACATACTGCACCTTCTTGGTCTCATGTTTTCAACTGATTTGAAGTTGAGGAACTACATCAAATCAATAGCTGCATCTACTGCAAGGAAAGTTGGTTCACTGTGTCATGCCAGAAGGTTTTCTCATCAGAATCCATCTTGCATATTTACAAATCTACCATTTGTCCGTGTATTGAATACCATTGCCCTATTTGGTCTTGTGCTCCTGCTATTCATCTTGAGATTCTTGACAAAATCCAAAGAAGGATCTGCAATATAATTGACCCTGACTTGGCATCTTGACTTCAGTCACTTTCTTATTGACATAACGTGTCTTCCCTTTTTCTTTTCTACAAAGATGAGCTTTATTTCCTGGTGTCCCAACTACAGGAATTTAAGTGTGCTATTAGATTGAAATCTAGGTACCCACCCACTTACTGTTGAAATAGCTAAATGCAGTCACCACTTCTACTCCAACAGTTTTTTTCACACTGCCTGTCTGTGAAACTCCTGTTTACTTGCTTCCCTGATAAATAAAAAAATTTAAATGCATTGTCAGTTGCTATCTTCTATTTTCTTGAATCTTGTTCATCATTTGTCCTTTCCACAATCCTTCCTATGCTCAGTCTTTTCTCTCACTTTCACTCCCTATAACCCCCTTCATATTACTGGCATTCTGCCTTGCTTGAGATAAAAAAAAAGGATTTAATTCCTGTATATTCATCCAATTCCTGGGTGTCAGATTTTAGCTAAAAAATGTTCTCCTTTCTCTTGTCATCATAAGTTGATGGATCAATTTTTTTTTTCATTTTATTTTCATCTTGTTCCTTTTTATTTTCTTACTGTAACTAAAGAACAGTTTCACATGAAATCTTTTGGGGTGAAGTTGTGTGTATATGTAATATTTCCTAGTTTTAAATAGGTTTCTTTTTAATATAACTTTATTGCTTATCACTAAATGTATCAGATATTTAAATAAATCTCACATGTATAGAATTCTGAATGTTCCAGCAAGAGATGTGCACCTGTATACACACAAAACTATCTGTATAAAACTACATAGTGTTGGTGAAGATTTTACAATATACAATTCACTTAATATAACAAAATTTTTGGTGTATGGAGAGAGAAAAAGATCATACATAGCTGAGCTTTTCCAATTGTTTTTATTGTGATTTGGTTTATGGCCATATCATGTTGAAATAAAATCTTGGATGTGTGGGTAGTGTAATGTAATAATGCATGGAATTAGAAATTGGACAGCCAAGTTCCAATTCCAATCGGGTTCATTATATTCATTTATGTGTAAATACGCTTTGGAAAGGTATGAATTCACCTCTTCCTCTTCCAGCTATGGGTTAATTAGTAGGACTTGTATCAGTAAATCATTATAAATCTGCAAAAAATTCTTAGACTCTAAGTTATTTTCTGGCTTTAAATACCCTGTAAAAGTTTGGTAATCCATAAAAAACAAATCAATCATGAAGATTTTACAGGTATACAAACTCAGTTAATATAACAATGTTTGTGGTGTATGAAGAGAGAAAAATTTCCTTAGTGTATACATGTTATGGGATCTTACCCATAATAATAATAATGGACTATTCCATACTTAATAAATACTGCACCTCAGGAGTAGGCAAGGAGTCAGTAGTTCAAGTCTTGAACGACAGATCGGTTGAACTCTCTGCCTTTGGGCGGGGAGGAACCCAAAGGAGGCTATGCCGAAGGGCAGATTCTCTTTCACGGAGGTAAACCAACCCTGAACCCGTTTATACGGGTTCAATGGGCATATTTTTGGCTGAGCCCACGGGCTTGGAGAGCCCACGTTAAAAAGGCCTTGTACCACATGACACCCTCGTCGGGGGGTAACTGAATATCGTCAGTAGTTCAAGTTGAGTCAAGTCATGAGTCAAGTCAGAGGCAGTCCGAAACAGAGTTGCATTCAGATAATTACTGCAAGACATTGGAATAGTGATACTGGTCGAGACTACATTGTTCTCTCTACTAAACCTGATTGTTCATATTAACACTTTTACTTCTCTGTATATATTCCTGTTTGTAATATATCTGGGTTATTCCATACCTGTGTTCGAGTTCTTCTTTATTGGTTCTACCTTGGACAATCACCGTGGTACAAGGAACAAGACCATAACAATACATCAATTGTTTTTATTGTAATATGATTAGTTAAGGAACCCACCTTTTTATCAAATGAATTGCTACTTGTAACAGAATAGCAGCAGGTTTATTAGAATTTATGGCTTCTAATCTACTGAAGCACTTTTACAAAATAATTCAGTATGATTGGTTTATATGGTCAAATTAACACCTGATCTAAAAATGAATCTATTGTTAACTGAGGCAAGGAATGGCTTCATAATTTTAATGCCTACAAAATGAAACTGTTTTTTAAGAGAACCCTTTCACCCTTCCATCAGCATGGTTAATACTAACCTTCAGGAGAGTGACTCACTGCACATTCTTGGGATAATGTTTTCCATTGACATGAAGTGGAAATACTATATTGAATCAAGGGCTAGGTTTGCTCCTAGGAAAGTTGGTTCACTGTGTCAAGCTCGACAATTTTTCTTGCTGAATCTTTCTTGCATATTTATAAGTTTACCATTTGCCTATGCCTTTAATATTGCTGCTATATATAGTCTGGTTCTTCTGCTATGTATTTAGAGATCTTTGAGAAGATTCAAAAAAGAATCTGCAATGTTATCTAGTCTAGTTCTTATTTTTAATACTGTTCATTTATTGCTCACCCTGTATCCATGGAGTCTGAGTACACACTGCCCAGCCCAGGGATTGAACTCACAATTACTATGTCACCAAATTCATAAACCAACACTTGCTATTTTCCAGTAGCTTAAATAAAGGGTTCAGTTTGAAATTCCCTGTGGGTTACTCGGATCAACATTCTGTTGTATACCCATTTCGTGCTTGGGGTAGTCTTGGGACGATGGTCTTGATTCACTCATATGTTGCATTCTTCTCTTTGTCATCTTCCGGACGAGTTATTGCTAGTTATTCTTTTAGTTTGCAGATAAAATATGAACTTCAACAAAAGGGATTTTTAACTTATTACTTTATTAAACACATTGAGATGTACATTTCTAACTAACCAGTTGGTTCACTGTCACCCTCTGGGGAGCAAGTTCTTCAAAACATGAAATAGCCACGTCTGATTTCTTCGATGTGTAAAAAATTACTCACTGAAATAACTTTCTATCTGTCTAACCTTCCCCCACTAGTTTTAACCAATCAAAAAGGACTCCCTTTGTTTTGTCTACCATCTGATCTTAAAGTCAAAATGAGGAAGTCAGAGGAAAATACAATTCTTTAAAAAATAATAGTCTGCTAGACTATTATTTGACAATACACCTGATGAAGGCCAGAGAGCATATCAGCTGAAATGTGATCACAACAAAAATGAGGATATTATTTCAGATATAAAATAAATGTAATTAACTCCTCATTGTAGAAGTCCAAACAAAACTTGATGTTAATTTGTAGGAAATATATTCTTTTATTAATGTGACAAGGTTTTGTTTATGTTATCTGGTAATTTATAGCCTTTGTCAATAGTTAAAATGCTATTGTACTCAGTTAAACTAAACGATCAGTGTAATTCCTAAAATGCAAATTAACTCTTTTGTTTTATGGCCAGTGTGGGTATTGGGAATAATTCCATCAGAGGGTACAGTTGAAATCAGAGTGTGCCAAATTCCATTACTTTTATGTTTCAACTTGCTGACACAATCAGTATCATTTCTTACTTATTTTATTTGTGTCAATTTTGGTATCTATCTATCTATCTATCTGTTAATCAATCAATCAATCAATCATTCAATCAGTCATTCTATCTGTCTCTATCTACCTACCTACCTATCTATCAATCATTCTATCTACCTACCTATCTATCAATCATTCTATCTACCTACCTATCTATCAATCATTCTATCTACTTACCTATCTATCAATCAATCTATCTACCTACCTACCTTTCTGGCTGTCTTTCTTTCTGCTGTTCCTTTCTTTTTCTGCCTTTCTTTCTACATTTTTTTTCTTTCTTTCTTTTTGTCTCTTCAAAAATGTCTTTATTCTCTGATGCCATTCTTTGCCTGTTTTTCTTTCTCTTTTTCTGACCTGTTATTTTTTCTATTTTTCTTGTTATTCTGTCTTTTTTTCCCTTTATTTTTCTCTGCTCTCTTTATTTTCCTTTTCTTTATTTCTTTATATATGCATTGTTCCCTCATTCCTTCACTATCACTTTCTTTCTTTCCTTCATCCTTTCTTTCTTATTATTCTGTCTTTCTCTCTCTTTCTCTTTTTTTTCATTTTCTTTTTGATTTTCTTTCTTATATTTTCTTTCCTCATTTCTGTCTCTCTTTCTTTAGCATTTTCTTTCTTGTTTTACTCTTTCTTTCCTTCCCTGTCCACTTTCTTTTACAACCTGACATCTCTTTCTCTTCTCGCTTGTCTACACTCTATAGTTCCACCAATTCAGACCTCCACAGCTAAGACCCACCATATCACATACAATGGGACAAGTCACCCCTATTTGCTTTGTATTCCATTAGTAAGGAGGAAGTTCCATTTGAATGACTTCTTTCCAAAAACTTCTACTTTGTGGAAAAGACACCCGAGAGGATGCTTCTCCAATCACTACTATCCTAACATCTTCAAGTCTAGGGTTAACCGTTACCTTTCTTACACTTTATAAAGTACAACTCTTACCTCACCCTTGTATTGTTGAATAATTATTAAAAAAAAAAAAAAAAAAAGAGAAAGTTCCCTTTTTAATCTTGAAGAATTTTTTTTAAAAAGCAATGTCAGTTCAACACAAAGGCAGTCATTGCTCTCTATGATTTCATTTTCTGTGAATTCACATGACTCTTCCTGCAGAAGTAATGGTATAGTTTTCAATTCATCATTTATCTTTTTCATAGATAAGTTTCCCAATAAAGATTAAAGAGTCAAGTCTACTTTAGTATTTTATGCATAGGAGGAGATACTGTTCACACTCCTCCCCCTCTGGTTTTTGAACAACGGTAGATTTTAATCCCTTTTTTCCTGTTAAGGATTGATTGCCAGTTCCTTCTAAAGTCAAATTTCAATTTTATTTAGTATTTACTTTTTCCTTGATAGGTTCACCTATTGTCCAGTTCATGCCCTCCCCATTGTTTTTTAACAGGACTAGAGGTTTATCCCTTGTTTCCTGTTTAAAATTGGGTTTCCTGTTCCTTCTGAAGTCTTTTTTTCATTCTCTTTCACTTCCAGTAGCACATTGTGTCTTAGTGACATCATTACTTTGGTTAGGGGTGAATAGATTAAAAAAAAAAAAAAAAAAAACAAATAAGTAACTGTAGTTTCATGACTTTTTCAAGGGCAGTAATGAACGCAGCAGCCTTGGGCAGAATTTAGATACGTCTGATTCTATTTACTGCATTGCTGTTTTGCAACCTGTACATTCAAATTCTGATACCCACTCAATCTATTTAGCATTTCCTGTTTGTTTTTTTCATTGGTTCTGCTCTAATTCTTAAAGTCCTAATTATTGCTACAGTAACAAATTTTCTCATTAACCTGTGACTATTAATTAGCAATGTATCAAAGATAAAACCGATTAAATGACACTTCTTTTGAGGCAAAACAATGTTTTGTTATCACTTTTAGTTCCTGTAACTTTGAACAATGCAAAGAAACACTTTCCATCTTAATTGATGGCTAAGTAACATTTTACTTTTAAAATAAAACATTTACAAATTTCAGATGCTGTAATGAGAAAGATTTTTTTTTTTAAATTTATTTAAGAACACTAGCAAAGGACATTTGCTACCAAGATTGTCTGGTTGATAAATTCTAATACAGACAGTTACCAACTAATGAGGCCATCATCATTTCCATTTGGGAACAGGAGTAGATAGGTTTGCCAATTACCAGTTCACACTCCTCCCTGAGCTTTTGAGCAGGATTACGTGTTTATCACTTGTTTCCTGTTTAGGAGTGGGTTTCTGGTTCCTTTTGAATTTTAATTCAACTCTATACTTCTAATGTCTCCGCCTAAACTCTAAAATGTTATTTATTTATTTTCTTCCTTCAGTAGGAGTAAATAGGTTTTTTGAATAGTAGATGTTTATCACTTGTTTCCTGTTTAGGATTGGGTTTCCAGTTCCATTTCAACTCTATACTTCTAACATCTCTGCCTAAACTCTGAAATGTTATTTATTTTCTTCCTTTATTAAGAGTAGACAGGTTTTTTTTTAATACTATATATTTATCCCTTGTTTCCTGTTTAGGAATTAGGTTTTCAGTTCATTTTAAAGTCTAATTCAACTTTATACTTCTAACATCTCTGCTTGAAACTGAAATCTTATTTACTATTTATTCCTGTTATATTTTTTCCTCAATAAGAGTAGATAGGTTTTCATATCATTTATTCTTCCTTGATCTTGTGAACAGGAGTAGTGGTTTATCCTTTAATTTTCTGTTTAGTATTGGGTTTCCAATTCCTTCTAAAGTCTTTTCCCTCTCTTCTACTCTCGGTGGTGCTTTGCGTCTTGGTGACATTATCACCTTGCTTGGGGTGCTGCCTCTTACTCTACCTCGAGTGGCTCTTAGGCCCTGTACAGGCTGAAAACCATTTTAAAATAAAAAAGTCTATCCTTGACCTACTATATTATTATCTTTTATTAGGGTGCATCAAAAGTATTTATTAAATGTTCAGAGAGTGTTGGTAAATAAAATTTGCAGTATTTGAATAATTCTGGTTAGCACAAACTATTTCCAGACATATGTAAACTTTGATGGCTTTTAATCTTATGTGCATGCATATATATATATATATATATATATATATATATATATATATAATAATTACATTGAATAAAAGTCAAAAGTTACCTCATTTGAATGAGGTAACTTTGGATTTTTATTCTATGTATATGTTCTGTTATAATAAATACATTGTGTTTTTTTTGTGGATCAGTTTTAATATTTTATATTATCAAGATTCACTTGGATTATTGACCAGTGGATTATTACCTGTATATATATATATATATATATACCGTATATTTTGGCAGCATATTTTCATTAAGACATGTCTCATTGAATAATTTAGACAAGTTTTGTCTACTTATTTTCAATAGGATCCGCTCATATTTACAAACAAACTTCTTAGTATCCTTATTAAAGGAAGAGAGAAAATTACCATGTTGATACATATTCATTTATTCTGAGTACTTTCGACATTAGCATTAGTCACCATCAGGGTGTTGTATTTTTTCCTAAGACAAAATTCTTGTGTTCATCTGTGAAGTGAGAAATGCTAAGGTTATGTACACCTGTACGATTTTAATTTAACAATGTAAATGTCAGGGGCGGTAACTAAATTTGGAAAAGTCCATATGTTTTTTTGTTTTTAAATCGTACACTACAAAATGTTAGCATTTCTCATTTCACAGTTAAAAAAAATATATATATTAAATATCTCCTCACCATTCCTTTTTACTTTTTTCCTTCTCCTCTTTATCAGTGTCATGTTTATGTATATAAGAGTGTCTAGGGAGAGAAAATTCAATTTACTGCCTGATGATACCAAATTGGTTTTCTATAAATTTTAAATAGCCCCAAAGAAAAGTGATACCTAAAGTTTAAAATGGATTTTTAAAATTGAAAAATAAGTCCTGAGGCTTTTATTTTGGTTTTAATTTCAAGCTAACAGATTAAATTTAATATTTACAATAAGAAAAATACTTTGCTGTATTTCAAAACTAATTTAAACTGATTGGAATATTTTTTTTAATTGCTAAAATTTGCTGATTTTAGCCTTATTTACAATTCTCTCTGAACAATATAATTCTCTTTAATAAAATCTTTAAAAAATGAAATATACTTTTCTGAAATGTTATTTGAGGAAGTTTAGCTGATTTAAAGGTTAATTAGTCTGATATGAAACAAATATTACTTACTTTTAGTAAGAAATATTGCAGAAAAGCATTTTTTTAACACAGAGGCCAGTGTTTTTGTGAGGTTGATGATTGGGAAATTTAACTAATTTTTTTTCTATATGGGGATGAATATAATGTGAGTGACTTTTTTATATAATTTTTTAACTACCCAGTAATCTTAAAAATTTAGGAAAGTATTCTGAGTAATCTAAAATTTTATTGATTTTTAGGTACTTCAAAATTTACTCTTATTTTTTTATGTCATGTATGGATTTATAAAAATTGGCATATTTATACATACAAACAATTTTGAATTCTTTCTAAAATACTGGGGGTTGCTAAATTGCAGTAAACTTTTCTATAGTTTTTCTTAATAACAATATCGCCTAAACATTACAAATTAAAAATTTCAAATATAATAAATTATTGTAATTAAGATTTTTTAAAAATGAAAACACTTCTTGAAAAAATTCATTATTCATTGAAAAAAAAGTTTTTCTTAAGACTATAGTGTCCATAATGTATCTTATTCATAAAAGGAATCAAAAGCTTTTCTAATTAAATAATGTCTTAGTTTAATTGCATTTTTTATGTTCAGATTTGCATGATTCAAAGTAGATTTTCAGTAACTGGGAGTTCTGTATAACAAAAACAAATTTTAACCAAAATTTTGAAGGTTCTAAAAAGGATTAAAAACTATAATTTAATAATGAAAAAATCCTTTGGTCTCTCAACTTAATAACTTAAAGATATTGACAATAAAACTTTGTTTTTATTAAGCTTTGGCATTTTTCATCATGTATGCTCATTTTTTTTAACAAATCTTTGGAGGTACACACACACACACACCCAAACACACACACACACACACACACACACACACACACACACACACACACACACACACACACACACACCACACACACACACACACACCACACACACACACACACACACACACACACACACACACACCCACACACACACACACACACCCCCACACACACACACACACACACACACACACCCACCACACCACCACACACACACACACACACACACACACACACACACACACACAGTAGTTCCTCTTTTTATACAAGTTTCATTGAAGATGTTTTATTAATTTTTCTTGCAATTGTACAAGTGACCCTACTATACTGTGCAGTCAATAAAATCAAAAACAAACAACATGCATGCGCAAAATTAAAAATTTACTCATCGCACCCTATGTGTGTGTGTGTATGTGTGTGTATATATATATATATATATATATATATTCACATACACACATACACACACAGAGGGGCCAATGAGTAAATATATAAGTTTTATCGAAAACTAATTTGGTATCATCAAGTAGGAAATTCCTAATATCTCAAGACACTCTTATATACATAAACGTGGCACCAATACAGAGGAGAAGGAAAGAAGTAAAGAGAAATGGTCGGGGTGGGATATTTAATATATATACATTTCTACCCTGGCTCAAAGTTTACTCAGAGGAACTTTCTAGCATGCTTTCACATCACATCATCATTACCTCCAATCTTGGATTTAGCAGCTTCTGTTTGTCAGGATACTACATTACTGGCAACATATATATATATATATATATATAAGAGAGATCCCAGTTTATCCCATACCAAGGGAAGCTAAGTAAGGGACTTTCTATTTCCTATGGGCATTAATTTGATGTGAACACATAGTGTCTTTACTAGTATTTGAACTCAGCTTACAAGTTTCATTTTTTGTGCTATAAACCATCAGTTCATCTGAATTGCCAGAATGTCAATAAAATGAATTTTAAATTAAAAATTTACATTATTTTCCCACTTCTATAACATAGCTTCACTGTACCTTTTCTATAAATACTTTCATGGTAATTGTTCTGATGAACTTTCCTCTTTGGTACATTGACTTCATGAATCTAAACACATTACTAGATTATTTTTTTCAATCAATTCCCCCCAAAACAAGGCAATAAGGCTACTAGGATGTAGGTGGTTATAGGGAATGAAAGAGAAAGACTTTCATAAGAAAGAGGACTGAAGAAGACAGGAGATGGTGATTGCATTTAAAATTTTGATGATTGTAGATGGCATGGAAGCAAGAAATAAGAAAGGAATTTCAGAGGTGAGAACTGTGAGAAAATAAACTAATAGAATAGTAGAATGGTGAGACCTAATTGCCAATCTAGTAGCATGCTTAAATCCATGCAGTTGGGACACTGAGGAGAAACGCTCACAAGAACAAGTGCCATGAAAATATTTGTAAAGACAGAGGGAAAACATGTCATGTTGGTGTGATTGAAGTTGAGATGCCAGGTCAAGATCAGTCTTCTTTGAATTTTGTCAAGAATCCCAAGATATATAGTGGGAATACCAGACAAAAAAAGAATACCAGACAAAAAAAAGACATCGAGATGCCAGGTCAGGATCGAATACATAATCCTCAATTTTGAGAATATAGTGAATGACAAAAAGACAGACAGATGCCACATAATGTCAGGATCTGAATATGCCAGGTCAGGATCAGAATATTACAGATCCTTCTTTGGATTTTGTCAAGAATCTCGAGATATATAGTGGGAATACCAGACAAAAAAGAATAGAATTATGGGTGTGTATTTTTCTAAAATTTTCTTCTATTAACGGTTTTTCTTATTTCTTAAGCTTTACATGAAAATTGTGATTTATAGAATCTTAGAATTGTAATGCTCTTTCTTCTCAATTTTGTTATTTTGTCTAAGCAAGCGATTTTTATTTTTGCTTACTTTTCTGAATGTTTTGCTTCTTTCAATATTCTTATTTTAAAATAGTATTCCTGATTTTTTAAATATTTTTTTGTGTGGAAAATATTTACTGTTGCTATTTTGGGCCAGTGATGAAGTTGGGATCTTTTTTTAATTGAGTTTAGGTTTTAACAGTACAATGACAATTCAGAAAATTAGAATATTTGATTTTTTTTTAATTTTTTTTTTTTAAAAACATTTTCTTTTTATGTAAATAACTTTTGTGCAATATGGAACTAAAAAATACCAAAATCTATTTACAGATGTTTAAAACAAACAAACAAACAATGTTTTGCTCTTGTGGTTTGCATAAAATCCTCAGGCAGACAGCATGTGGGTCATAGTTTGTCCAACCTTGAACTAAACAAATGATTCAAAATAGCTTCTTATTTTTATAATGTCTCATGGTCAAAATGCTAATGTATGCCAAGAGAGTATGCATCAATGGTGTGCAGAGGTGTGGTGATGCTTAAGGCCAACTCCTTGACTGTATGCCCCTAAGACTCGAGTTGGAGGAGCCTACTCCGGTTTCACTTATCAAAACACAGATCCACATTCACACCAGGGACTGTAGGGCGCTTGTACTATGAAGTTAAGATACGATTTCTAAAATTAATTTTTATTTCATTCTTTGATTGGATGCCCTCCTGATATGGATGCCTGGGGTCTTTGCACCTTCTGCATGCTACTGGTATGCATAAAGAAAAAGAATATCTTCAATTTATCTGATTTCCCCTAATTAAATCAGGTTTCCTACTAATTTGATGACACTTTGATTAAATCAACTTAACTTTTTAATTATCCATTTTTCTTCTTTTTATTTCTTTTTCTTTTCTTTATTTTTTCCTTTCTTTTTCTTTTTTTTCTTTTTTCTTTTTCTTTTTTTCTCTTTTTCTTTTCTTTTTCTTTTTTTCTCTTTTTCTTTTCTTTTTCTTTTTTCTCTTTTTCTTTTCTTTTTCTTTTTTTCTCTTTTTCTTTCTTTTCTTTTTCTTTTTTCTTTTTTCTCTTTTTCTTTTTTCTTTTTCTTTTTTCTCTTTTTCTTTACTTTTTCTTTTTTTCTCTTTTTCTTTTTTCTTTTTTTCTTTTCTTTTTATTTTTTCTTTTCTTTTTTATTTCTTTTTCTTTTCTTTTTTTGTTTTTTCCTTTTCTTTTTATTTCTTTTTTCACTTTTCTTTTTCTTTTCTTTCATTTTTCTTTTCTGTTTGTTTTTTCCTTTTCTTTTTCTTTTTTTTTTTAAAATCAGTCAATCATTCTCTTTTCACTTTCTTACATCCTGACTCTGCTTGGTGGATGCATTGATTTGGTTTTTTTTATGGCTTGTCAACCCTTTGTAGGTTATTTAAAGCCAGAAAATATTTTTAGGTTCTAAGAATGTTTTGTAGATAATGATTTATGGATCAATCCTTTGAAAGTTATTTAAAGACAGAAAATATTCTTAAAATTTAGATTTTGAAGAATATTTTTTTGAAATGATAATGGTTAAGTGATACAAGTCTTACTAATTAACCCATAGCTGGAGGGAAAAGACGTGGATTAATGCCTTTCTCAAAGGTATTTGCATGTAAGTGAGTATTGGGAATTGAAACTTGGCTCTCCAATTAACAATCTCAAGCCATTATCCATTACACTGCCTGCACATTCAAGCCTACAGCACCTTGTATTCCCAAGTGGTCACCCAACTAGGTTCTGACCAGACTTGACGTAGCTTAACTTTGGTTATTGTTTTCTCCAAGAAAAAGGTAGGAATCTAATTGCTGATATTGTTGCTGCTTTAATCTTTTCACTCTGTGACTTCATTTTCTGTGCAGAAAGTTTATCCTGCAACTGAAGATGATTCTGATCCTTGAATTTGAATTTATTTGGATTTCATAGTTGTGTTATCATATCCTGCTATGGCAACAGAACACACTTTTGAGTGAAATTAACAATAAGGTTACTGTAATTGAGAGGCATTGAAAAAGAATGCAATAGAAAAAGAAGTAATATGAATAATGCAGAATGCTAAATGTTAAAGAATAATTCTAAAGAAATTCTCACTTTGTATTTTCATTTTTCAAATGAGTAATTGTAAATATTATGTGTGTTGTGGTGTAATGGATAACGAGTCAGAATTGGGACTCAGAGGGCCAACTTCAAATTCCTGTCAGGTTCATTATATTCATTATGCACTAATACCCTTGGGAAAGGTATGAATCCATCTCTTCTCCTTCCAGCTATGGGTTGAATAGCAAAACAGACTGGGTCCTATTGCCTCAATTGGCAACCTGTCTACTGCAGAAAGAAATGGCAACCTGCTGCAGGAAAATTTTTGCCTAGTCAGTCATGAATCGAAAGAGACGTGATCGCCCAAGCATGTATCACGTATGGCACTTAAATGACTGACTGAATTGTCAAATATATTTTTATTATTTTGAACTATTGTTCTCATCTTCATTGATAATAATGTTATTACCAACACAGTGTTTCAACCAAGTATTCTCTGACCATCATCAGGTGTCCATTGTTTGGCTGATATATGATATCTGTTGAGTATTGTGTCATTTTTGTCCCTGTGATGTCAGTTATTGTTCATTCTTTTGAACCCATTGTTTCACTACCTGATCCAGGAATTGAACTCACAAACATTAGATGACAATAATACATGTATAACCAACTCCTATATCCACTATGCCACCATCCTGAAAGTGTATTTCTGGAGTCTTTATTTTCAGTATCAAATGGTTTTGCCATTTGGTTATCCTGACGAGTTTTCATTATTGAGATAATTATATATTTCATTTTGAAACGATTGTCAATATACTTTAATTATTTCAATTTATTGTTCTCAGTCTGGTTGTAATTGATGTTATTATAGACACAACATTTCAGCCAACTACCCTTTGGCCATCATCAGGTTCCATTATTCGGCTGATAATTTAAAAGTTTGAAATAATTAAAGGATACTGACAATTATAAGATTGATTAAAAATGTGTTACTGTTATCTACTGGTTGTAAGTTCAATTCCTAGTTCAGCAGCAATGATTGATTTGTTTTTTGTTTTTTTAATAACTTATCAACCCTTTGTGGGTCATTTAAAACTAACTTATGTCTGAAATTGTACGAATAAATAATTCTTTTTTTTTATTAGTAAATATTACATTAACAATTTTTTTAAAGAATAGCAATGGTTTTTTTCAGATACAATACCTACTATTTAATCCGTAACTGGGGGATGAGATGGATTCATATTATTCTCAAGGATATTTGTATGTAAGTGAATGTAATGAACCTGACTGGAATTTGAACTCGTCTCTCTGATTTCTCATTCCAAGCTGCTATTACACTAACCACACATCCAGGAATGGACAGTAACTGGCATTACAGAAATACAATGACTCTATAATCAACAGATATCCCAAAAATGGATGGTGGACACCTGCTGATAGCCAGAGAGAATTTGGTTGAAACGTGTTCATAATAACCTCTGTGATAACAAAGCTGAGAACAATAGATGGGATATTTGATGATTGATTTCCGCTGACATGAAGCAGAAAGATTATATTGAATCAATTGCTAGTTCTTCAGCTAGGAAAGTTGTTTTCATTGTATCATGCATCTGTTTTATGCATTTATAAGTTTACTACTCATCCTTACTTTGAGTATTGCTGCCACATCTGGTCTGATGATTTATACTATACTATTTAGGGATACTTAATAAAATACTAAGAAAAATCAGCAATGTTATTGGTCCTGATCTGGCATCTCGGCATTGATTACTTCTCCACTTTTGTAATGTAGCTTCCCTGTGCCTTTTCTATAAATACCTTCAAGGTAATTGTTCTGATGTACTTTCCTTTATGTTACCTAGATTTTGAATTTAAGCATGTCACTAGATTGGCAACAAAGTTTCATCATTTTACTGTTGAAATGGAAAAATGTAACTATAAGTTCTATGTTAAGTTTCTTCTCTCGCACTTCTTGCTTGTGGAACTATCTTCCAGTTTTTTGCTTTCCAGTCAAATTTGATCTTCAAAAATTTAAATACAATGTCAAACGTTATTTTCTGTTTTATTAATTTCTGTTCTTTTATTGTTCTCCAGCATTAATAATGTGCTTTTTTTCTCATATTCTCTCACACTCAGTAATACTTTGTATCATAGGTGATTTATTGCCTTGCTTGGAGTGAAATGGTAAAAAAAAAAAAATTGAAAATCTGCAATACTCATGTAGTCTCTCTGTTCCAAAATTTCTCTCTGATATATATTTTGAGTTTTTGTCTTAATGTTATGATTAAATATCTCATTTTGAAATGTGCAGCTGTTTGTGCAGCTAAATTTGTTGGTATTTTTTTATCTGATGGCTAATTTTTGAAAACTATTTTGGAATATAAGTTCTTTCATTCATATCGATGCGGGAAAATGGGAAAGTGTTGTTTGATTATTTGCATTTTGGCTTATTTTCAAATTGGGGTTTTTCTACACACATACACTTCCATAAGAGAGAGAGAGGGGGAGAGAGATTGGAGGAAATAGAGTGGCAGAGAGGGTGTGGGAGAGATTGGAGGAAATAAAGTGGCAGAGAGGGTGTGGGAGAGATTGGAGGAAATAAAGTGGCAGAGAGGGTGTGGGAGAGATTGGAGGAAATAAAGTGGCAGAGAGGGTGTGGGAGAGATTGGAGGAAATAAAGTGGCAGAGGGTGTGGATTGGAGGAAATAAAGTGGCAGAGAGGGTGTGGGAGAGATTGGAGGAAATAAAGTGGCAGAGGGGTGTGGGAGAGATTGGAGGAAATAAAAGTGGCAGAGAGGGTGTGGGAGAGATTGGAGGAAATAAAGTGGCAGAGAGGGTGGGGAGATTGGAGGAAATAAAGTGGCAGAGGAGGGTGTGGGAGAGATTGGAGGAAATAAAAGTGGCAGAGAGATTGGAGAAATAAAGTGGCAGAGAGGGTGGGAGAGATTGGAGGAAATAAAGTGGCAGAGAGGGTGTGGGAGGAAATAGATTGGAGGAAATAAGAGATTGGCAGAGAGGGGTGTGGGAGAGATTGGAGGAAATAGAGGGCAGAGAGGTGTGGGAGAGATTGGAGGAAATAAAAGTGGCAGAGAGGGTGGGGAGATTGGAGGAAATAAAGTGGCAGAGAGGGTGTGGAGAGATTGGAGGAAATAAAGTGGCAGAGAGGGTGTGGGGAGAGATTGGAGGAAATAAAGTGGCAGAGAGGGTGGGGAGAGATTGGAGGAAATAAAGGGCAGAGAGGGGTGGGAGAGATTGGAGGAAAAAAAAGTGGCAGAGATTGGGAGGAAAATAGAGTGGCAGAGAGGGTGGGGATTGAGGAAATAAGTGGCAGAGGAGGGTGGGGAGAGATTGGAGGAAATAAAAGCAGCAGAGGGTGTGGGAGAGATTGGAGGAAATAAAAGTGGCAGAGAGGGTGTGGGAGAGATTGGAGGAAATAAAGTAGCAGAGAGGGTGTGGGAGAGATTGGAGGAAATAGTAGGGGAGAGGGTGTGGGAGAGATTGGAGGAAATAGAGTGGCAGAGGAAGATTGGAGGAAATAGAGTGGCAGAGAGGGTGGGAGAGATTGGAGGAAATAAAGTGGCAGAGAGGGTGTGGGAGAGATTGGAGGTTTGAGGAGTGTGGAACCACCACTAATTGCTGTTGTCTCCAGGTGCTGGGATGGTAGTACCTGTTAGGGTTCCAGCTATGGGCAAAAAGTGAACCTCTAAAAAAAATCAGTAGTACATTTTTATATAAAAATTACCAACAATACATTTTATGATCTACAAAATATATATCTAAAAAACATACCTTTACTTGAAAGTATAAAATTGTGTACAAACTATCTTTAGTTGAAAGCATAAAGTTACACACAAAACATTTAGATTTCGGAATTAAATAACACATGGAGGTTGTTATGCCACCAAACAAAATCAGCCAACCAACCAACCTCCCCTTTAAGTATGAATTTCTTACACATGTTGAGGGAATGATTATTCTTTTCTGTAAATTCTTTTCCAATTTTTTCAGAAGAATTATAAATGCAATCTTTTGTCAAAGCCTTTTTCTATGAGGCTGCTGTTCATAAAATTGATTTGGCAGCTCACTTCCACAACCAAATAAACAAATTGCAAATCCAAACTCTAGATCCAGGGGCAGAAAGAAATTGGAGGAAATAGAGTGGCAGAGAGGGTGTGGGAGAGATTGGAGGAAATAGAGTGGCAGAGAGGGTGTGGGAGAGATTGGAGGAAATAGAGTGGCAGAGAGGGTGTGGGAGAGATTGGAGGAAATAGAGTGGCAGAGAGGGTGGGGAGATTGGAGGAAATAGAGTGGCAGAGAGGGGTGGGGGAGATTGGAGGAAATTGAGTGGCAGAGAGGGTGTGGGAGAGATTGGAGGAAATAGAGTGGCAGAGAGGGTGTGGGAGAGATTGGAGGAAATAGAGTGGCAGAGAGGGTGTGGGAGAGATTGAGGAAATAAAGTGGCAGAGAGGGTGGGGGAGATTGGAGGAAATAGAGTGGCAGAGAGGGTGTGGGAGAGATTGGAGGAAATAGAGTGGCAGAGAGGGTGTGGGAGAGATTGGAGGAAATAGAGGGCAGAGAGGGGTGTGGAGAGATTGGAGGAAATTGGTGGCAGAGAGGGTGTGGGAGAGAGATTGGAGGAAATAAAGTGGCAGAGAGGTGTGGGAGAGATTGGAGGAAATAGAGTGGCAATGGGGGAGAGATTGGAGGAAATAGAGTGGCAGAAAAAAAAATAGAGTAAAGTGGTTGAAACCAAAACAAAAATTGATAAAATTTTGTTAAAACTTGTTTGGGCTGGTTTCTCTTTCTCTTTCTGGATGTTGGTGATCATGGCTCTCCACAACTTCTTATCTTTGTTGTTCTCAGCAATACATTGTTCTTTATGAAACCCATTTATATCTGTGGAATCTGTTCCTCCATTGTTTTCTACAAACTGAGTAAATGGTTTATTATCAGTTTTTCTCCAATTCTCTGGTTTTTAATGTGTCCTGTGAGTTGGAATATTTGGAAAATAGAAAAGCGTCCTTCTGTTATTTTGGTCATTGCCTATTTTCAAATTGGGGTATCTCCATGCATACACAGTTTGTGTCCAATCGCTGCAGTTAAGCAGTGTTGAGTCTGGTCAGTACTTTTATGGGGCACTGCTTAAAACATCAGCTACTGCAAGTGACCTCCTACAATCTGAAATATGTTTTGGCTTTAAGCAACCCACAATAGGTTGATAAGCTGTAAAGAAACAAGTCAATCAAAAAACAACCACACACACACACACACACACACATACAAAAGTAGATAAAAAGAGAGAGATGTGCAAGAGAAATTCAGATAAGGAAAAGAAAGGAAGGATAAAAAAGCATGTGCAAACTCTTTGAGAGAGTGAATGAGTGTGGGGGAGAGAGAGTGATACAGAAAGAGAGAAAGTAAGAGTGAGTGAGTGCAGAGGGAGAAAGTGAGAGTGAGTGCAGGAGGAGAGAGACAGAAGAAGTGAATGTGAGTAAGTTCAGAGAGAGAAAGAGAAAGGAATGCAAGAAAGAAAGAGAAGAAAAATGTGAAAATCAGAGAGAGAGAGAGAGAGAGGATGTATAGCTGAAGTCAGGAAGAAGAGATGGTCTCATGCCTTTCCTAACTGAAAAAGTGAATGCACAATATCTGATGACTATAGGTTACTAATCCCTAAAATAAACAGAATTTGTTAAAAAAAAGTGAAATTACTTTTGTCATATAACTGAGCATTTTCTTTTTTATAATTCATGTGTTGAATTAGTAAACAACTTTCTATACTAAGTTGAACGGTTCTGAAATTGTCTGAAGAAAGGTATTCTAAAATAAACATAACCAAAAGAAAATCTAAGTGCTTAGAACTAGCACACAAATTCATGAAACAATAATCTTTTCTAATTTTAAGTAGTATATATAGTGTTATATACTATAATTTTTTTATTTCCTTTCCAGACATTGATAATCATGGCTCTCCACGACTTCTTATCTTTTGTTGCACTTAGCAATACTTTCTTCTATATGAACCTTGTCTCTGTGGAGTTTATACAAATGTGTTCATCATTCAGCAGAAGTTTCCACTTTTTCTTGTGTTTTTGTTCTGTTCCATGTGTATTAGTATTAAATTCTCCAAGCCTTCTTTCTTCTATGTGGCTAGTTTTTCATGTGTCCTGTAAGTGTTAAAAATTTCAAGCCTTCTTTTCTCTGCTTCTCTTACTTTGATGTGTCTTGTAAGTGTTAAATTTTTCAAGTTTTCTTTCCTCATTGTGTCCTATGAATTTCATCTTTTTTCATTTACTTTTTCTTTTGTTCTTTTTATTCTTTCTTTTTCTTTTTTCTTTCTTTTCATCTTTTTCATTCTTTTTCATCTTTTTCTTTTTCATTCTTTTTCATCTTTTTCATTCTTTTTTTTTTCTTTTTTTCTTTTTTTTTTTTTTCATCTTTTTCATTCTTTTTTTTCATCTTTTTCTTTTCATTTTCATTTTTTCATTCTTTTTTTCTTTTTCATTCTTTTCATCTTTTTCATTCTTTTTCATTCTTTTTCATCTTTTTTCCTTTCTCTTTCTTTTTCATCTTTTTCTTTTTCATTCTTTTTCATCTTTTTCTTTTTTCATTCTTTTTCATCTTTTTCTTTTTCATTTTTTTCTTTTTCATTCTTTTTCATCTTTTTTCATTCTTTTTCATCTTTTTCATTCGTTTTCATCTTTTTTCCTTTCTCTTTCTTTTTCATCTTTTTTCCTTTCTCTTTTCTTTTTTTTAAACAAATCAAAAAAATTAAAACTATAAATTTTTTCTGTATTTTATTTTTTGAATTTTTCTTTTTTCAGGTAAGTACTCCAAATATGTAATTGTCATGGCAACTATGTAAGTAGAGATTTTCTTTCTTCTTTTTATTATTAGATAAACTGCACATTTCTTTTGTGGATCAAAATACTTATCTATATTGGCTTAAACAGCAGTCCAACAGATTAATATCTGCCACTTCCTTCAATTTTCTCTCTCTCTCAGACAGTGCTCCATCTAAAATTATTTGAACTTCATTCTGAGAAAGACATTGTAAGTTCTTCTCTCTGTATATATTCTACTATACCAGGTTTTTCTACCTTTCTTTTCTTATCCTGGGTATGATGATAAACTACATCCAGCAGCAATGTCCCTGATCAGGAGATTGGAGGTTTTGAGGAGTGTGGAACCACCACTTAATTGCTGTTGTCTCCAGGTGCTGGGATGGTTGTACCTGTTAGGGTTCCAGCTATGGGCAAAAAGTGAACCTCTAAACAAAAATCAGTAGTACATTTTTATATAAAAAATTACCAACAATACATTTTATGATCTACAAAATATATATCTAAAAAACATACCTTTACTTGAAAGTATAAAATTGTGTACAAACTATCTTTAGTTGAAAGCATAAAGTTACACACAAAACATTTAGATTTCAAATTAAATAACACATGGAGGTTGTTATGCCACCAAACAAAATCAGCCAACCAACCAACCTCCCCTTTAAGTATGAATTTCTTACACATGTTGAAGGAATGATTATTCTTTTCTGTAAATTCTTTTCCAATTTTTTCAGAAGAATTATAAATGCAATCTTTTGTCAAAGCCTTTTTCTATGAGGCTGCTGTTCATAAAATTGATTTGGCAGCTCACTTCCACAACCAAATAAACAAATTGCAAATCCAAACTCTAGATCCAGGGGCAGAAAGAAATGTGGAAATCATGGATCACTGGTCCACCCTCACAAATCCCAATTGCATAAACTGAAAGAAATCCAACATACCAGTCAACAAACAAAGTAAAAAAATAAACAAAATTGTTTTTCTCCCCAATTTAAGAACACCAACGACTTTTATCAATGGAACAATTTATTCATTGGTCGACAAGTGGGAGAGAACACACAATATTATTGTATCTGAGATACATTTATGGCAATACCTATGGCTGACTTGTTTCTATTTTGTGCCCTTTTTCTTGGTAAGTAACTTTCTTTTTTGCCACGTTCTCTGATGTAGAATACACTTGGTTTGAAGAGGTAATTTGAGATTTTCTTTGCTACAGTTGCAAAAAATGGTCATGTTATTGAGAATTTAATATTATCATTTTTGCTTATGCTATATAAGCTTTAATGTGCCTTATGCTTCTTTTTCTATGAGCTGCATCCCTTCAAAGTCACAGGTGATCATGGCTTTCCACAACTTCCTATCTCTTGTGCCTCTTAGCAGTTTTTCTTTCTTTGATAAGCTGCCTTCCCCTCTCTATCTTACCCTCAATATGGGTTAATTTTTATGACACCCCCCCACCTCATTAAGTATCCAAGGAATTTCAGTTGTTTTTTCTTGATTCTTAGTAAAAGTGTTCTTTCTGTTGCCATTTTTTAAGATTTTCTTCTTGTTTGCTCACTCTGTCCATGGAATTCTCAGTATCCTTCTGTAGAACCACATTTCTGCTACCTCTAGTTTTCTCCTCATCCATTGGGAGATTGCCTCCATGCTACTAACCATAAGAGCTTATCAACTAATAGGTTGCATTTCAGAAAAAAAAAACTTTTAAAAATAAATATGTGATATGATTTTCTTACAGACAAAAGAATATAGTCAAGAAACATTAGAAAATATATTTTATTCTTGGCAATTTTAATTCATTTCGATCACCAGATGATGAAGAAGTCAGGATTATAAAAATGATTGATTGAGCATTTTGCTATTTCTAACCTAAATGTCGGTCTTCCAATAAAATCCTGGAGTAAACCAGTTTCCAGCAGAAAAAAGGTCAACTTGAAAACATGACACAGCTGAAAAGTGTAAAGATAAAAAACTGAAGGTGAAATATTTTTATTTTATGAAAGTTGAACTTAAATGATAAATATGAACAAATAAATACATTTGGCTCTGTGTCAAATACTTGATTATAAAAAGAAGTAGCAAAAAATAAACAGATTTTTGCTTTTAATTTCTTCTTTACATGAGTGTTCAGAGAAAAGGAAGTTTGCAACAGTCTTAGAATCCCTTTGCTGAAGCATTGTCATTATTATTCATTTTTTATTCGTATTTCTTTCATCTTATTTCTCTTGCTTCTTTACAGCTAGTAGTAATAAGATGTAATAGTCTTAAGTTGTGTGAATCCCTTTGCTGAATTGTTTATTATTCATTTTTCATTCGAATCCCTTTGCTGAAGTAATTGTCATTATTATTCATTTTTTATTCGTATTTCTTTCATCTTATTTCTCTTGCTTCTTTACAGCTAGTAGTAATAAGATGTAATAGTCTTAAGTTGTGTGAATCCCTTTGCTGAAGCATTGTCATTATTATTCATTTTTCATTCGTATTTCTTTCATCTTATTTCTCTTGCTTCTTTACAACTAGTAGTAATAAGATGTAATAGTCTTAAGTTGTGTGAATCCCTTTGATGAAGCATTGTCATTATTATTCATTTTTCATTCGTATTTCTTTCATCTTATTTCTCTTCCTTCTTTACAACTAGTAGTAATAAGATGTAATAGTGTTAAGTTGTGTGAATCCCTTTGCTGAAGCATTGTCATTATTATTCATTTTTTTCTTCGTATTTCTTTCATCTTATTTCTCTTGCTTCTTTACACCTAGTAGTAATAAGATCTTAAGTAATGAAGCATCATTATTATTCATTTTCATTCGTATTTCTTTCATCTTATCCCTTTAGCTGAAATATTGTCATTATTATTCATTTTTTTGTCATCATTATTCATTTTTCATTTGTATTTCTTTCATCTTATTTCTCTTGCTTCTTTACACCTAGTAGTAATAAGATTTTAGATGAAGCATTGTCATTATTATTCATTTTTTATTCGTATTTCTTTCATCTTATTTCTCTTGCTTCTTTACAACTAGTAGTAATAAGATGTAATAGTCTTAAGTTGTGTGAATCCCTTAGATGAAGCATTGTCATTATTATTCATTTTTTCATTCGTATTTCTTTCATCTTATTTCTCTTGCTTCTTTACAACTAGTAGTAATAAGATGTAATAGTGTTAAGTTGTGTGAATCCCTTTGCTGAAGCATTGTCATTATTATTCATTTTTTATTCGTATTTCTTTCATCTTATTTCTCTTGCTTCTTTACAACTAGTAGTAATAAGATGTAATAGTCTTAAGTTGTGTGAATCCCTTAGATGAAGCATTGTCATTATTATTCATTTTTTATTCGTATTTCTTTCATCTTATTTCTCTTGCTTCTTTACAACTTGTAGTAATAAGATGTAATAGTCTTATTAATAATAATATCAGTCCTCCTCCTATATGGCAGTGAATACCGGACAGTCTCCTCACAGATGAAGAATAGTCTTGAAGCAACAGAAATGTGTTTCTACAGAAGGATGCTGAGGATTCCATGGACTGAACATTTCAGCAATGACAAAATTCTAGACACAATAGCAACAAGTAGGACTCTTTTACTTAACATCAGGAAGAGGCAGTTGACATTTGTAGAGCACATAATGAGGAAAGAGGGCCTGAAAAATTTGATACACACAAGGCAGATTGAAGGTAAGAGAGACAGAGGAAAGTAATACATAACCTACATTAGTGAATAGATGGTGGAGCAGGTTTTGGGGAGATGGCAGAAAGACAAAATTTATTTAAATTTATTTATTATTACACTTATTAACATATTTTAATAAATCACAGAGAACCTTTTTTTACCCTCCATCAATACTGCTGATGCTTACGTCCAGGATTGTAACTCATTGCGCCAGTTTGGTCTTATGTTTTCCACTGACATGAAGTGGGGCAATTATATTGAAGCAATTGCTAGGGCTGCAGCATAGAAAGTTGGTTTACTCCAGGGGTTGGCAACCCCCAGCCCCAGGCCACATCCAGCCCATGAAGGATTTTTGCCTGGCCTACCAGCTTAATACCTGGACACTAATTATGTAATTAATTTGTGGAGCAAGTTGCAGAAAAAATATCATTTGGAGTTAATTGACTTACAATGCAATAAATTTTTTAAATCAAAATTTAATTCTGAATACACTGCTGACTTCTATGAGAAATATGTTTTGCCAAGCGGAAAATAAAAAAGCCTGTTAAATAATGCAAAAATGATAGTATCATTATTTGGAAGTACATATGCTTATGAACAACTTTTTGAAAATGAAAATTTAAAAAATAGTTTAAGAACAATATTGGATGATGGCCACCTGGATGATGTTTTGCTCCTGTCATCAACAAATATTTCACCTGATGTGGAGAAGATATCGAACAATAAGCAGAAACAAGTGGCTCACTAAATAATTTACCATTTCTAACTGTATTTCTTTTGTAGTAAGGAATTTGCATTTTTTTGTTGATCATATCAGTTGTTATCCTGTAGTAAAATAAGGAACCTTGTTTAAATAATATAACATTAACTTTGTTGTTTTTTCTTTAAACTTCCAGACCAAGGCAGCGTTCTGGACAAAGTGGTCTGAGATCAAGACAATTTGTTATAATAGATTTGAGATCATGGTCTGCCTCCAAGACAATGCATAACTTTCTAAACCTCTCTCTTCCAAAGGTTGCCGAACATTGGTTTACTCTATTATAACAGACAAATTTTCTCATCAGAATCCATCTTGCACTTTTATAAATCTACTGTTCCTCCATGCATTAAATATTACCTCCCTATCTGGTCTGGTGCTCCTGATATATATTTACAGATTCTCAGCAAAATCCAAAAAAGGGTGTGTAATATTATTAGTCCTGATCTGGCATCTCAACTTCAGTTACTTTCCCACCACAGTGACATGGCTTCCCTTTGTCTTTTCTATAAATATTTTCATGAAACTTGTTCTAATGTGCTCTCCCCTTTGGTACTTCAACTTTATGAATTTAAGTGTACTAATAGACTAGTAGCTAGGTCTCAGCATTTTATTATTAAAATAACTGTTCTATTCTATTCTAACAGTTTCTTTTCTCACACTTCTCACCAGTGGAACTCTTTTCTGATTTCTTGTTTCCCTGTCACCTATGGTCTTTGAAAATTTAAATGCAACATCAATCGCTATCTTCTTTCTTCCTGAATCTTTTTCTTTTATTGTCCTTTCCTCAGTCCTCTCCACAAAATTCTTCTCTTTCACTCCCTGTAACCACCCCTACTGCATCCTCATGGCATCATTTCCTTGCTTGGAGTGAAATGATTTTTTTAAAAAAAAACAAAAAAATTTTTAAATTAAAAACACCTGACAGTTTGTCAATTCCTTTACCCCTCCCCAGTTTTCACCATGACGGAATAACTTCACTGTCAGATTTTGGCAACATTGGGCCAATTCTGATGATAATCATTTTGACTAATAATGCTGGGTTTGAGTCAAGTTACAATGTTTTAAAATCTGTGGTCTAAAATAAATATTTGTTATTCCAACTTGATATTGACTATTGGCATGAATGCATGTATAGTGTAAATGAGCTTGTGTTCCTCTGACGTTTCTTCTTCTAAATACTTCTTTTTTTTCAATCCGCCATTCTTGATTTCCCACATAACATGTCATCAACATAAAAATCATTCCCCTTCTCACTGGTTCAGTCATCTTTTATCATACCAAAACCATGGCTGACTGACCAATTAGCATTCTTTGCTTTTGTCCTCAGTTACCCAGTCAAATGGCATCCTCCAGTCTGACCAATCAGCATGCGACTTGCTATTGGTTGAAACACACTAAGTTGTACAAAAGCTACTATTACAGAATATACACTTTGGTAATCCTCTGAAGTCGGGAGGGGAGACTCATGCCATTTTCAAGGAACAAAATGCTGCTCCTATGTGTTGGGTATTGAGGTAAGGAACTTATTTTGCTTTGCACCAGATGTAAGTCACTTTGATTCGCTTGCTTCTACATAATTGTTCACCACAGCATGCTAGAAAATCATTTGATGAAGAATGCTAATTCATAATGAAAGAACTTAATTTATTGAAAAACAAATAATCTTATAACATAAAATGTGTGGATGTTCAGATGCATTCAATGTTTCTTCATTAAGTAGCATAAAAATAGAAGAAAATTGCTTAATTTAAATATGGAACCTGTGTAAGAAGACACTATTCCTGACCCATCATTGTAATCATTTGAAGCACTAAGAGTAAAGGAAAATCATTTGCAGATCAGATAAACCTCATATCTCAATTTTTGCTTGTGATCTGGTCAAAGTCATGCTGACTGTATGTTGTTCTATCTCTGCCTGCTATACACAGATAAAGTTAACAAAGATATTAAACAATCTGACATGTATTTATTTATTGAATATTTTATAGTTAGGATGAAAGAATTAACTAAGAAAAGTGGTGTCCTACAGGCAAGATAAAAATTGGAAGGGGTGTCCATGAAGTCAAAACAATATTAGGAGAGGTGTTGGGAAGGCCAGAATAGAATTGGGTCTGGTAATCTTGAGGTCAGGCCAAAATTGGAAAAGGTGTCTTCAAGGTGAGAGCGTAAGTGGAAAAGGCGTCCTCAGGGCAAGTGCAGAATTGGGAAAGAGCATCCTCGGGATGAGAGCAGAATTGGGAAAGAGCATCCTTGGGGCGAGAGCAGAATTGGGAAAGTGCATCCTCAGGGCAAGAGCAGAATTGGGAAAGTGCATCCTCGGGACGAGAGCAGAATTGGGAAAGAGCATCCTCGGGACGAGAGCAGAGTTGGGAAAAGGGCCTCCTCAGGAAACAGGGGGCCTCCTTGGGGCGGGAGCAGAATTGGGAAAGGGCCTCCTTGGGGCGAGAGCAGAAATGGGAAAGGGCCTCCTTGGGGCGAGAGCAGAATTGGGAAAGGGCCTTCTCAGGGCAAGAGCAGAGTTGGGAAAAAGGGCCTCCTCGGGGGCGGGAACAGAATTGGGAAAGTGCATCCTCTGGGCGAGAGCAGAATTGGGAAAGGGTATCATTGAGGTTAAAGTATATTTGATGCTGGGAAATACCCTAATAATTTCAATATTTTATCATAAAATCCTAATTTGCTTAAAATAAATTTATCCTTCTTCCTTTTTGTCATTGTTTGAATAAAACATAGACAAAATATTGCAAATATAACATTTTTTAAAGAATGTTATCTTTTAGAAAAAGAAAACAAGATGTAAATCCCAATGCTCAAGTGATTTATGAAATAAAACATTTGAATATATTTACATGAAAATTTTGACAGCCTTAAGAGAAATAGTTTTTTATTATCTTACTTTCCGTGTTTATAGCATCAATCAAGGAGATTTATAATGTGCCATATTTATAAATATTTATTCGCCTCTTTACATAAAAGTATTTTTACTTAACTGAAGTCTTTCAAACAAAGAAGTTAGATGGAATATTATTGCTATTTTTTGTAGCAACCTTTAGTTTTTGTTTAAATCATTTTTAATTGCTTTTAACTCTCACTTTAAAGTTATTCATTCAGTCTGTGTTTTAGTCTTTCCTTACTTCATTCATTTCTGAAATCTGATTTCAATTTCATTCATTCAATGTTTTTTCTCCCTCCTTCCTTCTGAAATCTAAGTTCAAATTCATTCAGTCTATTTTTCTCCCTCCCATTTTTCTTTCTCTCTGAAATCTGACTTCAATTTTATTCATTCAATGTTTTCTCCTTTCTTCCTAACTATCCTTCAATCTCATTCATTTGATGAATGTTTATCTCCTTCATTCCTTCCTAAATTTAGTCCTGGATATGATGATAAACTACATCCAGCAGCAAGGCCTCTGATTGAGAGACTGGAGGTTTTGAGGAGTGTGGTACCGCTTCTTAATTGCTGTAGCAGCTGTTGGGGTCCCAGCTATGGGCAAATAGTGACCCCCCCTCAATGAAAATAATATGTTTAAAACATTTAGATTTTGGCATTAAATAACCCATAGAGGAGTTGACATGTTGCTAAACAAAGTCAAGCAGTATCTGTCTAAAGTGAAAAAATCAGGCATGGCTGACCACATATGGAGAGAAAAGGGAGATCACTGCCCTCTGTGTGATCAGGTTGAGATCATAGACAAAGAACATCATTGGAAAATTCGTAAATTTAAGGAATCAGCACATATGCTAGGCCATAAAAATCTCCTGAGCTGACCAAGCATAGAAATGAATACAATATGCGAACCAGTAATAAGGGGTGCCAGAGAAAAAGCAATAATAACAATGAAAATTGTAATATGAGCTCTGGTAAAAAAAAACATGCAATGATAACAGCAAAAATTGCGATATGAGTTCTGGTAAAAAAAAATGATTGCTGAAAGTTTATAAGTCCCAGAAATCCATACATTCATACACAGATGTCCTTAAGGACACATGGCACAGTGGATAAAGGTGTTAGTTAGATCCAGTGACAGGATCTAAGGCAGTGGAGAACTTGGAGAGGTGAATTAACAGGAGATAACTGATAACTGACATCCATCAAACATGGCTTGTGGAACTAGAACAGTCTACCCCAGTGAGTGAAATAAAGGGTTCAGTTCAACATTCCAACCACCTGAAGAATGCCGGAGCATACAACAGCTGAAACATTGTGATAAATATGGCAACATAGTCTGAATAATGTCAATAGTGCAAAGTCAATCTTCATAAATCAAACAACCAATCTGTAAATCTACTTTCTATTTCATTTATTTAATGTTTGTCTACTGATTTCCTTCATCCATTCATTCCTTTCTTCATCCCTAAACATCTTTACATATTCATTCAATCTGTTTTTCTCCATTACTTATTTCTTAAATCTTCTTCAAATTCATTCATTTAATGTTATTCTTCCTTCCTTCCTATCACTGAATTGAATTTCATTTAAATTTCCATTCTATATTTTTCATTTTCCTTCTATCAATTTTTTTTTAGGTTTTACTTTAATTCCTAATTTTCCCCATTTTATTTCCTTTTCCTTTTTTTGCTTTTATAATGAGAGAGAGAGGGAAGAAAGATTTCTTCTTCCATTTGTATGTTGCCCATTATGGGCAATATTATATCTGTGAAATACAGTGTTATTATATCAGGGATATAATAATGCCCATAGTATTTCACAGACAGAATGGAATGGCTAAAAGGAAAAGGAATGACAAACATGCTTTGTTCTCAGAGAGACTGTTATATCACTAAGACATACACAAAACTATATATATATATATATATATATATATATATATATATATATATATAAGGGGTGGGGTAATGGATAGTGGCTTGGATTGAGGAATCAGAGCTGAGTTCAAATTACAGTCAAATCCATTACATTCACTGACGTGCTAATACCCTTGGGAAAGGTATGAATCCTCTTCTTCTCCCTCCAGCTATGGGTAAATAGCAGGACAGACTGGGTTTTATAGCCTTGGATGGCAACTGGACTAGGAGAAGGACAACTCTGAATTCAAAACCTGCGGAGGGTCATTTGCTGACCTTGTGGCATGTAGTGCACCAGGTCTCTGTATTCAGCCCTTCAAAAAGTGTGGATGGTCCTGCACAAAAACCTTCACCACTATGTGCTGTTGTTGGGCTGTCGGTTTCCTAGGAACTGATCTGCTTGACACTCATACGTTGAATTAAATTCGACGGATATATATATATATATATATATATATATATATATATATATATTATATATAACAAAACAGGGAAATCCAAAATTACAGTATAAACTATTTCAATCAACGTCAATATATTGGCATTAATCAACTCAAATGGTGGACAGTATTCAGTATTGGAACTCAAAATTTAAAATTTTGAAAAAACAGTTGAAATAATAGATACATAGCCACCCCCATAACATAGCAGTTAATAATTTATCTTCCCTTTTTTATAACCACAATTTGGAGTGTTAAAATTATATCTAGGTTGAATTTGTGTAGCTAATTTCCATTTAAGCCAGACAACATCTGAACCCCCCAACCAACCTTTATCACCACTCAGGCAGTTTTTATGTTGTCTGCTATGTTATGGCTTGGCTATGTATCAATTATTTCAACTGTTTTTTTTTCAAATTTTAAATTTTGAGTCATGTAATTTATATGCTCTGTTACAATAAATACATGGAGAAAAAATATCCCATATATCTACATGGCAAAGCAGAGTGTAAGGAGAAACAAGAAGGAAGGGTCTTACATATAATATGGAGATACTCCTGTGTCTGGAGAAGACATGTTTAGGACTCCATATTCAAACATTCTGAATTCATCTACTATGTCCCAGGCAAGGACATATTCCATGAAACAGGAAACAGCTTGGGTTTTTCCAAATTGAAGACTGGGAAAGATATATGGACTGATGATGCACTATGATGCTGAGGAGGCAGATTTAGTCTCTGCCTGGTCTATTGGGTGCCTGAGCTAAAGAAAGCAACCTTTCAGTTTGGCTGCTATTGACAACACTGAAAATTGACTGTTGCTTTTGTCACTGTAATGACATCATTAAGCGGTCATCATATGACCCATGTGATTTATCTTGACCAAAGATAAGTGACTCCTGTATCTGTGCACTTTGTTAATTCCTTTTTCTTTTTTTTTTTTTGCTATTTTTCCTTGCTGTCTTGTATCTTTAATTGATATTTCATTGTTTTTTTTTATTCATTCATTTCTTCTTCATTAGGAATTAATGACATTTATGAGATCTCTTTTTTTCTTTCAGAAAATGTCTCAAAAATCCTTCTACATTTTATATACAAATCTAAAGTGTCTCACAATCCATTGTTTACTCAAACACTTCAGACAAACAATATTTTTACCTTGCCTAATAGTATTGTGGATGTGCAGGTGGTGCAATTGACACCGATTTGGAATGAAGAATTGGAGAGCTGAGTTTGAATTTCTTTTGAGCTTCTTAAATTCTCTTACATGCCAATACTCCTGGGAAAGGCATGAGTCCATCTTTTCTACTCCCAGCTATAAATTAAATAGCAAGATAGACTGGATTTGTTAACCATGATTGGTAACCAGTCAGCTTTGGATTAAAAACCAATAGAAAGATCTCTATTAGGTTTTGATCAAAGTGCTTAACTGAAAAATAGTGGAGGGGATAAGAGTTGTACAAAGATCCTTTTAAGGGATTCTATAACAATTGCAATATTAAATGTAAATTTAGGGAGAGATCTTTTATACTATTACATGTTTTTCAGTTTATCCTTCCTTTCCTTCCTCCCTCTCTTTCTTTGTCTTTCCCATTCTCCATGCCTCCCTTGCTTACTTCTGCCCCTCACTACCTTTCATTTCTCCCTCCTGTCCTATCCTTTTCTCCCTCCCTTCCTCTCCTTTTTCTACCTCCTTCCTTCCCTTTTCCACTCCTTCCTATCCTTCCTGTTCCTTCCTCTTTTCTTTCCTTCTCCCTTCCCCTCTCTTTACTTCCTTCATTCCTTCCAATGTTTTAAAAATTTCTTCCGTTGTCTGCTTCTTCATTATTTTAGTTACTTGTTTCCTTCTTTTTTCTCTTTCTACATTCAAGTTTTCTTTCACATCTTTCTTTCTTTCTTATTCTTGTCTTATTTCTCATTAAAATGCTTTTACTTTCTTCAGATTTTTTTTCCAGACTGCATTAAATAGAATAACAAAATTAATTTTTTTTTAATTCTGCTTTATTGTCCTTTATTCTTTTGCATACAACAACAACAACATAAGTTCTTTACCAGTCTTGCATCAAATAATCCCAATAATCCAAACATTTATTATTTCTCATCAAATAATAAAAATGCTAGTCCCTTGATTTTTTTCCTAATTATATTTTTTAAAATACTTTTACATTTTTTAATTTTTCATCTTATTGAACAAAAATTTCATTAACTTTTATGAAATTAACCTGATTATTAAAATGTCAGTCATTTTATTGGCATAGCTTTAACAAATTTAATCACAGATGTTTGAGTATTTTAAAATTATTATGGGATTATTTAAATTATCATTTATTCTCCCAGATTAATTCCTAATTTCCTTCATTTTCTTTCAGATTTTTCTTATATTTATGCTATTTTTTCTATGTTTTTCTGTTTATTTCCATTTTATTTTTATTATGTTATCGTTGTAAACCCTGTCAACTCCCATGTGGTCTATAGGGATATAGGCTCCCTACATTAAGATTACTGTATTATTTTATATTTTTGATATTACCCTGACTTTTTCATATTCCTTTTTTTCTGTATTCTTTTATTTCAAGCCATTAAAGCACAAGTGGTTACTGAGTGTGAAAGAATAAGGAAAAAAGAGACATATTATTAAGGCATCTGAGCGATAGAGGACTAATCAAGACAGAAGATAAGAATTGACATTGCATTTAAATTTCTTAAGATCAAAGTTGTCTGGGAAGCAAGAAGCCAGAAGAGAATTCCACAAGTGAGAAGTGCAATAGAAGAAACTGTTAGCATAGAACCTACGGTTCCATCTAGCGAGCTCAGTTGTAAATTTGACATATATTTAAGTTTCTTATTGTTTCTTTCTTTTATTTTACTTCCTATGGCTAGATGTAACTGTAAGTTCTAAGCTAACAGTTTCTTCTCTTGCACTTCTCGCTTGTGGAACACTCTTCAGGTTTCTTGCTTCTCAGTTAAATATTTAAATGCAATGTCAATCGTTATCTTTTGTCTTTTTAATTACTGTTCTTTTATTGTTCTTTCTCATTAACAGTGTTATCCTTCTATTCTATACTCATTAACCTTTTGTGTCTTAGTGGATTTATTACCTTGCTTTGGATGAAATGAAAAAAAATTCTTTTTCTTTATCCTTTTCTTCTTTTACTTTTCAATTTTTCTTTCTTTATATTTTTATTCTTCTTTTCTTCCTTTCCTTCTCACTTTCTTCCCTCCTTGTTTACTTAGTTCATTCATTTTCTCTTTTACCTTTCAATTCTTTCTCACTTTCTTTTTTCAATTTTTTTTTCTCACTTTGTTTACCTTTCTCTCTTTCTTTTATTGATTTTTTTCATTCTTTATGCTTTCTTTCCTTCTCTTCTTTTCCCTTCTTTACCATATTAACATGTTTTATTCTTTTTATAAATCTCCCTTGTCATTAATTCCTTCCTTTATTCATTCTTTCTCTTTTTTCCTGCCTAGCCCCTCAAACTAAGCAAAATTATCTTCTGATAAAAGTCCCTAATGAAATGTGTGAACAGAATAAACTACAAGTTTAGGGAGTTCAAGATGAGATCCTGCTCCCAAACAAAATCAAACAAATGATAAACATTAGTTCTTAACCTCTTAACCTGCAAGCAAACGAGAAGTTGGTAAAAAATATATATATATATATATATATATATATATATATATATATATATATATATATATATATGTCTAGTTACTGTTGAACATCTTCAGATTAATGAATTCACCTGAACAGACAATGCATAGTCATTCAATACTAGCTATTGAGTAGCATTTAAGCTAGCTCCTGTGGAGAGCTCTTGATTGGGCTTTCAGCTTGTTCAGGAATTTGAGAGTGCCTAAGTTTTTGCATATTCTCAGCATTGGAAGTTCTCCTGGCTGCCGTTTGATCTGGGTTTTCATTTTTTTCCTCATTGCAACTTTGGCTATTTTAATTGCAATCTGGTCCTCTGTTGGTGGAGATTTCTTTTTGCAAGGCATACTGCTGCCATATGTGATAAACAACAATAAACTACAGAAGAACTCAAAATTGATCACTGCATTTAAGTATTGCATTAATATTTAAGCTTACCTTTTGAAAGTTCAACGATAATTCTTCTGCTGCCACTTAATTTAAAGAAAAATTGATGCATGTAGGTCCTTACTTTCTGTACAAACAATTATCTTTATTTCATGAGTGATTTTCACTGGATTTTGCAAGTAATTTCAATTATTCCCAAATTTATTTCCAAGTTTTTCAAGGCGTTGTGAGCAGGTGAATGGGAGTCAATTATCTAATGAGATTGTGTATATGGAAGTTAGATCAGAGACTGGGAGGGAGGGATATTAAGGTGACAAACATTTCTTAGTACTTCCATGGATAGGAAGTTGTGGAGAGCCGTGAAGAGTAATTTAACCACTGGGATAATTCTTTCCACATAAATTTGAGAAAGAAATTATGAAACCACTTTATAATTTATATTTCTGAAAAAATAACAGGAAAAGAGTTAATGTGCAAATTAATCTCCAAAAAAGGGAGTGATTAACGAGCAGTTGGCTAATTGACAGTAAACACATTTCTGTCATATACCATCTTCATGGAGGGAATAGATAAATACCGAGATGTATACTGCATTAGTTAGTTCTGGAACAATGGCTTGATAGCTGAACAATCCAAGAATTTGGCCTAGATATCAAGTTAATGAGATTCATTATTAAAAACAAAATGTTTACCGTGTGTGTTATTTTGCCCCAAATTATAATACCTTAACTCTTTCTAGTGATGCTGTCATTTGGATCGTCTCCAATCATATTGAAATTTCCTGCATAGTTCTAAATTCGTTCAGAAATATCTAAACTGTCAGCTGTATCCAGTTACTTAAAAATGGCTTTGAGCAAATGAAGCCTGTAGGTCTTAGAGAGAACCATCCTTTTTTCTTTTTTTGAACCTTGTGAACAGGCAGTACAGAATCACAAACAGGTGTATCAAATAATAGAAACCACATCACTTTCAGCAAAATTAACTATAAAAGTGGATCTCCCATGTAATGTGAAGAGAAATCATACTTATTATAAAACCCAGGTTGTGTGTGTGTCTGTTCATTTATATATTGGATCGGATTTCCTACATTTTTCAACCAATTTCAACAAAACTTCACAGGACGACATAAAATTACCTTGTGGTGGTTCTGACAGCACCAAAAATTGGAAAAACACAATTGTTTTTACACGAAATCAATTTGAAAACACGATTAAGAGGCATCACTGTTGCCAGAATAAAAGGAGGACAACTAATATCGAGTTATACTTATTATAAAACCCAGATTGTTTGTGTGTGTGTGTGTGTGTGTGTGTGTGTTCATTTATATATGGGATCGGATTTCCTACATTTTTCAACCGATTTCAACAAAACTTCACCTTTTTTTTGGCAGGTAGTGTTTCTTATTGTCTTGCACACTTTTTTCTTTATTTTTACATTCAGAATGCTTTAAAAATTCCATTTACAAGACAATTTATAATAAAATTCTATTCAATCGGTAGACTCATAATGATTGAAAACAATGTTTTTGTTTGAGTTTGGGTTTGACCAATTTTTAAAAAAACAAAAAAACGAAACAAAACAAAACAAAAAAAACTAATTAAGACATGCATATTCGTCAACCTTAAACAATAATCTTTGTAGATTTTATTTTTCAGTCTTTATGATGGTCGATACTTGATCTATCTCTTACTGTTACATCCCCAGGCAATGCCGGGCTCTACTGCTAGTTAATAATATAATCAAGATGTTTACGTTCCAAACTGTTTCAAGCAAAAGATTAGTTGAGAAGCCCCCATCAGTACTTGAAAGAACAATAACAATTAAAATGACTTGAGAACCCTGTTTTCCTAAAAAAAAAAACTCTTTTAACCTTTATCACACTGTACATAGGTGACTTTATTTGTCAAAAAAAAAAATGTCTGTAAAGCCACTGCATGCAACTCTGATCATCAGCCAATAGTGTGGTTGAATTAGGTGCTGGTGTTGATATATCCTACTATGGCAACGGGAAAACAACTAACTGAAAATTGAAGATGATGTTATTGCAGTTGTCTGGCCACTTATACTCAATGGATAAAGATGAAATACTTATGAATATTGTGAGAGCTAAAGGTTAAGAGGAAGATACAATAAATTTCAACCAATGGTAGCACTGGCTGCTTGGTCAGTGTATGCAGAATGTGTTCTCATAAGGAAATGGATAATATTACTGTTAGCAATTATGAATTTCAATGTAAGCAATCAGAATGAAAAATATGGCAAAAATAGTTGACTTTGGTATCAAAATAGCAAAACCTTTCTGCAAAAACATGGTGGAAAACGTGAACCAGGAAGCATTATGTAGCATGAAATCTGACTCTTGTCACACACCAAGCTAGCAATTTGACTAGTCATACATGGCAATGGAAAGATTAATGTTATATAGATTTATTTTAAAGATACTAAAAATAATTTTGATATTATTTTGAAATATTTATTAAGTATTAGTTGAAATAGTGTTTTGGGCATTACAACAATTATCAATTTAAGTCTAGCACAAACATGCAAGCAGTTTGCAAAGAATTTTGGGATAGGTTAGGAGAAAAAATGTTTTATTTTGGAATTTTTTCCTCCTCTTTTCTTTCTTTCTTTCTTTTTTTCTCTTTTCCTTTATATTCCCCATTACCATCTTTCCCTTTTCCTTCTATGATGTTATTATTCCTTTATATTTGTCACTGATGTCTCTTTTGCCATTTATTCACACCAACAGCAACTAGTAAAATACACAGGGGGTCAAGTAACTACAAAGTTCCTTGATACTCCAGGACCCTCTTAAATATTCTAGCATGTTTTCAGATATACTTTCCACTGATTTCTAGTTCCCCGAGAGGTTTTGCTCAGCTCCTCAGAGTTGTTCCCAGTGCTCCAATAACTCTTAGCACACACTCATGCCTACAGACAGCAAAATCCACTATTTGACATATCTTCTAATTAAACAATAGCTAGATCCAGTCTTCTGTCTTGGATCAAGTGATCCATTTGAATCTCAAAGTTCCAGAGGATTTTATAAGTAAAATTGGATTGGGTAAATTCTGGTTTGTTTCTAGATCATTATATGTAACAACAATGTAGTTGCTTGCACAGTTCCCTGTTATTAACTCTTCCTGCCCAGTCATACCTATTCTTTTATTCTTTCTGATCTAGTTTGCTATATTTATTATTATTATTACTGGTATTACTATTACTATTTTCGCTTCAAGGATGTCTGTGAAAGGGACATGAAGGTGCTGGACATGGACACCAAGAGGTGGGAAGATGTTGCTAACTGTTGCTCATGCAGGAGATTATACTGAGAGCTGGAGCAAGGAGAAGGGAAATGAAGACTTACTGCTCGAGAGAAGTGTGCTCAATCGAAAGAAAATAAGACAACGTCAGGGGAGAGCATCTTCACATGTATTCATTGCAGTCAAATTGTCACTTCCATATGGATCTGTACATCCTTAACAGATGCTGCACCATGATCAGCAGCTGAGGCATAACTCTTTAGGCAAGACTGACAGATGCCACACAGAACTACTACAACATCTACTCCTAAAGAGGATGATTTTGGTCTTTGTATACCATTGGTCAGTGTGAACAAAACACAGCCACTTGCACAGTTCCCTGTGAATTACCCTTTTCACTCATGCCTATTCTTGTATTCTTTCAAGACTACTTCTTTTACTTCAATGTACTGTATCCCTTCGGGATGTGGGCAATCATGGCTCACCACAATTTCCTATCCTCTGTAGCTCTTAGTAAATTTTGTCTTGTTGCTATCTCTCCTAATACTTGTTTTGGCAACCATTTACACAAGCTTGTTAGGCAGGGGTTATGTGCTACTTTCCTCTCTCCCCTTTTGCCTTCAATATGTCTTGTGAGTGTCAAATTCTCTAAGCCTTCTTTCTTCATTATTTGCCCCCACCATTTCAACTCTCTTAGTTAAATATAAGTGTCCTTCCTGTTCCCATTTTCTCTAAAACTTTAAAAAAATAAATAAATAAGTCCATCTTGTATCTGGTGCTTGGGAATCAAGAGACAGCAAGATTTCTAGAATTTTCCTCAGCTCTGTTTTAGACTCCCTCATCCAAGGCACAGTTTTTGCACTGAATAATGAAAAGTAAAGTAAAAGTAAACATAGGAAAACATGTTTTAATTCATAGATTTTTGATCACATTGAAACACCATTTGCCATATGATCACTGAAGTTTAAGCAATGTTGAGCATGGTTAGATGGGTGACCACTTATGTGCAAAGACCCTTGGGAAAGGCATGAATCCACCTTCTCCATCTTCTCACTTCAGCTATAGATTAATTAGTAAGACTTGTGTCACTAAATCCTTATCTCAAAAATTCTTACAATCTAAAAATATTTTCTGGCTTTAAATAACCTGCAAGGGGATGATAAGCTGTAGAAAATGAATCTGCAAAGGGTTGATAAGCCATAAAAAATGAATGACTCAGTCAATCAATGAAATAATGATTAGCTACACAGGCATATGTTTTACATTTATTTACATTCTCCAGAATAAAATGTATAGAAACTACCATGGTCACAATGTGAGGGATCAGTTTATGTATTGATTGTGATATAGAATTGATCCTCCACTTTATATCAACATTATAATTTCTATTTGTTGATAAACCATAGAAAACGAATCAATCAATGAAATACTGATTAGCTACATAAACATATGTTTTAGATTTATTTGTATTATCTAGAATATAAATGTATAGAAACTTCCATGGCTACAAAATGAGGGATCAGTTTCTAAATTGATTGTAATATAGAATTGATCCTCCACTTTATATCCATATTTTCTTGTTTGTTTATAAAATACTGAGTAGTTATGAATACACCTCTTCCCCAACAGCTAGGGGTTAATTAATAAGACTTGTATCACTAAACCATAATCTCAAAACAAGAAAAACTTTTTACAATATGAAAATATTTTCTGACTTTAAATAGTCTGTAAGGGGTTAATAAGCTGTAAAACACAACCAATTAATAAATCTTTTATAAGATTAAGTAAATATAACAAACTTTTACTTGGCTTGTCAGGATAGTGCCCAGTGCTCTCTTAACAGTGGCCACACTAACTTCAGGAAGCGACAGTTGAAATTTCTAGGGAATGTAATGAGGAAAGAGGGCTTTGAAAACCTGATACTCAGAGGACAGATTGAAGGCAAACAGAACAGAGGAAAACAATGCATAACATACTTGTTGCGCTTGAGTAAATGGATGGTAGAACAGGGCTTAGGAGAAACAGTGTAAAGACAACATTTATTAAGAGCTACAAAGGACAGGAAGTTGTGGAGAGCCATGGTCACTTATGTCCTTCGAGCATATGGTGCATAAAGAGCAAAATCTATGATCTAATCGAATATTTTCTTCTTTTTCTTAAGTTCACCCGTTATCTATCCTACATATCCTCATAATATGCACCCTCATTCCCTTTGTATTCCATTGGTGAAATGTACGTTCCACTGGAGCAGTTTCTTCACACAAACTACTGCTCTGTGAAACAGACTCACAAGGTGATGCTTCCCTGATCACTACAATCTTTGTTTGTTCAAGTATAGGGTTGACTGTTGTCTTCCCCACATAAACTGTGCCTCTTACTCTGTAACCCTCTGCCTTGAGTGGCTACTTGTATAGAGTGAACATCATTGTAAAATGAAAAACAAATCTTACTCTCCCTGTATGCTGTTACAACAAACTTAATTAGGAACATTCTACCTTGAGTGGCTCTTTTATTGAATGAACAAGAGTAAAAAAAGAAACCGTACAGTTCTTACTGGAACACTCTTCCAATCCCTTCAGCACTTGTTGGGAAAATTTCTAAGCACTGCTTTGGGCTGATTTTTTTTTCTCTTTTTTCATTTTCTTTTCATAGCCATGTTACCATTATTTTGTCAGCAGTTCTTTGAATTTGTCCTCAGAAATGGCCATAGCGTAGTTTGACTTCAGATTCACATTTTGAAATTTTATGCTTTATTTTTCTACCTGTTATTTTGATTTTTGCTTTTTCTGATTAGTCTTGTCACTTACCATTTGAAGAGAGGAAAAAGTAGAGACTGTATTGTCATAGCAGTAGTGGTAGTGATGGTGTCAAACATGGCATTTATTATTATTATTATTTATATTATTATTATTATCTCCTTTCTTTCATTTTCTGTCTTTATTATTATTCTGCTTAAGAATTATAATTGTTATTATTGCAGTTCTTTCAAATTATTCATTTAATATTATACTATTTTAATTTGTCTTCTATTTTATATTTTTATATTGTCATAGCTGAATGCAGGACAAGCATAATTAAGAGTAAAAAAAGATTATGGAATCAGGGAAAAATGCAAAATTGCATTTTAATCAATTAAAGGCGACTCATAACTTGTTGCTTTTAAGTTTCTTTCAGTATTTTTCCCATGAAATCATTGAGGCTTATCTATTTTCTTTTAATAGCAAAGCAAAAATAGACTTATGGCTTATTAGGAATAAAAGTAGCATGGGAAAGGGAGGAGGGAATGATTTCAGAAATGGATGACTAATAAAATAATCATGTACTAAAAATTATATTTAGTAAAAGTGAACATATGGAAATAATTGAGTCATGTACGAAACAAGAGTGGAAACGTAAATAATTGGCAGACCATTGAGACAATGAAAATGACTGGCAAACACGAGACAATGGAAATGACTGGCAAACACACGAGACAATGGAAATGACTGGCAAACACACGAGACAATGAAAATTTCTGCAACCACACAAGGCAATGAAAATGACTGGCAAACACACGAAACGATGGAAATGACTGGCAAACACATGAGACAATGGAAATGACTGGCAAACACACGAGACAATGAAAATTTCTGCAACCACACAAGACAATGAAAATGACTGGCAAACACACGAGACAATGGAAATGACTGGCAAACACACAAGACAATGAAAATTTCTGCAACCACACAAGACAAAGAAAATGACTGGCAAATACACGAAACAATGGAAATTACTGGCAAACACACGAGACAATGGAAATGACTGGCAAACACATGAGACAATGGAAATGACTGGCAAACACACGAGACAATGGAAATGACTGTCAACCACACGAGACAATGGAAATGACTGCAACCACACAAGACAATGAAAATGACTGGTAAACACACGAGACAATGGAAATGACTGGCAAACACACGAAACAATGGAAATGACTGGCAACCACCCAAGATAATGGAAATGACTGGCAACCACCCAAGACAATGGAAATGACTGGCAACCACCCAAGACAATGGAAATGACTGGCAAACACACGAGACAATGAAAATGACTGGTAAACACACCAGACAATGAAAATGACTGGAACCACACAAGTCAATGAAAATGACTGGTAAACACACGAGACAATGGAAATGACTGGTAAACACACAAGACAATGGAAATGACTAGCAAACACACGCGACAATGGAAATGACTGGCAAACACACGATACAATGGAAATGACTGGCAAACACACGAGACAATGGAAATGACTGGCAAACACACAAGACAATGAAAATGACTGGCAACTACACGAGACAATGGAAATGACTAGCAACCACACAAGACAATGGAAATGAGTGGTAAACACGTGAGACAATGGAAATGAGTGGCAACCACACAAGAAAATGGAAATGACTGGCAACCACACGAGACAATGGAAATGTTGACAAACCCATGAAATTATGTTGTAAGTGGGAAACCTGTGAGACAGTGTTGATAAGGGTAACATGTATGAGAAAATGGAAAGAACTTGTAGAAATAATAAAGATAGATGTAAATGATTGAAGTAATTTGTTTTGGTGTTCAATTACTTTCGATTGTCTCAGTCTTTTGCAAAAAACAATGTAGTGTCTGTGTGGTAGGTAGAATTCATTTGTATCTGTCCTGGTTTTCTTTGGAAAACTGTATTTTGAAATTGTTTTTGATATCCTCATGTATTTTTCAAAATTAATAATAGCCCACAATAAATAAAATATCATTCATCAGGGGAGATGGTATCTTGAGGTGTATATGATATATTCAATATCCACATATGGGAAAACAATATGCAAATTTTTATACATCAAGAACAATTTTAGGGAAATCTATAACAAAATGGAAAAGGTTTTCATGTAACGCATTTCATTCTTTCAGCCAGATGAAGTCTGAAAGGATGAAATTGATCATGTCAAAAGTTTTTCCACTTTGTTATAGATTTCCCTAACATATATACATATGTTTGTGTGTACCTGTATATATATATATATATATATATATATATATATATATATATATATATATATATGAAAAAAATATACTGAAAAAAAACAAAAAAATCCTAATATGCGATTATGCTGTTTTAATGTTTAATGTCAACGTCGGACGTTTCGGTCTAATAGACCATCTTCAGGACATATTCATAAAACATAATTAACATAGACCATATACAATTTAACATGAAAAAGACGATGGACATAAAAGCAATATGTTAATTATGTTTTATGAATATGTCCTGAAGATGGTCTATTAGACCGAAACATCCGACATTGACATTAAGCATTAAAACAGCATAATCGCATATTAGGATTTTTGTTTGTTTTTTCAGTATATTTTTCTTCATACTGTTGGATCTATATCCATATATTTGCTTACATATATATATATATAATGGAAATCTATAACAAAGTTATAAAACTTTTCACATGATCAATTTCATCCTTATACTCACACACACACACACACACACACACACACACACACATATAATTTTTTCACTTTGTTAGATATTTCCCTAACATATGTATATATATGTGTATATATATATATATATATATATATATACACACACACATATATATATATATATATATATATATATATATATAAGGGGAATCTATAACAAAGTTAAAAAAACTTTTCACATGATCAATTTCATCCTTACACACACACACATATATATATATATATATATATAAATTTTTTCACTTGGTTAGATATTTCCCTAACATATGTGTGTGTATATATATATATATATGTGTGTGTGTATATATATATATATATATATATATATATATATATATATATATAAAAATATGCACACACATATACAGTGTATCACAAAAGTGAGTACACCTCTCACATTTCTTCAAATATTTAAGTATATCTCTTCATGGGACAGCACTGAAAAAATTACCTTTTGACACAATGAAAAGTAGTCTGTCTGCAGCTTATATAACAGAGTTAATTTCTTTTCCCCTCAAAATATAGCCATTAAAAGCTAAATCCCTGGCAACAAAAGTGAGTAGACCCCTAAGAAACTACACCCCTAAAAAGTGAGTAATCCCCTAAGAAACTACACCCCTAAATATCTAAATTGAGTACTGCTTTTCATTTTCCCTCCAAAATGTCATGTGACTCATTAGTGTAACTATGCCCATATGTTCATGGGGAGCAGGTGTATTCAAATTTGTAATGCAGCTCTAACACTCTCTCTTACCGGTCACTGAAAGTTCCAACATGGCACCACATGGCAAAGAACTCTCTGAGGATCATAAAAAAACATATTGTTGCATTACATAAAGATGGCCAAGGCTACAAGAAGATTGCCAACACCCTGAAACTGAGCTACAGCACAGTGGTTAAGATCATCCAGCATTTTAAAAGAGCAGGATCCACTCAGAACAGGCCTCAGGTAGGTTGTCCAAAGAAGCTGAGCGCATATGCTGAGCATCATATCCAAATGCTTTCTTTGAAAGATCGGCGTAGGAATCCTGTTAGCATTGCTGCAGAGATTAAAGAGATTCGGATTCAGCCTGTTAGTGTTCAGACCATACGCTACACACTACATCAAATTGGTGTGCATGGCTGTCACACCAGGAGAAAGCCTCTTCTGAAGGCAATACACAAGCCTGCAAACAGTTTGCTGAAGACATGTCAACAAAGCCCATAGATTACTGGAACCATGTCCTATGGTCTGATGAGACAAAATTTAATTTGTTTGGTTCTGATGGCCTTAAGCATGTGTGGTAGCGACCAGGTGAGGAGTACAAAGATAAGTGTGTCATGCCTACAGTCAAGCATGGTGGTGGGAATGTCATGGTCTGGGGCTGCATGAGTGCTGCAGGTATTGGAGAGTTACATTTCATGGAGGGAAACATGAACTCCAACATGTACTGTGAAATACTGCAGCAGAGCATGATCCCCTCGCTCCAGAAACTGGGTCGCAGAGCAGTGTTCCAGCATGACAATGACCCCAAACACACATCCAAGACAACCACTGCTTTACTGAAGAGGCTGAGGGTAAAGGTGATGGACTGGCCAAGCATGTCTCCAGACTTGAACCCAATAGAACATCTTTGGGCCATCCTCAAGCAGAAGGTGGAGGTGCGCAGAGTCTCAAATATCCGTCAGCTCCGTGACGTCGTCATTGAGGAGTGGAAGAGCATTCCAGTGACTACCTGTGAAACTCTGGTAAACTCCATGCCCAGGAGAGTAAAGGTAGTTTTGGATAATGATGGTGGCCACACAAAATATTGACAGTTGACATGTTGTATGTTAATATTGACAACTTTTCCTAAGGGGTGTACTCACTTTTGTTGCCAGGGATTTAGCTTTTAATGGCTATATTTTGAGTTATTTTGAAGGAAAAATAAATTAACTCTGTTATATATGCTACAGACAGGCTACTTTCATTGTGTCAAAGTGTCATTTTGTCAGTGTTGTCCCATGAAGAGATATACTTAAATATTTGAAGAAATGTGAGGGGTGTACTCACTTTTGTGATACACTGTATATATATGTGTGCGTGTGTATAAGGATGAAATTGATCATCTGAAAAGTTTTTTAACTTTGTTATAGATTTCCCTTATATATATATATATATATATACACACACAAACATATGTATATATGTTAGGGAAATCTATAACAAAGTAGAAAAACTTTTCACAGGATCAATTTCATCCTTTCAGACTTCATCTGGCTAAAAGAATGAAATGCGTTACATGAAAACCTTTTCCATTTTGTTATAGATTTCCCTAAAATTGTTCTTGATGTATAAAAATTTGCATATTGTTTTCCCATATGAGAAAGAACAGTAAGATTTATAATTTGGTGTTCTTATTAATTATTTTTATTTTTAAAAAACAGTGCTCAATACAATTCTGTAGACCCTGAACATTTTAAATTTACTAATTTAAAAATATGGTTTCATCGTTATACAGGAATTAAATTTCCCTGTAACCATGACAACTAATAATATCAAGATTGTATGTACTTATAAATGCAGTAAATTTCAAAATAAGTTATTCCAGAAATAACTTGAAAATGAATCAGAGATAAAGAATTTAAATTTAATTCTGAAATTAAATTTAAGTTTTAGTTTCTTTTTTGAAACATGGTAATTCCCGTGTACCGATGGAACCATATTTTTAAATTAGTAAATTTATAATATATGAGGTAATTTTGGATTTTTTTTTGCGCAATTTATATCCTCTTATTATAAATACATTGAGCTAATTTTGTGAATCAAATTTAATATTGGATATTACTAGGATCTACTTGGATTATATACCAATGGATTTACTACTTGTACTATATATATATATATATATATATATATATATATATATATATATATATATATATAGTAAAAGAGCAGATACTGTTTGGTGTGGCCTTGTTTGAAAGTGGAGACAAAGAAATTCTGCCTGCCAGAATGACACCACATTGATTCTTGAAAATGACTGAGATGGGCAAAAGTACATGGATTAAGCAATAACACAAACATGAACTTCAAACATTTTATCCACTATTTTGATCCCAATATAAAATAATTGTTTGAAAATTTAAAAAGTACAATAAAAAATTTAAATAGACATTGTTCCTTCTTTTTAAACATATAAGTGTAAAATCTAAAGATGCATGTGCTCTGACATGCTATTTTCACTGGTTTCCCGACTGCATGAAATTAAGTGTGCTCCTAGGTTGGCATCTCGATCCCAACCTTTTAGTGTTGAAAGAGTTAAATATAACTGCTTCTTCTACTCCAACAGCCTCTTTTGCACTTCCCGACAGTGGAACTCCCTTCCTCTTACTTGCTTCCCTGATAAGTATAATCTTCAAAAATCTAAATGTAATGCCAATCGACATCTGATGCCTTGATCCCTGGTCTTCCTTTTATCCTTTCCTCACCCCCCCCCCATACCTAATTTTTTCTCTTACTCTCACTCTCTGGAACCCATTGTGTACTAGTGGCACTCTCGCCTTGCTTGGGGTGAAATACTTTATATATATACTTGCATGTACATATATTTTTTTCTCAGGTGTTATATAACAGAGATATTAAGTATATATTAGTGAATATATATATATATATATATATATCCCACATCGATAGCAGTTTCATGCAAACATACAATCTTCAGTTGCAAAATTCTCACTGACCGTTATGGCATTATGCATTATATTAGAGCTGTTCATTTTTGAATATGTGCGTGTGTAAGTGTAAAAAAAAATTAAATACAGTAAATCTGTAAAAAACACAGTATGAATATAACAAAAGGAAAACTTATCTTTGCTGATGCATTTCATCCACTAAGGGAATTTGTCATGGCACCTGATGAGAAGAAGCTGGGATTAACATACATTGACAAAAATCATCGTTTATAGCTTTTCCAATTTGTCTCATAATCTCCACTTTTGTTTCAGACACTATTCTAGATCTTACAAACGCATACACACACACACACCCTCACATATATAGGGGGCAGCAAAATAACCCCCTTTTTTCATTTATTAACTTTTATTGAACTAAGAATAAATTAATTTTTTTAAGGAAATTTATAAGTATTAACACATCAAAAGATGATTTGTTATGATTAACACACTGTTTAACATGTCCAAAATGTTCCCCCTTCCAATAAAATGCTGAACCCTATCAGCAACACTTCTACAGATTATTTGATACATTTCTATATTAATTTCAGAAAATTTATCAGAAATTGCTTGTTTTAATTTAGGAGTTTTTTTTCGGCCTGTAGACAAGATCTTTCGGTCCCCATCCCTGAAGAAAAAGTCAGGTGATGGTCACTCACTTGTTCCATGTCATCCTATCCATCTAAGAATGAAAAAAGTATATATGAGATAACGATATATATTTTTATATGTTGTAGAGTAGTTTTCACAGTGGAGGCTTGTATTTCACTGAGTTGGTCCTAAAAAGGTTCAACGTACAAAACGTTAGGAACTTGAAATAATAGTTAATGACGCAGCAATTTAGTTGTGGTGGTTGATACTTTAATGTCCGACATTGATTGACTCACCAACTCACTGAGCCCCCTGGCGACTGCTACTACTACTACTACTACTTATTATCTGTGGGAGAGTCTATTAACAATAGAATAGGTGTCTTTCAGTATAACAATATATCATGAACAGTATTTGTGAAATTGTATGACAAAGTGGAAAAAGTTTACTTGTGACATCTTTCATCCTTACTTAGAGTTGTTACTAGATTACACACATCAACACAACATGATTTCTCATAATTAGCAAACTATTTAGCATATTCAAAATGCTCCCCCTTTATATTCAATACAATGCTTAACCCTATCAGCAACACTTTTACAGACCATTAGATACATTTCTCTATTAATTTCAGAAAGTTTATCAGAAATTGCTTGTTTTAATTCGGCAATTGTTTTCATTTTGAGCCTGTAAAAAAGATCTTTCTCTATGCCCACAAGAAAAAAGTCTGGTGATTGCAATGGCCACTCAATTGCTCCATGTCGTCCTAGCCACCTCTGCTTGAAATTAAGATTTGACTATTCCTAAACATGTAAGCCATAGTGGGGCACTGTGTCATCCGTTTGAAAGTAAATATCTTTATGATTTCTAAATCTCAGCCAGAATTCGGTTTGCAGTAAAGGAAGGGTCTTACTTTTGCCACACCCTGCATGCATGTATGTATGTATACATACATATATATACACATATTATGGAGGCTCAATGGAGTAATGGATATTGGTTCAAGTTGAGAAATCGGAGAGCTGAGTTCAAATTTCAGTTGAGTTCATTATATTCACTTATGTGCTAATACCTTTGGGAAAGGCATGAATCCATCTCTTTTCACTCCACCTATAGGTAAATAACAGGAGAGACTGGGTCCTATAACCTTGGGTGGCGAACAGTCTAGAAGAAGGACAAAAGCTGCGAAGGGTTGTTTGGGGACCTTGCGGCATACTGTGCACCAGGTCTCTGTATTCAGCTCTTCCAAAAAGTGTGGTTGGTTCTGCACAAGCCTTCACCACTATGACCAAATGATATTTGTGGGTAGTGTGACTGTTGATTCTAAGAACTGAGCTGCTTGACCCTCATACATTGAAAATGATAGGAGAGTTCAGTAGATACCAATTATAATTATATCTACTTATTGGTCGACTCATAACAAGCCCATTCATTACTTTATGCAAGAGAACAAATTTCCTTTCTGTATGGCCAATAGTTTCATTTATTGAAATCACTGTGCAAATGAAAAGAAACCTCAGAAATCAAATTGGACCTCAGCCACCCAACCATATGTGAAGTCAAAGAACAATTTTGTACTTGAAAAGAAACTCAATCTCAATCCATTTTCTTAGAAATTGCTTTTTAATTTTTTTTTTTTAATCAGTATCACTCCATGCAAGGCAGTAAAACCACTAAGAGAGGAGTTACAGCGTGTGGAAGAATTAAAAAGAGAAACATTAAGAGAATTAAAAAGAGAAACATTAAGCAGGAAGAGAAAAGAGTAATCAGGTGGACAGTAGATAGCGATTGGTATTGCATTTAAATTTTTGCAGATTGAAGTTGGCTGGAAAGCATGGAGCCAAAAAGAAGTTCCACAAGTCAGAAGTACGAGAAAAAAAATGTTAGCATGGAATTTATAGCTACATCTAGCCAGCTCAACTGTAAATTGATGATATCTCATCAACAGTCTAGTACTGTACTTAAATTTATAAAGTCTAGATACCATAGTGAAGGGCTCATAGAAACAATTACCATGAAAGTATTTATAGAAAGGACATAGAGGGGTAACCTTATGGTGGTGGGAAAGTGACTGAAGCCGAGTTGCCAGATAAAGGCCAGTAATATTGCTAATACTTCTTTGGATTTTATCAAGGAACTTAATGTAAATAGAAGTATTGGATCATATATGTCAGTAATATTCTAAACATGGGTGAATGGTAGACTTATAGATATGTAAATAAATATCTGTTTATTAATATATCAAATATATATTATTTATTATTATTATATATTATAAAATAATATATAAAATTAATTAAGAAAATAAAATAAATTGCTTTATTTGGCTAGAAACAGCATACTGTGATCTTTTGTGGCAAACTTGAATGACCTGAGTTCAACTTCAAATATCCTTAATTATTATTTTTTTTATCTGTGAAAAAACTGGATCTCTGGAACTTTGTTTGGCTGTGATATACGAACATGTAAGCATATAGACAAACTTTGGTATATTAATATAGATATTGGATTGAGAGGAAGCTGGCAGGGGCAGAAGCCTGTTGAGAGGAGGGAGTAACAGCAGCAGTGAACAATGTTTTTCTATGGGGAGGGAAAATGGTTGCCTTCGTGGATGGAAGTTGTGGTAAGAAAACTTATATGAATGAAAAATGTAGAAAGTCTGATGAATTTATGGAAGTGAGAAAATACTCTGAAAAAGAAAAGCAAAAGAATTTTGCTAAAAAATCCAAAGAAGAATCTATCTTTCACATTTATAAGTCTACCATTCATCCATGCATTGAATAATGCTGCGACATCTGGTCTGGTGCTTATTTGATATATTTAGAGATTCTTGATAAAATAGAAAAATCTGCAATGTTATTGGTCCTGATCTGGCATCTCAGCTTCAGTCACTTTCTTACCATCATAATGTAGCTTCCATGTGCTTTTTCTATAAATATTTTCATAGTAATTGTTCTTTGGTACCTAGACTTTATGAATTTAAGTGCAGTATGAGATTGGTGGCAAGATTTCATTATTTTACAGTTGAAATGGCTAGATGTAAGTGTAAGTTCTATGTTAACAGTTCCTTCTCTCACACTTCTCACTTGTGAAACACTTTTCCTGCTTTTTGCTTTAAAGTCAACTTTGATTTACAAAAATCAAAATGTAACCTCAATCGTTATCTTTGTCTTCTTAATTCCTGTTCTTTTATTGTCCTCTCTCCTTTATAAGATTTTACTTTTCCTTATATTCTTTCACACTCAGTAACTTCTTGTGTCTTAGTGGCTTTATTCCCTTGTTTGCAGTGGAATTATTAAGAAAGTATAAACATTATATTTAGTACAAAATATGTGACTTACAGTCATAAGAAATAATATTGGATTAAACAATCCATTCTTGATAATTAAATCTATGATCAATATAATACGAGATATGATATGCAACTTAATCTAATAGTGGCTCATTTGGTGCTAAAAAAGCTTTGAGTGAGTAAAGCCTGAGTGTCTTAGCAAAGATCATCCTTCTTTGAACCTTGTGGACTGGTGCTACACAATCATAAACAAAGAACTATACCAAGTAACAGGAACCACATCTTGAGGACTTTCAAAGCAGCAACAACTAAAATGGATATCACATGGAAGTCAAAAAGAAAATAATGAAGCCTGAGTGTCAAAAATCATCCTTCTTTGAACCTTGTGGACTGGTGCTACAGAATCATAAACAAAGAACTGTACCAAATAACAGAAACCACATCACTTGAGGACTTTCAACAAACAACTAAAATGGATATCACATGGAACATTCTTCTTTGAACCTTGGGACTGGTGCTATCACAAACAAAGAACTTAAGAGAAACCACATCACTTGAGGACTTTCAAATAGCAGCAACAACTAAAATGGATATCACATGTAAGTCAAAGAGAAAATAATGAAGCCTGAGTGTCTTGGCAAGATCATTCTTCTTTGAACCTTGTGGACTGGTGCTACAGAATCACAAACAAAGAACTATACCAAATAACAGAAACCACATCACTTGAGGACTTTCAACAGCAGAAACAGCCAAAATGGATATCACATCTAACTCAAAGAGAAAATAATGATATAATCAAAACGTTGATGTTCCACACTACTTTGAACAATAAGTTAGGAAGGAAATCTCCCATCAATACTGGAAAGGGTGATAACAGATACTGGGATTGAGAAACCTGTTTTCCTAAAAAAATTCTTTTAAGAGAAAGATTTTATAAATTTCAACTGAAAGTAGTACTAGTTGCTGGAAAAGACTAATATTAATCATTCACTTTAAAAAACTTGAGAGCAACTCAAAGTAGAGGGATACTGAATGATGTGTGTGATATGAATGTAAGAGGAGGAAGTAGGAACTGAAGATTATGAGGATGAGGAGGATAGATAATTTTTGAGAGGTGAAAATTGTAGTGTTTGGGTATACATCCATGCAGGTGTGTGTTCCACAAAGTTGCAATTCTTGGGAAGAAGATGAGTAGAACTTCCTTCTTAATAATGGAATATGAAGGGAATGAGGTTGATTCAACTCTGTGGATACAACAAGACATGTTCTGGCTGTAAAGGTTTGAACTGATGCAGTAAATGAAAGTGAAAACAGAAAATATTAAGGTATATGAATGGATTAATAAAAATAAAAGCAGATAAAAGAGATAAGGATGAGATCAAAAATAGGACAAAAGCAGGTATTGTAAGAAAGAATGAAGAGGAGAAAAGAAAAACAAAGAATTAATATAGACACTAAAGGGTTCTGGAATGCAATGGAAGGAGAGAGAGAGAGAGAGAGAGCTTTTTTAAAGGATAAGCAGATAATGAAATAAGTAAGAAAGCAAGAAAAGAGATTCTGAAAAAGCAGGAGAGAGAAAGAATTGAAATTAGGAGACAGAAAGAAAGAATAGACTTTGGAAGAGAAAGGGTGAGAGAAGAAGAGAGCAAAAGAAAAGAAAGAAAAAACAGATTTTTGAATGAGAGAGACAAAAAAATAAGAAAAAGAAGTATAAAAAGACCAGAGTTTAGAACCAAAAACAAGAGGGAAGGAGAGAGAGCAAAAGAAGAAAGAAAAGGTTTTCAAATCAAAAATTAGGAGAAAGAAAAAGAAGTGAATAGAAAAAACATAGCTAGAGAGAAGGAGGGAGAAGGAGAGGAGAGAGAAAGAGAGGAAGCAGAAATAAAATGTTTTAGAATGGAGATGAGAGAGAGAAGTAATGAAAAGTTTTAAAGTAGTGAAGTGTAGGGAGAGAAAGGAAATTCAGGAAAATGTAGGAGGGAGAGAGAGAGAGAGAGAGAGAAAATAAGAAATTAAGAAAAATAATTAAAATGATGCCATAAAAATAACCTGAAATGTTAAAAAAGAAAGGATATATAAAAAAAAAGAATGAAAAAACTGAACATGTTAATAAAAAAAAAAAGACGAAAACCAAAAACAATAAGAGTGAAGAAAAAAATGAATGAAAAAGAAAAAAATGAATGATAATGAAAGAATAGATATAAATAAACATAAAGAATCTTTTAAATACAAAAGAAAATACAATATAAATATGGAGGAAAGAAATCAAATTGACTGTTATTGAATTTTCTGCCATCTTTGTCGTAAGATGTTTCTACCAAAAATCTGTCTTGCTAATCAAATTTTTGGATGAAATACATTGTAGGAAACTATTTCTTCAAAGAAACAAAATTATTAGTGGAGAGGATGAATTGCAATGGGTCTTTCTCTTATTGTGATTGAATCCTATCATTATTGATGTTGTATAAAACGATTTTTCTGATTACTTGGCTCATAACAAAACCTATTATCTGACAGTATTGTGTCTCATTCAGTTTTGCTTTTCTTAATGTTTCTCCTTTTTAGTGTTTCTAAAGTACTTCTGACAGATTCTGCAGACAATAAAGGAGAGTTAGTACTTTCAGTTTTGGTCTTTGTTGGCAACAGTGTTAAAAATGGCTTCAAGTGAATGAATTCTGTAGGTCTTAAAGAAGATAATTCTTCATTACATGTTGAACACTGGTACTATAGAATCACAAACAAATATCTTTATCCAATAACAAAAAACACATCATGTGAAGACTTGAAAAATAAAAATGCACATGTCGCTAGAAGGAAAATAATGACATAATTAAGATGTTGACTTTCCACAGAATCTTAAACAAAAGATTAGGAAGGAAGCCCTCATCAATACTGGAAAGAGCAATAACAGTGGACTTTCAATTTTCTTGAAAAGTCGTCTTAAAAGAAAGTTAACCAGTAAAATTCAGCTTTGGTCAATGAATGCCTGTTGTTTCCTGTATGGAAACGGTTGATTTCACCATTGCTATTAACATTACTGTGTTTGTCTTGGTCTGGTTTTTGCATGTCTGCACATTGAGAGTGCACTGCCGACTGAGAAAAAATTGGTGTTATATAGTTCACCCAGTCCCAAACCCACACTGACTATTGGCTAATACCTGACCAGTATTGTTCATATGCAAACAGTCAGTGACACCTACTCTAAGTAGAATGTCTTCTCTCAACAGCCCATTATAGAAGAGGACATACCTCCTGGTGTTTACAGCAACACATGCAACCAACTCGGAGTCTCTTATTGGGTTGACCCAATTCTCTGTTACAATTACCATATACTGAAAAACAAATACCATTATGTTTTTACTTTTTATATATTTCTTTAATTCATTGCCCCTTGCTAGTATTTTAAAGTTGATTATATTTAAATTTTCTACATGCTAATAGCTAAGAATGATAACTAAGTGAACAGAGTTCAAATTCCAGTTGAATTGCACTCACTTTCATACAAATATTTTTGGGAAAATTATGAATCCATCTCTTCTCCCCACTAGCTGTAGGTAAAATAGCAGAGCAATCTGTGATTTCTGACCATGATTCATACCAGTGAATAGGAATACCAGATGCTGTAAACTTGGATGTGTGTGTGGTGTAATGGATAATGGAGCGAAATTGGAGATCGAACAACTGGGTTCCAATTCCAGTCAGGTTCGTCATATTCATTTATGCACAAATAACCTTGGGAAAGGTATGAATCCACCTCTTCTCCCCCAGATATGGGTTAATTAGTAGGATTTGTATCAGTAAAATTATCTCAAAAAAATTCTTACAGTGTAAAAATATTTTCTGGTTTTAAATCACCTGCAAAAAGTTGATAAGCCATAAAAAAGAGATCAATCAAAAATAAAACATATTGTTGAAATATGTAATTACTTTTCATACACCCTAATAGAAGATGCGATAGACTAATTTTACATGCAGTTTTCTACCATTCAGCTATAGTTCTTCTTTGATTGGTTGACTCATAATTCATATTTACAAGTTCTGTAACTTATAAGGATCATAGGAGCACCACATGTACAGCAGCCATAGCAACAGTGATGTGTCTAGAGCAAGATAACCTGATGGAATCCAACCATCTTTAGGTTGATTTGCATTCAAACTTTTCCTTCTCCTAAACTGGTTATCAACCAAGCCTATAGGGTCCAATGTTTTCCTTCTCTTAGACTAGTTGCCAACCAAAGCTATAGGACACAATAGAAGAAGGACCTGAGAAGAGAGATTTTCATATCACTCCCAAGGCTCTCTGAGCATAAATAGATGTTTTTTTTTTGTATTGATTCATTTTTTACATCTTATCAATCCTTTACAGGTTATTTAAAGATTTTGTTGGTTATTTTTTAAATAATAATGGTTTAGTGATACAAATCTTACTAATTAACCCATAGGTGGGGGACAAGAGACAAATTCATACCTTTCTTAATAGTATTTGCATACAAGTGAATATAATGTCATGAAAGTATTCTTTCGTATTGGTTGGTTGGTTTTGTTTAGCAACTTAGCAAAACCTTTATGAGTTACTTAATGCTGAAATTTAAATATTCTGAATACCATTTTATGGCTTCAACTAAATATAGTTTGAATGCAGTTATATACTTTCAACTACTGGTAAAATGTATTGTTGGTCATTTTACTATAAATTTTTCTTGTTGGTCCTTTTTTATATAAAAATGTATTGCTTGTATTTTTATACTTTCATAGCTGGGACCCTAACAGGTGCTACCACCCCAGGTCAGGAATTAAGAGGAGGTTCCACACTCCTCAAAACCTTCAATCTCTCGATCAGAGGCCTTGCTGCTGGATGTAGTTTATTGTCATACCCAGCACCGTCCATGTTTGAGTAGATGCTCTGTTTATTTATTAAATGGTACATTTATTTATTTTTGTCTACCAGCCTGCATATTGAAGAAATCTTATTAAAGAAAAAGATGCACTCTCTAGCAGGATAAAATTCAAATAAAATCTGTCAAATTAATAAATAAAAAATCCATTAGTTCTTAAAAAAATTGCTTTGTTGACATTCAAATATGAAACTGAGCAGATACAAACTTTTGAGAATCTGTGAAGGATTTGCACTTATAAGGCATTATTTGGTTTCGCTTAATTGATGAGAGCCTTCATGGCCAAGTTGACCTTAAGCATGTTGGATCTAACAATGGTTTCTCTTGTAGGTTTGAATCCTGTTCACATCTTTTACTTTCATAAAACTTTTGAATATTCAAGCCAGTAGACAAAAATAAACAATATTTAATAAATATATGGAACGTCTACTCAAATATGAATATCCACTGAAAATAATGTTTAGAGTAATAAAATATGAAATTTAATAAAAACTGACTTCTCGTTTAGTATTAAAAAAAACAGGTTTATGACAAGAAACCTAATTAAAAACACAATTTTATGTCTGATTGAGACTGTTGTATAGTTCCTGGTTGATCACTGCATCAATTAATACAATGTTGTATTCTTCTCTCTCACAGCTGGTGAGTTTGTGTTCAGAGATAAGATATCAACAAAGGGAATTTTAATCTTAACTAGTTTATTAATGTTGACCTATACATCTCTAACTATCCAGTAGGGTTGCTCTCTCACCCTACTAGGAAGCTGCTTCCAGACATGACAGAGAACACGCCTACATTGCTTGAAAACCCTTTCCCTATCTATCATTCCCATGGTAGTTCAGCCAAGCAAAACTGACTTCCTTTATTTTGTCTTGTATCTGACCTCAAAGGTCAACCCCAGGAAGTCAGAGTAGTGATACACTTCCCTAAAAAATAATAGTCGGCTAAACTATTATTTAACAAGACATGAGCACATTATCTCTGAAATTTACAATCATATAAGAAAAGATGTCTGGTCAAAGTTTTGCTCATTTTACTGCTTTTTTCTGGAGTCTACTTGTAAGTTGGCATCTGTCTGAAACTCTTCACAATCACTTGATGTGTTCATCATTGTCTCTTTTCCTTTTTTTTTTATTCTCTGTATACTTGAATGATTGTAAAAAAACAAAAAAAAAAAAAAACAAAAGCAGAGAGAACAAGGTACTTGTCATATCAACAAAAACATCATAAATGGCTTGCATGCTTACCAAGATCAGACAAAGTAGTGGCATACAACCCTCAGGGTAAGCAAGAAAAGAAAAAAAAGCAAGAACTACTTAAGATTTAGAAATAAAGAATGAATAAATAAAGAATAGCAAACTGTGTTATTAATATTTGTAGGATCAACAGAAATTCCATGGTGAATTTTTACAACTAAAAATAGTCAAGTCCCACAATGCTCAGTATATTCCATATATATAAAATGAAATGCATATCTATCTATCTATCTATCTATCTATAGTCATCTACAGACAGACTATTTCACTGTATCACAGCTCATCAGTGTGGCTAGATATGTGATTGTTTGAAGCCGAGATTGAAACTGGACTGATTTGACATCAATTAGAGACTCTCACTCCTAAGCCATCAGCACACACTTGAGAAAAATGAAATTTTTAATGTATTATATACAACATATAAGCATTACCGACTGTCAGAGGGCCTAATTCATAGTAAAGAGCTTAGCATTAATTAGCAGCAGACAAATTCCCTTTCTTCCAAAGTGTTCAACCCATGAAAGGGAGTGTATATATATATATATATATATATATAAGAAAATTATTGAGGAAATTCGAAGACAAAATGGAAAAAGTTTATTTGTGATGCATTTCATCTGTTACAACTTCATTGAACTGGGTTTGTTCATGTTGTTGAAACTACAGATGCACAAGAATGAGAGATGCTGGTAATAAGTTTAAATAAGAGATTATATGGACACAAAAGAGACATTTTAAAAATGCAGCACACAAAACATTGGTTGTTCACTGTAATGAAACTGACCATAATTTTGACATCAAAAATGTTACTCTAATTAAAAGAAAAAATAATTCACTAATAAAAATATGTCTAGAAAGTGCTTTAGTCTTGCTTGTTCGTCCACAGTAAATTTACATCCAGGTTCTTACAGCATATCACCATTATTGACACATTTTCTGTTATCACAATATGGGTTATTTAAAAACAAAGAGGATGAAAAGAAAAAGAATATAGATGAATTTGGCTAGATTACAAAAAATTATTTTAAAAAATGTTGAAACTACCAGCATCTCTCATTCATATGTATGTATAGTCACAACAATAACATCAACAAACCAAGTAATTTTTAAATCCTTAAAAAAGGCTCTCAATTCAATTAAAAATAAAAATTATCCTCAATAATGACTAAAAGAATAGCCAAAAGTGCTCGGATATATAGAACATTTGGAAAATTTCTACACACTTTATGTCCAGAAAAGAAAACACATAAGAATACAAGAAAAATTAAATAAAAAGCTAAATTGCAGTACTTTATCAGTAGTCTTTCATGAAACTTGTATAAAAGAGGGATTGCTGCTTGAATACACAATTTTATATATATATATATATATATATATATATATATACACACACACACACACACTGATTATGACCTAACCTAAGTATCTGATGCTTTATTTTTATTCTTTTTATTAATATGATGTACTTCCATTTCAAAGATATTTTTCTAAGTCTGAAAGATGGCAGTTCTCAATTATGGTGCGAAAATAAAATAAGCGGCATAGAAATTGTTTTCTTGGTAATTTATTTCTGCCATTGGTATTACTAATAATCTGATAATAGTCTTATGTTGACTCTGATTGTGATTGTAAATTGGATGATTTCAGATAATATAACTGATTGCCTTACTTTCATTACAAACTGGATGAGAGTGAAATTGATGTGGCAAGCATTTCTTGGTTCTTCAATACAAATTTCTTGTTTTCATTCATCACTCTTAGCAATCGTTCTTTCACTTGACATATTATGTATAGATTTTTCTTCTTCTATGTGCCATGTCCCTTCAGGATTTTGGCAATAATGGCTCCCCCTAATTTACTGTCTTTTCATTATCTCTCATAAACTTTGCCCTGCCATCCATTTACTCAAGTTCACTAGATAGGTTATGTGTTATTTTCTTCTGTCTCTCTTGCCTTTAAACTGTTTTGTGAGTATCAAATTTTCCAAGCTCTCTCTCCTCATTATGTGCCCTAGAAACTTCAACTGTTTTCTACCTGTCAACAACTGAGTAGAAATAGTTATTAATTTTAAAAATTAGTAAATAATGTATAATATTATCCATAACTACATGTACAAGAATGTTGTTTTTGATAAAAGTTAAAAAATAACCATAAATACATAAAAAAATGCGTATATTGTCAAAAATTCCTTTTCCCACAGTATAGATATTTGTGCTATATTATAATGCTTATTACCTAAAGAATAATAATATTGAATAAATTTTTTTTAAACATTAAAGTCTATTTAATCTCATCTCCCTAATAGCTGCCGTGATTTGTAAGTATAAGTGTCCATTTTTTTTTCTTAAAAACTTTGTCATCATTCAGTCCATGGTATTCTCAGAATTATTCTACTTTTTCATTAAAAACCATTTTCTCTATATTAACTCTTTTCCTCCTTGATCCTGACTCTAGTTAAGTCCTGAATAGGTCGATAAACTACATCTAACAGCAAGGCCTCTGATCAAGAGTTTTTGAAGAGTGTGGAACCATCTTTTAATTTCTAGTGTTCCCAGGTCCACCCTGACCTGTACTAGGAGCACCTGTTAAGGTTCCAGCTATGGGCAAATAGTTAACCCACAAATTGGGGTCAAAACACTATGAAAGTGTAAAAATAGATTTTAATACCAGTAATACATTTTTGTAAAAAATTATTACCAGCAATACATTATTACCAGCAATTCATTTTTGAAGAAAAAATTATTACTGGCAATACATTATTACCAGCAATACATTTTTGAAGAAAAAATTATTACTGGCAATACATTATTACCAGCAATACATTTTTGAAGAAAAAATTATTACTGGCAATACATTATTACCAGCAATACATTTTTGAAAAAAAAAATTACCGGCAATAAAAATCTTGTCAGCATCAAATAACCCATTGAGGTTGATATAACATAAACTAAACCAAACCAAAACGTAATCTACCTAGGTGGGTGATAGTAATCCTCAGTCTGACAGATTTAAAATTTTAGGTAACCTCATCTCTCAAAAAATTTGATGCCATGCACTAATGTGTTACATAGTTTCAGCATCCTAGATTAGTAAGAATTAATTAAAGAAGGCATGAACCTTACTAATTATTAAATCATCTTTTTCTTTATTAACTCTTTCTTCCCTGCTCCTGACTCTAGTTGTGACACTAAAGCAATATTTTTGAAAGATTCACCTGGATTGATGAAATCAGAGCACAAAAACAGTATGAGGTTATATGAGTCAGGATGGTGCTTAGGGCAGTAATCAAACTGGACGTCCAGGGAAGAAAGAGTTCATGACCCATCATGAAAGATGCTTGGAAAAATGGTCAATGTCTTGTACAATTCCAGAAACTGCCTGACTCCTCCTACCATACTATATCTTTATAAAATCAGATTAGACCAAGAATAGAGTTTTGCTGCCATATCTGGGCTGGAGCTACACAATCCTCACTTTCTAGCTTTGACAGAGTTGAAAAGTGTTTGTTGGTAATGAATTATATTCCACACTTCAACCATTTTCTCACAGATGCACCAATGCAATCCTTTCGCTGCTATCTTACTATTTCTATGGCAAATGTTCTGACAAGTTGCATTTCACCAGTTTAGATCTTTGAAGCTAAGACTTGCTGCATTTGGGTCTAATCATTTTCCTAATCCATTGGTAAAGCAGAAATTCTGCTCGCATGGCTTCCTTCACAGAAAAGTTACTTTATAGAACTCCCAAGAGGATGCTTCCCCAATCACTATGATCTTAACTTCAAATCTAACATCAAATGTTATCTTTCCTACATAGCCTCATAATATGCACTTATGTCTTCCTCTCTTTATGCCATTAGAACAACCTCATTAAGTAATCCTCTATCTTGAGTGGCTCTTGAGCATTGCATTAGGTGAACAGTAGTATTAAAAAAATTATTAATAATGAAATTACAGGACATAGCTCAGCAGCCTGATTTCTTCATTTATAAAATCACAATTCATGCCGCACAGTCAAACACACTCACTGTTGCATACAAATTCATTCACAGTTATGCACACAGTCACACACAGACCATAGTGTCACAATTACACAAATTCACCTAGTTACAGTTTTGCAGACACACAGTCTCAGAAAATCTCATATACACACAGATACATATATTCAGAAATGTTCAATCGTGCGTAAACCTAAAGCTCAAAGACACGTAAAGATGACATTCTTTATTGTCTAAATATTTTGTAGCGATTTCTTGTACAAACATATGTCAGTTTTTGTGAAGAGGTTTTGGTTCAATTTATCTTAAATACTAGTGGTTTTCATAGACTGATAATTTCCTATGTAATAAATTTAAATTTATCTCAGCCTAGTCATAAATTTGCAGTCTTTCTTTCTTTGTCCCATGTTCTTTCATGGTTACGGCCATCCACAGCTTATGAATCCCTTATCTGTTTGGATGCTCGTGCATTCAAACTTTTCAATTTTTTTTAATCATCCCACCCCAAGCAAGGCAATAAAGCCAATAAGGCATAAGGGATTACTGAGTGTTACAGAATATGAGAGAAAAAAAACACTATTAAGGAGAGAAAACAATAAAAGAACAGGAAGTTAACTGGAAAGCAAGAAGCCACAACTGAGTTCCACAAGTGAGAAGTGTGAGAGAAGAAACTGTTAGCATAGAACTTACGGTTACATCTTTAGTTAATTCAACTGTAAAATGATATCTTGCTTTTGCTTGTCTTGGTTTCAATCCAAAATGAGTGTTGAATTCTAAAAACCTTCCTACCTCTTTATGTATTTCTAAAAGTTCAGGTGTCTTTTTCTGATTGTTAATAATTTCTTTTCAGTCCCTATTCTCAAAACTTTCTCATTTCTCTCATACTCTGTCTATGATATTCATAGCCTTTTTCAGCAAAACAAATTCTTGGGTATTTCAAGTCATTTCATTATCACATATCCAATTTCAATCAAGTTAATTCTCAATTTGCAGTAAAATAGACTCACTACAACTGTGATATTTTGTATTTAAAAACTTGGCATATATCTCCCAAAAGGCATTCCTTATTATAAGAAAGTAAACTTTACAATTGGAGGCGTTTTAAAGAGAAGCCCAATTAAAGAAGATTCTTTCATATATGCAAAGCTTCCTGATGCTCAAGAGGTCACACTTAGAAACACTTATGTTGATCTTCAGCCAAATTTTTATATCCGATGTCCACTTTAACATTCTGAGTAACTTACGTGTCTCATCAGTTTGGCGGAAATCTGTGGGACAAATGGCAAGAAATGGCAATATACATACAAATGTCTAATTGTACATTTCTGTTTCAAGAGGAAAAAGAAAATGATGATTTCCCAACTAGATAAAATGTCTTCTAGAGGGGCACTCATATTTTGTATATAGAAAAATTACAATGGCTATAAAAAAAACAAAACAAAAAACATATGCACAGACACACAAAAGTATATTTTTAAAGCTTTTACAAAGAATACACATAAAGGCTTATATATGAAGACACAATTACCTAAATGTACAGTTTCTATTAATATAAAAAATAAAAAGACTATGTGATTCATTTTGAGAAAATTAAATGATTCATCGGGCTAAATATATACACACTCTATAACATTAATATTTGATTCATTTGCCCACTTTTATTTTGATTATTGGCCACACTTATTAGAAAATATTACTCCCTCTGTTCCATAAACATTTGTATATTTGACTATTTTTATTTTCATTATTAGCCACATTTATTAATAAATATTACTCCCTCTGTCCATAATCTTTTGTATATTTGACTATTTTTATTTTCATTATTAGCCACACTTATTAATAAAAATTACTCCCTCTGTCCATAATCTTTTGTATATTTGACTATTTTCATTATTGGCCACATTTAGTAAATGTTACTCTCTCTGTTCCATAATCATTTGTATATTTGCCTATGTTTCTTTTCATTATTGGCAACACTTATTAATAAATAGGAAATTTAAATTTGGAACTAGAGTATTGAAAAGTAAAAAGTAAAAATATGTTTTATTTAGGAGGGAGAGAAGGTGCTGAAAAACTCCACTGTAGGGTGATGAAAAGTTCTCAGCATGCTGAAAATCCAAAAATCTAACTACATTTTATTTAATTTCACTAGTTCAGACGGTTACAAGTAAGACCTGCTATGCCCTGCACACAGGAGTGAATTATAGCCATTGTCTTTTTAAGAATGAAATTCTCTCTGGGCAACTTCTTCCTGAGAAACTACAATATTTACCACTTCAAATCTAGGATCAACTGTTATCCACCTTACATATCCTCAAAATCTATAATTCTTAAATCCATAGACACCTGCATTCAGTGACTGCTGACCTTGACTGACTTTTGGTATTGGTATTGCTTGAATAATATCAGAGAAAAAAAAAATGATCAAACAATTTTTCTTAATTTCACTTTTTGATTGGTTAGTGAACTCCTTAGCATCCATTTGTTTCAGAGGTTTTCAGTACCACCAGTCACAAGCAATATTTCAGAATGATTTTAAAGAAACCAATCATGATGATTTCAAATTTTAAAAAAATTCTTGTGAATTGGATCTTTTTTCCATATCATGTCAATTTCAGGAGTCCAATAATGGATGATGAAACCTTTTCCACTGAATTTCCTTCGAAAATATAAAAGATCAGAATAAAAGCCAAACTGTCAAGCCAATTTAACCTGAGACAATCGTAACATAAATAAGAGGAATCAATGTTGCAATCACTGTGCATGCTTTTGTACAGCCAGACATGTCTCAGCATGATTCCCAGTTGGATGTGATCTTTAAAATGGCAGCAGAAAGTAAATTAGATGCCCTACCAAATAATATTGTTGTCTCTTTCCAGAAATATATTTTGCTATCGATTTTATTCTGTAGTTTCTATCCTAAAAATATTCTTTTTTTTTGTCATCATTTGTTTTTAATATTTGATAAATGAAAAATGAAAATTGTGTTTGCCTTTTTTTAATTTTTTTTTTTTTTATTTATTTATTTTTTTTTTTTTTTATTCGGCATTACTTTTAGATTTGGAAAAATAAATGACCATTTTGGTGTTGCATTAGTGCAGTTGTTTGTTTCCACATCACTTCTTTTCTTTTATGCATCTATATATCATTTTAAAGCTTGGCCACTTTTGTTGTTCTTTGAAATGTTTGCTTATTTTTTAATTTAGGCTTTTTATAGGTTATCAAAACAAAAAGGATTTTTATGTTATGTCCCATGAGTTCAATGGTTATTGTGCTTCCAAAGTCATCCAAAATATTAACAACTCTTGAGTACTGGAATTGATGTCAGAACAGACTATGTTGTTGGTTCCCAAAATTCAGTTTTGGTGATATGTGTGAAGGCAGACAAGTGGTGCCTCGTAACCAGTTGCTTTGGGTAAATGGAACTCAACAGCCCAGGAAGGCAATCCATCTAAGAGAAGGAAAATCTTGATTGTAAACCTCTGCTGCCTTGTCATATTTAAAATATGAAAAAGGCTATGGAAGTAAATCCAGACAGAAAACCTGGAGTTGAGCCCTGAAGGCGGTTGGCTGTCAACACTGACAACACAGCAAGGACCCGCCATACCACTTATATTATAGCAAACCACCCACATTCTCAGCTTCTTGTGAGCTACTGCTCTGTAGAACTGATTCCCAAGAGGATGTTTCCCTGATCACTATAATCTTAACCTGTTTAAAGCTAGGTTTAACCATTATCTTCTACTCCTATCTGCACAAATCACCACCTAATGTAATTCTCTACCTTGAGTGGCCCCCAGGCCTGGTAAAGGAAGATCTTTACTGTAAAAAACAAAAAAAAACAAACTTTCTGACTACTCCTGCAATCAAGCTATCCCAAAATGTAATGCCCTCTATTCATTTGGATCTTAGTGGCATTATTACCATCTTCTGTCTTCCTGAAACCTGTTCTTTTATTGTCCTTTCTTCTAAATGATGTCTTCTTTCACTCCCTGTAACCCCTTGTGTCTTAGTGGCATTATTGCCATCTTCTGTCTTCCTGCAACCTGTTCTTTTATTGTTTTTTCTCCTAACTAAAGTCTCCTCATATTCTTTCATTCCCAGTAACCCCTTGCATCTTTGTGAACTTATCATATTGCTTAAAGTGAAATGATTAAAAAAGGAAAAAAAGATAAAATTGCTATTGGTTTGAAGTCCTTTCAATGAATATAATGTGTAATGTATGAGTTCTTTCCATTTTGTCATTCACTGACCTACTGTTATAGTTTTACATTAGTTATGAAGCAAGATAAATTCTACTGAAAAGCATGTGAAAATTTGCATAGCTAAAGCCTGGGCTGCTTTGAATAAAATTGATGTCATCTTGAAATCTGATCTATCAGACAACCTCACACAAACATTCTTTCAAGCCACTCTAGAGGTGGGGTTAATGTAGGGTGTCACTGCTTGGACATTAACTAAAACCCTAGAACACTAAGCTTGATGGAACCTACACTTGGATGCTGAGAGCTATACTTAACATCTCTTGGGGACAACATCCAACTAAATCACAGCTGGATGGACCCATCCCTGATATTTCTATAATCTTAATTGAATGCAGAATATGCTTTTGCAGGACACTGCTCGCAAGCAAAACAAGAACTCACAAATGATCTACTGCTCTGGACACCTAGCCATGGTGTAAGACAGGTTGGTCACCCAGCAAGCAACTACATTGACCAGCTGTGTTATAACACAGAATGCCAATCTAATGACCTTCCAACCTTGATGCAGGACTGTGATTGTTGGTTTGATAGATTCATGAATGCCTGAGATAGCTTGACTGAATAAAAAAATAATTCTCATATCTTCTTAAAATTTGTATACAAAATCTTCAGAACTTTTATTGAATGATGTTGTTAATTCTTTGATAAATGAATTTATGTGAGTTTAACTATTAACTATGATCTGTTAAGAAGGTTGCTTCAACTTGATTAAAAAATACTTTTTAAATGTATTTCATGTATGCACAGCACCCATTTCTTCTTTTATGTGAAGTGCCCATACAGGATGTAGGCAATTATGGTTCTCCACAACTTCCTGTACTTTGTCTTTAAGAGAAGGAATATAATCCCACCAGATTTTTAAAAAATAATGGGCCCTGGAAAATATTTAATACATCTGATATAATTATCTTTTTTTTAATTTTATTTTATGATTCTTTTTCAGTGACCTTGTTGGTTCTACTTCCAGGGGGCGGGAGTATTTATTTAGATGTTGTGCAATACATTTTTTGGCACAAGACCAAAGAGGAAGTTGGGAAGGGTTTGTTGTCACTGACTATTCTGCACATAGCTAATCTGATTTACAGCGTATTCATTCTTACAATTAACTCATTCACTACAAGAACTCATCCTTCTACACCCAATCCAAAATTTACCAAAATACCACATATTCACAAGGATCCTACACAAAAACCCCATGATACAAAAATTTGATCATATACAGATTGTCTTTTATCACATGGAGAAATGACAGCAAAACACTTTTCCCTTCCCAATTTATAGGCAAAACCACACAGATGCATGCTAGGATTTCATCCTAGCCAATAAAATATGCCAGTTCTTGGTCTCCTCTGACTCAGTCCCAGTCTGTCTTGTCTTGAAGTCAGAATGCTGTGTTCATTTATCCGAATTTGCTCGTGTGTCAACCTAATTCTTAGTTTGTGAACTTTTTACCATATCACTGTTGCTTTATTAATGTTAATTTGCCTTGTATATATTGTTTGCTTGATTTATATTATTGTTTGCCCTGTTCTTTTTTCTTCTTCTTGTTCATTGCAAACTTTGTCAATTCTCTTTGTTTGCTAGTTCTTCCATTTATTTACATTTAACCATGGCCACTCTGGCTACAGTCCTCTCAGTTGTTCCTCATAAGGTGCTTAAAGGTATATCACTGTTTATACTCACTCAATTTCTTATTTACATTCAGACTAATGTCCTCATCTTTATTGTTATTACCACAGCATTTCAGCCATTGTACTCTCTGGCCTTCTTTAGTGAATTTTGAACTAAAACTTTTATGTAATTGGCAATCTTTAACCTTCATGTCTACAAAAAACAGTGTGTCAAATCTTGACACTGCTATTATAGTTAGAATAAAAGAATAACTAATTATAGCAAACCATTGTATAGAATAATCTAATAACTTGTATTCTGACATTCACACCGTAACTCTGAAACTTCATTTACTATCTATTTTTTTATTTATTTTTCCTCAATAGGAGTACGTAGGTTTCTCTATTGTCTGGTTTACATTTCTCTCCTCAGCTATGGGTTAAATAACAGGACAGACTGGGCACTATAACCTTGGTTGGCAACTGGTCTACTATGGAAAAAAAAGATACATGATCGTCCATGGCATTTCACTTGATTTGTGGAATGCATATTTTTCTTATAAGGTTTCTCAAATATTCAGGCCGGTAGATGGAAATAAAGTATTAGTCAGCCATGTGCCACATGTGATACAAACTTGGGTGATCATGTATCTTTTGATATATGACTGACAAGGCAGAAGGTTTTTCTTGCAGTAGGTTGCCATTTCTTTCTGCAGTAGACTGGTTTCCAACCAAGTCTAAATAACCCAGTTTGTCCTACAATTCAACCCATAGCTGGTAGATGAGAGGAAGAGATTCATACCTTTCCCAAGAGTATCTGTGTATAAGTAAATATAATGAACTTGACTGGAATTCAAACTTGGCTCACAGTTCTCATTCCAAGCCGATGTCCATAACACCACAACACACATCCCTAAATAAATATTTCAGTAGATCCTCTGTCTTTATTTATTAAACCGTAAATAAATATACTGTTTAATAAAAATAATGTTAAGCAATAAATTAAAATTATATATATATATATATATATATATATATATAATATATAAATAAATAAATATTTGAGTAGATCCTCTGTCTTTATTTATTAAACCATAAATATGTGTTGGAATGTGTCACGAAAAAAAATGATTTTGTCTCTTTCTCTCCTGCTGTTGTAGTGACGGACGCAGTCTCCACTTCTGAGACTGAAAACTACCTTCCTTCTCATTTCAGCCTTTCACATAGAGCTTGGTAACTCACCTATACAAAACACCAACAAGCCAGCTATCAATCACAGTTCCCGCGTCTGCCCACCTCCACTCACTTTGGGGGTGTCAAGTTGACCGACCAACTCATTACAAAATAAATATACTGTTTAATAAATAGATTAAAATGGAGCATCTACTCAAATATATGTATCAATTAAAAATAATGTTAAGCAATAAATTAAAATTATATATATATATACTCACACATACCATATATACTCATGTATAAGCAATAAATTAAAATTATATATATATATATATATATATATATATATATACTCACACATACCATATATACTGATGTATCATGATTTTTTAAGCTAATTTTAAGGGGTTGCATCATGCACAAGTTACAAAATTAGTATATGTACTGCTGGCTCTGATTATGCCATTGACCAAACTATATATCCATTTACTGTAGTTAAAAAGTACAGTTACATTTATAAGATGTTTGTTTAGCTGTTTCTCGTTTGGTTGTTTATGGCTGTACGTGTTTACGAAACGAGTATAGCATTACTAACAGTACTTTTATCATTCAGTTTTACTTTTTAACTTATTTAATTAGAAGATGGGATAAAGAGATAGAGAAAAAGACATTAGTCTATTTTAATTTGGGCTGTCAAAACAGGTACTCACATGATACCCAAGATACATGATAAAATCATTTTTTATAAGTGAAAATTTAGGGGTTGCATGATACACGAGTATATACAGTCCATATATATATAGGATTAATACAAATATAAAATTTGTCACTTAGCTGGTTGATCTTATATTCAGCATCTTAACTCCAGAGCTCATAGATGAACCCTCCAGCAATCATTTCATCCACTCGTTAGAGATACCAACAATTGATTGCTGATTTTCTCATTTTCATTATTCTTATATGAAGTTAAAAAATTATTTATGCACTTTTTATTTGTGTAAGGTTTTTTTTCTTAAAAGGAAATTTCTGATTTTTTGTTAAAAAAAAATTTGATTAATTACAGAAATATATATGATTTGATTGATTACAGAAATAATATATATATATATATATAAAATTATTATTTATAAAAATTATAACATAAATATGTTATAAAATCACTACAAAAATAGCCATTTGTTTCAACACACTCAGTGTGTTGAAACAAAATAACTATTTTAATGAATTTTATTTATATTTATATTATAATTTTTTTATAAATAATAATTATATCTGCTCTACTTTGTATTGAGCACTCTTTTAAGAATAGTAATTGTTGGTTATTGGAATTCATTCTGTATATGCCAATTATATACTTGGGTATATATATATATATATATATATATATATATATATATATATATATATATATATATATATATATAGCATATTTTCATTCAAACATGTTTGGTTAAATAATTTAGACATATTTCTATTTATTTTTATTTTAATCCTCTCAAATTCATGATTCAATTTCTTAATGTTGTTATTAAACCCATTACGGAGCCGTAATTATTTTTATTTCTTTTATTTTCCAAAGTACATTCAATCTGATCCAAGATCATCATCAGGGGGTGAATTGCTAAGACAAAAAAAATAATGTAATTGATAATTGTGAATATGAATTGACCACATGAAACAATTCAGTATTCAGTATGATATATATATATATATATATATATATATATATATATATATATATATATATATATATATATAAAAATCTATCTATCTACAAGGTGTGATGGATAAAATGCAAAAATGAAAATAAACTGACATCTCATTTTAACAGATATATTTATCAAAATGACACAAAAATATCTTGAAATACTAAAGAGTAAATTTATTCAATAAAATCACCATTGACTTCAAACATGGTCTCCAGACAACTTTGGAATCTGCTGCAACTTTTCTGGGCGGTCTCCTTGTTTAAATTGGTGAATGCTGCCATAGTCCTTGCCTTACAAGGAGTTTAGTTGGTCTCTTGCTCATAATAATCAAGGGGGTTGCAGGTTGGTGAGTTAGGTCGCCAGATGTCAGAGGTGATGTGGTTGCAGAAATTGTCTGACAGTCATAACTGGGTTCTCCTGCTTAGGTGGCATGGTGCAGAATCCTGTTGCCAGACATATGGTCTTCCAGTAGCCATACTATTGAACCAGGGTTCCACTACCTCCTTAAAACACTTGATGTAGGCCTCCGTGTTAAGTCTGAGACCCTTACCAACAAATTCAGGGGTTCTTTTCTTATCAGAATGGTCAGAGTGAGTTTTCTGAGCTGCTGTACCTTCATGACCAGCATTAGACTTATCCAACTCTTTCCAAATCCTCTGCATTGTCCTCAGATTGACACTCAAATATTCTGAAATGTTTGTATTGGAACTTTTGGCATGAATGCCAAGCAGTACAGCATGCCATTTTTAAATTTCTGATGGAGTGAATTGCATCATGGTGCTCTTTTTCTCATAGACAGTATCTGACTGACCCTACTATACTATGAAGTTGACAAAATCAAAAACAACATACATATATGAAATTAAAAATATATTAGATTTTTAACAATGATCTTTTAATAAGCAAAAATTCAGATTACAAATGGGTTCATCTCTTAGCGGAATTTTAGCTTGTCCTTTTAAGATCTTCTTGAATCTGGTCTTTTCCAGAGAATTTGAACTAAACACCATATTTCCAATGCATTGATTATACTCTATATATGCTTGCAAAAGATTACCTGACCTTGTAGATAAACTGAAGAAATTTGAATATATGATAGAACTTATTTATGAAACAAATGCTTTACCTTTCCTCAATATCATGTTAACCTTTATCACTTTGTATGTGACTTCATTTGCTGTACAAAAAGTTTATCCTGCCATTGAAGATGACTCTGATTGCAGAATTTGAATTTGTTTAAATTTCATAGTTGTGCTGTCATATCCTTCTATGGCAACAGAAAACAACTGTGAGTGAAATTAACAATAAGGATAAGGCAATTGAAATGCCTTGAAAAAGAATGCAGTGGAAAGGGAAATAATGTTAATAACACAGTATGTTAAACTGCATTGATAACTGTTGATATTTTGGTGATTCCATCTTAGAGAAAAGGAAGAATTACCTGCCCTTGGAAGAAGTTGGACCTCGGAGAAAACGATGATTAACACATGTTGAATGGATGGGAAATTTGGTAGCAGTGCATAGTTTCCAAAAAGTGTGACAAAAGAATTTGTTTTGTATTCTGACATATTTTGTTGTTGTGTTCGAAGCAAACAAAAAAAAACCGACATCAACTTTGCAAACATCCATGAAGAACATTACATCGAATGGAAAAAGAATTTTTAAGATATGGCAGCAGTTTACAGATCTTAAGAAAAAGAAACAAGGCCCTGATGTTTATCTTAACCTTGGTAGACATGTTAGAGATTGTGTTACAGATTTAACACTGGAATATATTTCATACAGAAATGGTATTATTTTGAATATTACCAAGAAACTGGACATTCTGTTTTTGAAAAACCAAAACACATATGCATATTTGGCCTTTAAAGATTTTTACAACCTTTGTCTTCCATCAGAACAGATATTTTGGTAAAATTTAAATATTTATATTATAAATTTTGTTTTTTAAGAGATAATAATTTTCACTTGTCAGAGAAGGTGCAAGCATTTTTTTGTTGTTGTTGATGGCAATAAATGTGCCTGATAAAAATGAGAAGTTGACTTTGTAGGAAGTAAATAATCCTAAACCCAGTAACATTTAGATAGACAAAAATACTTGTAGAAAATACAAAACAGGAAGATGTGTAAACAACAAAACATGTATTATTTATTATCTGGTCATTATGTGGTGTTGGAGAAATGAGAGAGAGTAATACTGAATAAAATTGTGAGTTTGGGATGAAATGTAGATCAAATATGGATTGGAATCTGACAGAATGAGAAGATAAAGAATAAGTAAAGTGTATACAATCTTTCTTGTATGTATTTAGATAATTTAGTTGGAAAATACAAGAAGTGTCTGGGGTTTTCTTACCTTAAATTTTTGTTAGGTGCTAAGAGATAAATGTTACTATTATCAGCTGAAAATGGAAAAGGAGATGAAATTTTTCAGTGTTAACAACCTGTCTGTGTGAACTGCTTGTCTGATAATGAGAATGTCACATATTTTTGTGTGTAGAGGAGAAAAGTGGTGTTGATTCTCATTGGTTTAGAATAAGTGAATTAATGATAATTAGAATAGCTATAATTATTTTATTATAATTATTTTTGACACTATAATTAATTTTTATTTATTTATTTTTTCATGGACACAACAAAAGCCCCCTCCAGATCATTAGACATTTATTTCTAGTGATATGTAAAAATAATGCTTTAATATCTAAAGTATGTTTTTTCATTGTGTGTTACTCATTTTTACTTGGACTCACAGTCTGTGATAATTGTTGTGGGATAAATTTCTGCCTGAATTTCTCAGATGAGGAATTATCATTATTTACACTATTTGTGTTAAGACTATTGTTTTCATCTTTGTTGTTACTATCACAGTGTTTCAGCCATTGTATCTGCTGGCCTTCATCAGTTGTATGTTGATGTGGGTAACCAATAGAGAATTCTAACTGAACACTTTATTTAAGCTGTGAGGGTAGACTGTTCTTATTCCACTGTCCATATCTAAAGAGATATCATCTCATTCTTATTCTTATTTAGTACTATTCAGTTATTATTTGACTGTTTCTACTGAGTGCACACTGCTAGGCTCAGGAATTGAACTGACAATTACTATGTCAACAAATTCATGAACAAATGATTTAATCCACTTGGCTATTTCCCATAGGAGTGGGGTGGGGGTCAATGGCCAAAATGTCATGATAACAACAACAAAGATTATTTACATTATTCAGAGTATTATCCGCATCTTCATTGCTATATTCACAATGTTTCGGTCGTTGTACATCCCGGCCTTCTTCAGGTGAAGTAGATAAAGACGTTGGCTAGATCCAGTGACTCGACCCAAAGAGTTGTGAGTTCAGTACCAGGCCACAGCAGTGGTTAACCAAACTTGGAGAGTTGAGTTAAAGGGAAATAATTGAGACATCCAGAAGAGTCATGACATGTGGAACTAGAACAATCTACCCTGGCTAACAAAATAAGGGGTTTGGTTCAAAATTCCAATCAACTGAACTAGAACAATCTACTCCAGTGGATGAAATAAAGGGTTCGTTTTGAAATTTCAGTTATCTGAAGAAGGCTGGGTTGTACAATAGCTGAAACATTGTGAATATGGCAATGAAGATGAGGATAACTGTCCGAACAATGTAAATAATGTAAATAATCATAATACCTCATCTCAGACATATAAACAAACAACAAAGATGAGAACAATAAACTGAATAAAAATAGTGCAAATAATGACTCTTATGATGTGTGCAGAAAATATAAATGTGCACTGTTATATCCTGTTGTGGGGTCTGCCTTTGGCAGATAAATTTAACCAAGTATTATTTATAGACTTGAAGGATCACGTACATAATGAATCCTGCATTTTGAATAAAGATTGATTTGGTCACAAAATATTCTGCAGCTTATTTTCCTCTAAACATCGAGATCTAATTGTCCAAGACATTTACCTTTGTTGGGTTTGTAAAATTTGTCTGCACCTATATATAGAGATTGGTCACATGATGTTAGGCGGTGTCTCATTGGTTAATAAAACCACATGGGTTCAGAAAAAGCTGAGAGAAGAGACCAGACATGTTCCAAAGTAACACAGAAGAAATTCTCTCTGCCACCAATGGTATCAGTTGCCAAGGGTTTTAAGGGTACAAACTACCTAGCACTATCTGACTCACCAGATGGGTATGTCCATGGTACCAGTTGCTAATGGTTATAAAGGTACAAGTCCACCTGATATATCTTCTGTATATAGGAAAGGAAATTGTGTTTATGTTAACCATTTTATTCATGTTTAGGTGTAAATAAATATCTTTATTACATGTTGAGAAAGTATTCTTATTTGTGTCAGCCCCATTTTTACTTTGGGACTGTCACAATACCTTATATGGATAGCATATTTTGGTGCAGCTAGAAAGTTCTTAAGTGACAACAGGGCAGAATTCTCTAATAACAAATACAGAAGGACAAATGAGAAATCAAATATCAAATATCGGTAATGCCATTGTGGAATGGCGAAACTACATATTAGTCAAGGCAACCTATAAAACTTTATCAAATGTCAATTGTGAACTCAGAGTAGCACTTGCTTGGGCAGGTAAGTGTGAAGAACTCATTGTAAAAGAATGGTGGATTTAGTTCCAACCAGCATCATGGAGAAAAAGATGGGCAACATGTGTTGAATGTTTTCCCTCTATAGTCATAGACAATAATGACCTAAAACTAAGTATCCATCACAAATCAACTAATGAAAATCACCTCATAAATTTCTATTCTCACCATAACAACAAAATAAAATGTAGAATAATCATTGGATTCTGTTTCAGAGCAGTCAGAATTTCTAGTCTTTAATATTTATATTTATATGAAGAAGAAAATACTTTGAAAATACTTTTAAGCTCTTCCAATAGTCTAATTATTTTATATTCAGCATAAAAGAAAAGGCTTTTAAAATACTTAAAAATAGAGCCCTCTCTGCCTTCAATCAGCATGGTGACTTGTTGCACCTTCTTGGGTTTCTTTTGTAGATATAATGTTACGCAATAATGACAATAGCCTAAAAGTAAGTATCCATTGCAAATCAACTAATAAAAATGATCTCATAAATTTCTGTTCTCACTATAGCAGCAAAATAAAATCAGGAATAATTATCAGATTCTATTCAAGAGCACACTTTGTAGTCTTCAGTATTTATATGGAGAAGAGAAATATATTGAAAATAGATTTAAGCTCCTCCAATACTCTATTTCATATTCAACATAAAACAAAAGCTTCATAAAATGTTTTAAAATAGAAGAGTGGTCTATTTTGATAAATTCAATGAATCAAAATATATTATTCTGCCCACCTTCTCTATCATAGATATAACTGAAAAGAAGTTTAACAAATTTTTTTACAACCACTTCCAAAACAATAAAAGACTCAATACAAAACAATAAGCAGCTAAAATTTGAAAGATGAATTTATTCTACCACCTGTAAAATATTTTAGCTAAACAATCAACATATTTCTGATATATCCTGTATTAATAGAGTGTTATCAATATATCAGAAATACTTTCACAAACTTTGAGGGCGGGTTCCTCACACCAAAACAATGACAAAAATTAATAGGAACATATGTCTGCAAATTCTTCATTTTTGAGTTAAATTCAAAAAAGTTTATGGTAAATGGCACTGTGCTGCTTTGTCATTCACGGCTAGTCTGTCTTCAATGTTTAACATGTGTAGTAATGAGTGATCTGAGAAGTGTCCCATTTAACAATTTCAGGATATTCATACCATGAACAGGTAGATATGATATTTACTTATGGATGTGCGAATGGTTATGGACGCGAGGCTGCATGGCTGTTTTTAGATTGCATTTCCAGACCGAAGGTAGACGAGTCATATAACTTTTTTCTGCTGTTTATCATCGCATTTGCTGAGACAGAATCCATGGCACCACAAACTATACATTGAGGTCATACGCCTGACCTCAAAGAACATTTTCTACTGGGTGTTGGGAATGATATTAGCATGTTGTACATCTCACAGTACCACATAGAGGGTAGTTCAAGAGCAGCTCCTCTATCTCTATCATTTGCAAAGTGTGCTGGGTAATTTGCCCTCTGATCACTCACCATAGGAGAACTTTTGCTGATTGTTTATTGCACAAACTGCCGATCCATTCTCTTCAGTCTTGTTTATGGATGTGGCAACATTTGGAAGAGATGGAATAACAAATCTATACAACCAAAATTTATGGGCAGATCGGAATCCCCATGGTACAATACTGTCTAGAGACGAGCATCTGTTTACAATTAATGTGGGAGCTGGAATTGTAGGTGACTGTCTGGTAGATCCATATGTTCTCCCAGTATGTCTTACAAGAGCTATCTACAGGGACTTTATTTCGAACACACTTCAGGATCTGCTAGAGGATGTACCCCTGCTAATATGAAAATGCAAATGGTTTATGCATGATGAGGCTCCAGGACATTTTAGTCAGATTGTTCACAATGTATTGCTGATGTCTACCATGAAAAGATGGATAGGTAGTGGAGGACCATTTCCCTGGCCTGCACATTCCCTTGATCTCAATCCTTTTGATTTTTATTTGTGGGACAACCTAAAATAATAGGTTCATGCAGGAGACAATAATGCAGAGATGCTTTGCCAATGTGTCATGGGAGCCTGTCAAACCATTTGACACTGTGTGGGAGTATTTGAAAGGGTCCGCCAGCCAATGATCTCTAACGAGGTGAGGTTGAGGTAGTAAAAGTAATTACCCTGTTGTTATATGTATTTGTTATTGTAGTTGATAGAGGAATCCTTTTTTCTTTTTTTATACTGGAAATGAAATGAATAAAAATGTACAACAATAACATAAACAATAAAACTGGAGACACATGTTGATGTTAATAACAAGAACTTGTTTTTTTTTGTGATGTAAATTACAGATATTGGTATGGTATGTTTTAAAAGTGTTACTATCTATTTTGTTTCTTTAAAAGTTTCTGCTTACTTGTTTTTTTTTGGTTCTGAGAATTTTGTTGGTGAGGATAATGTTTGAGGTTGTCAGTTTTTGATTTTCTGGAGTGATGGTGATACAATATGTTGTGTTCCTTTTTACTACTGCTACTGCTACTCTAGTCTACTGACCATCATTGATTGTGGTGAAGGATCATTTTTATAATCAGATTTTAGGATGATAAAATATTTTTCTCATCTTTCATCATTGGTGGCAAGGTTGTTTTGAGAATGATGAAATTTTTTATCTTTAGTTCAGTGATGATGAAAAATCCTTACTTTCTATCATCCCTGATGGTAAGGTTACCCCTAGAATGATAAAATATCATCATCATTCTGGATTATAACAGATCCGATGGGTGCATGCATGTGGACAAGCAAACGGAAGACATTTTGAACATTTGTTATCAATTGTGGTGTTGCAGTACAATAATGGCCTTTTGGACATATGTTTATATCAACATTTTACTTTGTTTTGATATCAAAAACCTACTCCCAAAGTTTGTAAAAATATTTCTGATACACTCTGTATATCTGTGCAAGACCACTTTACCCAACCTTGTAGATAAATGAAACAAAGTTGAATATACAATAAAATTTCCTTATGAAACAGAAACAAAAAAATTCTTTGCTTTTCCTAACTAATTAAAATGACCTCATAAATTTCTATTCTCACCATAACAATGAAATAAAATCCGGAAAAATTATTTGATTCTATTTAAGAGTACTCTGAGTTTGTAGCACTCAATATTTACATGAAGATGAAAAATACTTTCAAACTCCTCCAATACTCTAATTATTTTATATTCAATACAAAAGCCCTCCAAAAGGCTTATCACTATTTCAAAATAATAGAATCATCCATACCAGCAAATGTAACAAATCTATCACAACTCCAATTGAAAAGAATTTGTCTAAGCTTGACATAAAATGTGTTAGCATGTTAACAGCTACTTCTAAAACAATATAAAAACTTAATACAAAACAAAATAATAAGCTAAAACTTGAAGGAGGAATTTAGTCTTTCACCTGTAATGATTGCAACAAGGAATACATTGGAGAAACCTCCAGGAATTGGAATAAAATTAGGGTGAACGGGGAAAATGACCTACTTGAAAAAAAAGTTTGTGTTCTATACACAGTTTGCTGGAAAAAGAAAAGAAAAAGAGGAAAATGAAAAATAATAAATCCTAGATTACTACCTCATGTATGGTAGTTTTTTTTATCCACCATGAGAATCACAAATTTCAAAATTTACCTCCCTAATAAAAGCCGTTGCTTTTCTTGACAAGGAAGGTGTATTTTTGGTTTGTTTGTTCGAGTGAGTTTGCTGTGTTAGAACCCATGAATTGGATTTGTTGACCCCTATTTTATTTTGCTTCTTAGACTTGTGATTTCTGATTTTGTATTCTGCTTGTCTTTCCTGCCTTTTGGATTTGTGAGACTGAATTCAAACATTTTCCCCACCCTTGTTGCTTTGGACATTTAACTGATTCAAAAAATTATATAAACACAAAAGAAATCTTTAGAAAACCAGACACTCAATGTATTACTTGCTCACCATAATGAGTCTGACCATAATTTAGATTTAAAATATGCAACTTTAATTAAAAGAGAAAGCAATTTACTAAAGCAAAAGTGTATAGAAAGTGCTTTGATTGCTAGATCATCAATGGTTCTTAGAGCATTTCACCTTTTTTGGTAGATCTTGTATTATCACAATGTGGGATAATTAATAATAAAAGTGATAAAAATTAAACAAAAGCAAACTGAATTAAGTTTTCTAGACATGTTTAAAAAAAATAAACATCTAACATCTTCATATTGGTGCATAATTATAAATGATGCTCACATTTTTGTATCTACCTTTCCCTTACTTCACATATATATAATTCTTTCAACAAAAACATTACTTTAGTCTAATGAAGTCCTTCAAGAGGATGAAATGTGTTACACAGCATTTTTTTGATGTTGCCATTCTTTTGACTAATATATATATGTGTGTGTGTGTGTGTGTGTGTGTGTGTGTGCATGAATTGGGATCAAATATGGATTGGAATCTGACAGAATGATAGGATAAAAAACAAATAGAAAACATTTATCAGTCTCACATGCTTTGCTTTTATTAAAGCTTCATCAGAGAATGGAAGGGAAAAAGAAATGGTAATTTTAATTTTTGTATTGTTTGGTATTCATTGTTTAAGCAAACCTCATGTGCATCTGCCCTGTCAAGCTGCATTCATGTGTATAATTCATGTATGCAGGTGTATCATAATTCTAGTTTGTTGATGGGGGATTATAATGTCGATTCATTTGTGTGCATGTGTGTACATCTAGTAGGCATTTTTATCTCTGTTTGGTGGTGGTCGTAATATTACGTTCATAGATGTGGACTTACCTAACCATAAAACCATAGTTTTCAATGGTCAAGTTTGTTTTCGTTTGTTCTTTAATATAGTAGTAGTAACAGTCACATAAGTGAGCTTTATTTGTTACCTTTCTTTGGTATTTTTTTACTATATCTTAAAGTTAGTTTATGAACCAGTAACAAAATTTTACTAAGCAAGAGATCAACAATCAAGCTGACCTCATTTACCATACTATCATTTTTGTTTTATCATTATTCTTTTCAAATTAGTTCTGTCCAATTTTATGATATTAATATTATTTTTTTTTAATTTTCAGGTGAGTTCAAAAATTAGTTGATAATGACATATGAATATTTCCAAAAGGTAAAGGACTTTGATTTTTATGAAAGAAATGTTATTTTAGGTTTTAAACTTGGTGTGGCTCATTTATTTTAAGTTAATATTAAAACAAAAATGAAAAATACAAGTAAATTATTTACTTTTTATAATCAGATCAGATATAAAAGTAATTGTCAGTTTATCATCCAAAATACAAATTAGTTTCTTGACTTCCTACACATATGAGGTCTAATGAAAAAATATCAGGACTGGTACTATGAAAAGAAAACTACAACACATATCAATTTGCATTTAATCTCCTTCTAAGTAGTCCCACTTCTGAAGCCACACCCTTTATCCGGCATCTTTTCCATTTTCTTTTCTTGGGATAGCAAGAATCTTGTTCTTTCCACGTTGGATTGGATTTTTAAAAAGAAAAATGTCATCAGACCAGGCCAAAACTGCTGTACAAGCCGTGGCCACTGATGGAAACACTGTGGTATGGTAAGACGACCACACTCTACACTCTTTCCTTCCAAGCATTGCTATAAACAACAGAAGTGAGCAAGAAAGTTATATCTTAGTGTCTATATGCGACAAAGTTCAAGGTCAATCTTTGCCAATCTGTGTACTTTTAGCAACAGTTCAATACTTTTTGATCAGACCTCATATTTCATGAAATTACACCAAGAGAATTCTTGACTCATTTTAATTATGTTAACTCTATAGATTGCCTGTAGAGTATAGGATCACAGCCCCACAACACTAGGTATTGCTGCTCTGGATTCCATAGCAAGTCAGTTTTTACAGGGTGGAGTTGCTAACCCCATGCCTAACAGGTATTTAATTCAAAGTTATTTTTCGAGACTGGTTATCAACCAAAGCTATTAACTCCTTCTTGGTTGGGTGAAGTTCCAAGAGTATTTGTGCAAAAATGAATGCAATAGCATCAACTGGAACTTGAACTCCACATGTCCATCTACTCCATGTGTGTGTGTATGTGTGTATATATATATATATATATATATATATATATATATATATTACAGTAAGTTTCATCCTGTACAAGGCCCAGGCGTTGCTCGAAGTAGAGGCTTATGTTAGGAAGCAGTTTGTATGGATAGGAGGAAAGATAACAGTTAACCGTAGACTTGAATAGGTTAAGATTGTAGTGATCAGGGAAGCATGCTCTTGGGAGTCTGTTCCACAAAGCAGCAGTTAATGAGAAATTGTTTGAATGGAACTTACTTCTCACCAATTGAATATGGATGGAATATAGGTAGTTTGCTATAATGTAAGTCCTTATCATGAAGTTTTGAACTGTTGATATCAAGAAATGTAGTTTGTTT